>JAIRCJ010000004.1:0-600000 GCA_020883675.1 Bruguiera gymnorhiza | reverse complement strand
TTCGACGAAATAATTAAGTGGACCATCGACCATGGGAGGGCTATTGAAGGGGTCCTCAATCATGCAGGCGAGCGCGAGGCCGATACTGCTGCAAGCCATGACTCTGTCAATACTAAAAAGGAATCTCCTAATTTGATGGGACTAATTTCCCGCAATTCAACTAAAAATAATTTCTTATTTTCTCTCTTTTTTTTCAGTATTTTATTCAACTGAATTCTGCATGTATTTTAGACTAATTGTGTAAAAAATATATTATTAACAAAATTATATGAAAAAAAAAACTTAATATGCCATTTTTTATATTTAAAATAAAATTTTTCTTTGTGTTATATATCAAAATTAACTAAAGAAGCTTTCCTTATTTATTTGAAAAAAATATTTAAAAAGTTATTTAGTATAATCAAAATAAAGAAAAATATAAATAAATATGAAAATAATGAAATTAAGTAAATATAAATAATTTTTATATTACATATAATATATTTTATATTCTATTGTGTCTATTATTTTGTATAGTTAATTAAAATCACATATTTTTATTTTAATTAATTTGAGATTTTTGAAAATTGATTACTTTGGGTGAATATTAATTTATTTATTTTTATATAATTATCTATTTTTATTTTTTATATTTACCATATTTGAAAATTTTGTATACATAGATATATATTATACACATTAATGTATATAAATATGCATACATATATATGTGTATATAAATGGTGTGCATAAATATAAATAAATAAATAAATATACATATATATATGTATGTATTATAAGATATAAAAATATAAATAAATATAAAAATAAAAAATTATATATTTTTGATATAAATAGTAATTTATCAACTTATACGTTAATTTGAATTCTAACAATTCAAATTTAAAGTGATTTGAATATGAGTAAAATTTTATTATATTGATAAAGTTATTTTATTATAATTTTTATGTGAAATAGTAGGGTTACAACAATACATTTCTTTTTAAAAAATAAAAATAGATCTTTGCAAAAACTTACATATTCTTCTTGTTTTTTCTGTTTTTGGGCTGGACCCTTATAAAAGTGTGACATTATTTTTGAAGAGTTAAAATCAATCTATTCCGATGTGTTTGCAAGAAGGTTTCGATGAAATTATTAAGGGGACCCATCGACCATGAGAGGGTTGTCGAAGGAGTCGTCAACCATTAAGGCGGAGGGGGAGGCCTTATTGCTGCCAATCACGACTTAGTGTTACGTTTTGTCTTCTCCAACAGTAGTGCTAATATTTGATATTTATCTTAAATTAATCATGTGAAAAATATATTGTTAACAAAATGACATGAATAATAAAAAATACTTAATATGTTATTTTTTTAATATTTAAAATAAAAATTTTCTTTATTTTATTTATTAAAATTAACTATTTTTTTATTTATTTGAACAATATAAGTCACAAGTGAATGTAAAAATAATAAATTGAAGTAAATATAATAATTTATTTATATATAATATAAAAATTATTTGTATTTATTCAAATGTATTATTTTATGTAAAAATTTTTAAAATTAAATTTATTAGTCAATTTTTTCTTGGCGGTAACCCATCCTTTCATTTGGAATTTGATAACAGCGGCACATGACATTATCGGAGATAATTGCCTAGTGGTGGGACAAGTGATTAATACAAAAGAAAGAGCAAAAGGACAAAAGACATGAGGCGTGACATTATTTTTGAAGATTTGAGATCAATATCTTTGGATGTATTTGCAAGAAGATTCCGATGAAATAATTAAGTAGACCCGTCAACCATGGGAGGGTTGCTGTGGGGGTCGTCAGCCAATCATAGAGGCGGGGGAAGACCTTATTGCCACCGGCCACGACTTTTTCCACTCTAAAAGAATATTCTAATTTGATTGGATTAATTTGTCCAAAATTCAACTAAAGGTGGTCTATCATTTTCTCCTTCCAAACCTTTTGATTTTTGATTTTTGATTTTTTGTATTTAATTCAACTGAATTTTTTATATATTTTAAATTAATTATGAATAAAAATATATAAATAATAAAAAATATTTAAGGTGTCAATTTTTTTGAGATATTTAAAATGAAAATTTTTCTTATTTTATTTAACAAAATTAATTAAAAAAGTTGTCTCTATTTATGTGGACAAAAAATGCCTAAAAAGTTATATGATATAGATATAAGAAAAAATTTAATTGAATATAAAAATAATAAATTTAAGTAAATACAAATAATTTTTATATTATATATAAAATAATTCATATTATATTAATATTTTGTATATAATATAATATATCTTGTATATAATTTGTATCCAATATAATTCAAAAATTTAAAATAAAACTCAAATTTACTTTCTTTTTTTCTTTCAAGAATAACAAAAAAAATTAGATATTATAATATATAAATCATAGATTTTATGAAAAAAAAATGTCTCTTAATTTTACTATAAATTTTATTAACATGCATTTGTAAAATTAAAACAATTTTTTTATTTCATATTTTTTATATTTTTAGTTATTATTATATTTTAATACACACAAATACATAGATATCACACATTCACACTATTTTATTTTAATATATCATACAAATATATATTATATTTAATTTATATAATTTTTAATTTATTATGTATATTTAATTATTTTATATTAATATTTAATTATTTATTTTTATCTTTATATTTATAATGTTTAAAAATATTTTATACATATATGTATATTATATACATTGACGTATATAAATAATATGACTGTAAATTTTATATATATTATAATAAATAAAAAACTATATATTTTTAATATAAATAATAATTACTCAATTTATAATTCAATTTAAATTCAAATAACTTGAATTTAAAGTAATTTGAATATAAATAAAATTATATTATATTAATAAAGTTAATTTATTATAATTTTTTATATAAAATAATCGAGTTATAATAATATATTTTTTTTTATTTTAAGAAAGATAGATCTTTGCCAAAAACTTACATGTTCTTCTTTGTTTCCTTTTTCTTTTTTTTATTCTTATTGGGCTGGTTCCTTAACAGGGTGTGACATTATTTTTGAAGAGTCGAGATCAATTTCTACCGATGTATTTGCAAGAAGGTTTCAACGAAATTATTAAGCTGACCCATCGGCCAGAGGAGGGAGAGGCCCTGTGGCCGCCAACCGCGACTTTTTCCGCACTAAAAGGAATATTCTACTTTGATTGGACTAATTTGTCCAAAATTTAACCAAAAGATAATATTTTATTTTCTCCTTTGAGAACTTTTGATTTTTTTTTATTTGATCTAACCAAATATTTCATGTATTTTAAATTAATTTGATAAAAATATATTATTAACAAAATTATATGAATAATAAAAGATATTTAATGTGTCATATATTTAAAAATATTTAAAATATTTTTTTGTTTTATTTACCATAATTAATTAAAAAATTTTCTCTAGTGATGTGAAAAGAAAATGTCTACAAAGTTATATGATATAAATATAAAGAAAATTTTAAATAAATAAAAAATAATAAATTTAAGTAAATATAATTAATTTTTATATTATATATATAATATTTTATATTATATTAATATTTTAAATATAATATAATATATCTTGTATATAATATAAAAATTATTTATATTCAATTAAATACATTATTTTTGTCTCTAATTATTGGTCAGTTTTTTTTTAGCAATGACCCTTCCTTTTCTTTTAAAATTTCATAGTAATGGTACATGGTATAGTTGAAGTGATTCCATCCGAACTCAACCTGACTTCCCATTTCAAGAACTCTATGTAATATGCAATAATGACTAGATGTAACTTGTCATCCGATCTTACTAACTGAAGTAGTTTTTTTTTTTTCTTAAATTTATTTTTTTAAGGCGTAAATTGCATAATTAGGCCCCTTATGTGTAGTTAAGTGAAGTTGCATTCGTTGATCTACCAATTACTCTTAGTTTTGAGAGTCATCCTCGATCTGTTTCATCAAGTCCATATAATCGAAAATATTTTTCCCATGTTAATATGAGTTCCGCGCTAGGGGATTTGCCGATTTGAGTTAAAACACCTATAAGATGAACGAACAGTTGAGGATCTAACCGAGAGTCCTCCGACTTTGCCAATTCGACACTCAAGTCAATCGATGAAAGAAGTAGGGGAAAGAAGTAAACAAAGAGAAGGGCATCCGAGAGACCTACTTTTAAGGTATGGATGCCCTTCTCTATTTATAAACCTATAAAGATGCACAATACATCAAGTTTTAATAACAACCCCCTATGTCAGTTACAAGATCAAAATTTTGGAGTGCAGCCACTTTTTAAAGTGAATAGAATCAATAGGCATGTGCTATAGCAAATTTTAAATTTTATAAGTAATAATTGGGTGAAAGAGAAATGTATTCGATTAAATCTCATAAATTTTCTGTATATAGAATAATTAAATTAAAATAATAACAAGTCATTCGGACTTATTTATATAAATAATAATTAATATATTTACAATACTTTTTTTTTTTCTCACTGGGCAAAAAACACTAATGATAACATGAGGATAAGGTGACTTAGACCAAGGTCGGTGGCCATAGGGGCGATGCTAATTACTTGAGTACTAACGTTAGATGGTGATGCTGAGCCTATATATCTGTACTAAGAGCCTGTGGAGAGCTGATTGCTGAAAAAATGGTGGGGCTAGTCCTCAAGCTAGCTAACCTGACGGTCCAAGTCCAGAGTGAGCTGACAGTAAATGAGCTTCAAAGGAGTCTGCAAGGAGACGGGGCTGAGAGGTGTCTGGGCCAAGTGCTTATTGATGGCTAAATGGTTAAAGTCACATCTACAAAGTGAGGCCAGAGAGAAAAGATGACTTAATTAGGATGATTTAGTTAAGATAACAAGATTCCAGGGTGAAGGTTGCAGATATTGCAGTAGGCGGTGAGTTCAAGTCTCAAGTGCTCAAAAATGCTTGTAGCCCTTTGATTGCACATTGGAACATTTAGCTTCTTCGTAGAATATCTTCCCTGTGGCTAATTGAAGGTGCTTTTCCAATGAAACAGTGGTTCTTTCCACCTTTCACTCTTGTAATAAGAAGCTTATTAAGTGATATTCAATTAAGAAGGAAAATTTCCTATTTGTAAATCATATCATGAAAATGCTTAAGAAAGCAAAGTTCAAGAGTGTACTGACTGAAATAGAGATACAGAAAATATGTAAATGGCGAAAAAATCCAAAAAAAAAAAAAAAGACTGAACCATGAGTAATAAATTATTATTTTTAAATTTATTACCAAAATAAAAGTATAAGTTTATTAATTACTAAAAAATTCTAATACAAGTGAAAATTAAACAAATATATAAAAAATTAAATTAAAAATTTTTAATAATTAAATATAAAATATAAATTTAAAAATATAATTTTAATATCTTCAAAATAAATAATATATTCGATAAATGTTATTCAAATTACAAATAATTATAATATGTTCAAACAAATTTCTCTCCTCTCTCCTTGTGTGCGTTTTTCCTCCCCTTCTACAATGCTACTTATTAACTTAAAAGAACCGTACGAGCCTAAAGTTTGCTAGCAAGCCTTGCATTAATGTGTAAAGACATCCGTTGCTTACCAAGAGCAATTAATTGATTTAATTCTCCGTTATCTTTTTTCCTGATCTCTATCAGTGAAATTCTATTCAAATGAATTATGTAATGAAAAGTAGGAGTATAGATTTGAAAATGCATATTGCAAACAAAGTTGAAAATTTTGAAAAAATTTAAAGTAGTAAAATTATTTCTAATAAATTTCATTTATACTTTTTATACAGCAATAAATATCAACTAATCTAATTTTATATGATTTAAAAAGCTCTTTTTTTAGTGAAGAACATTAGGAGTATTATGTAAAGATTGTATTTTCTCAAATATTTAATTACTAATAGATCATATATCATGACCCAATAAGTTTCATATTTTAGTAGATTTTATCTATCAAAACTTAAAAATTAAATACTAATTTGACATATGATAATTATAAAACATATATTATATTAGTTAGTAAAATATTTAATAGAAGAAAAAGGTTGTTTGTTTTAACATTTTAAACTTACTAATTGTTGTTTAGCTATTAACAATAGTGGAGAGAATGTTTAGTTCTTTTTTTTTTTCTTTGTTTCATAGCAACTAATGTTTTTATAAAGGTACCTAACATTAGCTAACCAGATCAGAAATTACCCCCAGCTACTTTCTGGTTTTACTTATTGCTGGTTTGATTTCCATTGACAAATTTATTCTTATCCTTTATATCCTAAACCCATCTCTTTACTGATTAGTATTTTGATTATTTAACATCAATAGGCAATTCAAACTAACCAAATACTACAATAATTTTAAATTCATCACTAACAGTAATCAGCAATCTGCAACATTAACAACGGGACAATAAACAATAACAACAATAAACAAGGGCCTCGCCTCGTGAGAGTCTCCACCTTGGTCTAATGCAAGTTTTCACTCATTGCATATGAGTTTCTGCCCTTAGTTATTTAGAGCGAATTTCATTGCTCGATTGCCATGTTTACGGTCGTGCGGAAAAGTAAATGGAACGAAGAAGGAATGGTCATCGAAAGAGGCTGAAGATGGCAAATACATTGCCATTAATCCAATCCCTTTAATAAAAGGCATCAGTGTTGCAGCAGAGCTATAAATGGGGGGTGAAGGTAGTAGAGCACTCAAAGTTTTGATGACGGTTATTTTGCAATTCCCAGCTTGTTGAGTCACAGATATGAGATCATCAACTACACCAGATAACGGCTCAGCGTAACCACCCCTGCCTGCCTGTGTGTGGCTCTGGAAGCATTTTGGAGTTCTGATCCTTTGAGGACGACGACCTTGCAGCCGGCTCTGCCACCTCGGACTGAAACAAAAGTTTGGTTGCTTTTCATATATATTTCAACTCAAAACTCTAAGATATTGGATCTATGAATGATTTCCATATTAATATTACTTGCTCCTCCCTCTCACTTCTAATATTTTTCCTTGCTCTCAACTGGACAATTCAGCATTTTCGCTTGCAATCCTGCACATCCATCGTCATAAAAGTTTCAATTTTACTGCCAATGAAAGTAGTCGTGGATCGTGTCATCACATAGAACGAGAGATCATAAACTCTTAACCCACGGAGGAAGTTTGAAGAATTCAACACTCAAAAGTTGTTCATCCCCATGAATTTCCGCAAGCAAGGACGGCATGCTTATCGAAGTTCCATGGTTGGTTGTCAAGAACAAATTTTTTATCACGGGGGCTTGAAAATTGAACAAGAGAAGATTCTTGTCTAATTCCTTGGCAGTCAATTCCTTGCGTGGATTCCGGTATGAAAAGGTCGCACCGCATGAAGATTACATCTTTAAGTACGTAGGAAGGATTAACTGCATTAACAAGAAGTAAGAATCTTTAGCCAACTTCAATCTCTTACAATCGTTGTTGAATGAGAAAGGGAAAAACAAATGATGTTTGCCCAGATTGGAAACTTTTACTTTCACAATGACAATAATCAAACACCATAATTCTTCAATCTCTTACAATCGTTGTTGAATGAGAGAGGGAAAAACAAATGATGTTTGCCCAGATTGGAAACTTTTACCTTAACAATGACAATAATCAAACACCATAATTCTTATTGCAGAGTAAATTGAGAGATGGAATTAAATTATAATAAATTCCAGTGATGTTATGCATGAACTTCCAATTGGTTCCTCCTTGAATTTTCTTAGCAATGAGAATTCTTCAACCATGATATTTAGTTCTGGTCCCTTGGGTTGACTCAATTTCTGCCAGTTCTGCGCTGCATTTCATGATAGCACGTCCATCAGAGGTGGCAGGAGCTAGAAATCCAAGCTCCAGGAAACCACTTTCTTTTTTTTTTTTTTTCTTTTTGTTTCAGATCAAGGGCTCAATGTGAAGGTTACAGTTTCAAATTCATGAAGGAATTGTTTTATCTTTGAATGCTATAACTAAAGAACATCCAAATAAATCTGCCAAATGCTTTCCAATGCATATAATCAAATAGCTATGATTGGGAAAAGACGAAAAAAAAGGAAATAAGAAAGATATTTCAAACCAGTATGGATACAAGCAATTAGTTCTTTGAACCCTTCCTTCTGCGTCAAATTGAAATGATCCAAAGCCTCATCTGCTAATTCATGTGCAGCAAAACGTCAAACACAAGAGGATGCAACAATCTCACAGAACTTATCCCGCTTTCGGTTATTCAGGAGAATACAACAGCACTACAATGACATACCTCTCGATATAAGGAAGCAGTGGCATGACCTCAACAGGCCGCCGTAAGCTCTCATTGAAGTCCAACGCCTCCACCGCGTCGTCGAAGTCGGAGGCCGTGGTTAAAGGGAATTCCCTGAGGAGAGAGGGAGCGGCGGAGGGGATTGGAGCGACAACCGACGGGAAAGGGATGGAGTTGTAGTGCTTTTGCTGTGCGATTCCGATTTCACCGAAATGCTTCGTCATTGTTAGATTGAGAGACGCAGGCGTGGATGAATCGCCTTGCTGTTGAATGCATCTTTTATATCTCGAGTGGCGCGTGGCATACACGCGCCGCCTGAAGCATATTTTATTTTATTTTATTTTGAATTCGAATTTGTTTAATATAAATTTTGAAAGTATATTTGAAATTACCACATTAGTCCATTATTATAATTACTCGAACCGGACCAACTCTCGCGGGTCTTATGAGATTAAAGTCGGGTAAAACCCGATCCGGACGAGAAAATCACGCGAACCAAACAAGCCCGTAGGCAGCTCCCGCCTCTCCAGAAATTCAAAATCCAAAGACACCGCTCTCTCACACGCACCGAGTGGTCGGGAGTGTGTTCGGCGAGCGAGAAAATGCCGAGAAACGAAGGGAAAGTGAGGTCGGGGAGAAAACCGCCGAGAGACATACCGAATAGGAACGGCAATATCAACACCGGAGAAGGAAATTTCTCGAAGTCCGTGATGGCAAAGAAGAAGAAACCGGCGGTTGCCGGCAAGGAGACCGGTAGTCAACGGACCTCTACGGATCAAGAAGAAGAAGGAGAAGATGCGTTTCTCGATCGGCTTTTGCTCGTCCAGTCCGATCTCTCCTCTCTCGTACGCCAGGTCACCTTCTATCGATGTGCACAAATTGTTCGTGGTTCCGTACATACAGTTACAGCACACGCGTGGTTATTTGTGAACGAATTATTCATTTTTTTTGGTGATTTTGGATTTCTGTTTTTTGAATTTCGATTTGTTTACTCTGTGATTCCGTTTGGTTCTTGTGAAAGTAATAGAAAGGCTAACAATTTTCGTGATTATTTATGTACCAATTCTTAAATTTTATTTTGGTGATTTTGGATTTTTCTGCTCTTTTTTTTCTTTATTAAATTTCGTTTTCCTATCCGGTGATTCTGTTTGTTTCCCAGGAAAGTTATGGAAAGACAACTACTTTCGTACTGCATTTTTCTTTATATTTTTTGCTTTGTACAGAAATAATGGATATACGTGTTGTTTCGATTGTAATGACTTTCAACTGTTTTGTGTGTTTTAACTCTGCAAATTGAGAGTAGATAAGTAGAAAGTGCGCATTTGTTATTATTATTATCATTTTTTTTTTGAAGGTTTGTTCTCTCTTTTCGGGGTTTTGCTTTCAAATTGGTGAGAATTTCACGTGGTACATGACTGAAAAGCTTTAAAATTGGAGGGAGGTTGTTTCATTTTGTATTGTTACTTATGGTTTACGGGTTCCAATCGCGATGTAAGGTTACCCTTCTCCCAAAACTTATGATATGTTAGGCTTGTGCATTGCGATGACCATTTTGAAAGGTGAGAATTGGTGTAATGACAAAGTCCGATGGGAGGCTATTTCATTGATTCCAAGATGTGGCAACCTATTAGAGGAAAGTAAAAAAGTGAGGAATTTGAAGCATTCTAAATTAAATGCACGCAGCTTTAAGTAGTTGTGATTACATTCATGTGCTTGAATGAGGAAATTCTTGTTCTGGTTGCGCCAATTTGTTTGTTGGAAATAGATGGTTCTACAAAGGTGAAACAGTTATCGATGGAGCGTATGTTGTGCTTACCTATAAATGAATGTTGGCTGCCGTTTTGATGGATCATGTTATCTGGGTTTTTATTATTTAAAGCTTCAGAAGTTTTTGCCATTCTTTCATGTCCAGTCTGCGTGAATACGTGTGTGTTTACATGCTTTCTTTGTGTAGGTGGTTTGGAAATTATTGTCTTCTGTCAATATTTTCTTCGATTTTGGTTTAATCTGTATTGGTCATGATGAACTTGTTGCGGAAGCATTCAAATTGAAGGCAACAACCAAAGAGGGGAGAAAAGAAATCGAGTCTTTTACACGTCTTGTCTGATATGCTTTCTTCAGTCCATTTAGAAAATTCCGGCTCCATCTTTTAATTGCACACACTCTATTGCAATAGTGATGTGAAGCTTCATCTAAAATATGTTTGCAGCCATGGGTCCCGAGATTTCAGAAGGTCCTCTCAAGTCTTTCCATGGGACCTGAGAACCAGTGGGGATGGTCTTTGGAAGGTGAATCTGTTTCTCCAGTGAGCAAAAAAGAAAAAATTCAAATTGGCAGTCCAGAAGAAACCAAAATGGTCTCGTTGATCTCTCCTCCTTTTGTATCCTGGCGAGCTAATTGTAATATTGAGAGAGGTAGGCAACTCTTTCTGCTCACACCTCTTCCGATAATGAAGACGTCAACCAAATGTACTCCTTCGATGTCATGAATTTTTGTATTTGCAATCGGTTTGTAATGTTCAGAAATGATAACTTCATCCCTTTTTCGGAGATCAAGCTGCAGCTTATCTATCTTCCCTATCTTTATCCCTCTCTCATTCGGCCCTAGCCTGTGATCAATTAATTATTGTAGCAGTCTGCTTCCTCGTGTATACTTAGAAGTGTGAATTAAAAGGACCAAATCTCATTTTACCCTTTATTTTGTAAGATTGCTGCTGATATTGTCAAATGCAATTTTCGTGGAAAAAGTAAAGTTATTTCATTATAATATAGAGATTGCATAAACAATGCACATGTAATAGAATTTATATAATTTAATTTTTTATACTTTTAACAATAATTCTTGACAAAAATATTAAAAAACAAAAATATATTTTAAAATTCCAAAAAATAAAGAATTTTTATTATAAAAATTTAAAATAAAATTTTAAAAAATTGTTAAAAAATGTATGATACTTTTTTTTAATAAATATATTCAAATAAAAAATTAATGATTTTATTATTATTTATTTAAATTAATAATTTATATTTTTAATTAAATTTTGTTATATGATAAATAATAAATAATTTATATGTTACTCTTTTTTATAATATAGTAATTTTTAAAAAATAAAAATATTATTATAAAATTTAAAAATTTTATAAATAACAAAAAGAGGTTAGTACTCTGAAAAAAAAAAAGGGAAAAAAAGGAGAAATAAAAGGCTAGCATACAATAATAAATAACTAATCCATAAGCAGAAACACGACTCTCCATACGTGACACTCGTTCCATATACATAACCGACTGAGCTTCAGGGCTTTACTAAACCCTACTCTGCTTTCCCTCTAAAGGCTTCTAAAATCCTAAACTTTTTCCCATAATCACAAGGCGATGGCAGAACCGAGTCGGTTGACTCAGCACATTGAATCGTTCGTCGACTTGTCTCGCTCCCCAGCTCAGCAGGTTCAATCCCAACTTCCCTTAAAACCCACAATTTTCAATAAAGTTGGAATCTTTTTAAGAAAGTTTCATTCTTTAGGTTCATAATTTCCTAAATTGGTCGCTTAAGCTATGAATTTGTGGCTGCAAATTGGGTAATTTTGTTGAATTTAGAGCATATAGGATTCTGACTCGTCAATTTCAATTGATAATTTGATTTTTTTATTGGATTTGGAAGTTTTATTTTAATTTTTCTAAAGGAAACAACTTTGAGTGAAAATGTGCATATACTTGTATTTGGGTGTATAATTGTGATAGCATACATGTATTTATGTAATGGGGTGTTTTTTTTTTCGCAAATCTCAGACTGGTTTGAGTAATTGGGTTTTTGACAATTTTGATTGTATCCTCTATTGGTGAATTGGAATACAGGCAGCCAGTCAGGAGGCGGTTGTCTCTCTCTTGATGAATAATGTAGTAACTATAGGATTGCTGGTATCTCCCAGTCTTCCTCTCTGTATCTAATTTTAACTCATTTTTTATGTGAACTCATTGTTGCAATGCTTCAAAACTAGGTTAGACAGATGGAGATGTATTTGACTACAAGTGATGACGTCATTCGTGCAAGAGGTAATTATTACTTATTATGTGTAATTTTGTTCAACCATGTGAATTGGAAATTCTACTTTGTTGAAGGGTGGGAAAAGCTCCTGAACTTCGTTCTTCTTCAGGTATTCTTCTGCTTGGAGAAGTGCTTACTTGTCTTTCATCAAAGGCCCTGGATGATGCTACTGTACATAGCTTGATAACATTCTTCACACAACGATTGGTGAGTATGTCTTCATTGTTGAGCACCATAGCCCACATGGGAGAGGCTTCGGTGAAGACTTTCCAAGTGCACACATTGTTTTTCTTGTGTTTGCAACTTTATTGACTGTCTTCACTTTTTCACAACATTTACTTTCATTTGTTCTAATTTTCCAATCATGTGTTGAGGATGTTATTCTAGCTATAGAAGAAAGGGTGACAAACTTATGACATCCCTTGTATTATTTATATTGAATACTTATTCTGTGTCATGGCCTTCTATGATGTTAATACACACTTATTTAGTAGAACAAAATTGGAATGCTAAGCTAGGATCTGCCATATGTTTGTGAGAGATTGCATGTTGAAGGAGAGAATAATTCTTTCAATTTGAGATTTTGATGGTTTCATACTTGGCTCATGCCTGTTCTTATCAGACCTGGTATTTTTAGGGACACCTGTAGTAAACACTATTGTCGTGCCAATGCTAATCCATTAACTGTCTTTTATTATTATTATTATTATTTACTGTCATACTGTGGTTTGTCATCAAAGAAGCATTCATGTTTGGTACTGCTTTCAAAGCATTAGGATGCATAAAGCAAGTACCTATGATGTCCAATGCCAGAGTTTCACTTTATTTTATTTATTCAGCATCTATTTATTTCCTTGTGTTTTTACATATTTCTTGCCTGTTCCTGCATCTGCAAGGTCCAGTTTACACTGTGGAACTCATTCTTTTAATATGATTACAAAACAAAAGATTATTAATTTGCATTCTTACCTCTTTTTATTTTTTGCCCTAATGTTTAATTTATTATTTGTTGCACTGCAATAAAATTATTTGGATATATCATGCTTTAATCAGGCAGATTGGAGAGCTTTACGTGGGGCACTTGTTGGTTGTTTGGCGCTGATGAAGAGGAAAAGTGGTGGTACAGTCACTTGCAGTGATGCAAAAGCTCTTGTCAGCTCTTACTTACTGAATCTGCAGATTCAGTCTTTAGGACAATGTGACAGAAAGGTAGGATGTTTACACTGCCAATTTAATCCCAGTCCATCCATATGTTTTCAGGAGATTCCCTGGGAAGCTTTGGTTTAATGTTGACAAGTAAATTTTTTTTTTGTAGTTTTGCCTTGAACTTCTGGAATGCTTACTAGATGACCATCCTGATTCTGTTGCTTCAGTGGTATAATCCTCAGCATCATTTTCTTCAAGTCTTACTTATAATTGAATGACTGACCATTTAAATATTATTGGTTAGAGGATGGCTCTTCTGTAATCACGCCATGTTCTTCCATAATATTTGATTTTCATATCATATACTGATAACTTTATTGATTGTGACATAGGGTGATGAACTTGTTTCCGGTTTCTGTGAAGCTATTGATGGGGAAAAGGATCCCCAGTGCCTAATGCTAATATTTCGTATTGTGGAGACTCTAGCACAACTATTTCCAGATCCTTGTGGCCCTATTGCAAGTTACGCCAGTGACCTTTTTGGCATTTTGGGCTCTTACTTTCCTATTCATTTTACACATGTAAGCTTAATGCAGTCTTAATACTTATTCTGTGGTATGTTTATGTCTGTATGGTCTAAGCTATTCTCATAAGACTTTTGAGGAAAGTGATTATATATGAAATGGATGAGAATTATCTGTACATGTTAACTAACTATGCATGCCTTTATTCTTAGACGTTTTGAGCTTTTCATTTTCTTGGATGTCTTAGGCTTTTCTTTTTCTCATCGATGTTTTAGTGTTTTAATGTGTTGAGAGTCTGAAAGAGCTTCAAAATACTTTGACCATTGATTCAATCACTTTTGTTGGAGACATCAGTTTATTGATGGAAGTTAGCAGATGTTTTAAAACAAAACCTGAGTTTGAGTCTTTCAATCATGTTAAGGTTTGTCCTCCGCATACTTTTGAAACTGGAAAGAAATTCTGGAAATTTGTAGAATGAATTCTGTCCTCAGTGCATTGGTCTCTGTGTATGTAGACTGCGGGTGGCTTGCTTCTGTAGTGCCATTCAGCTGTTTTCACATGTAGGAAGTGAGGAATGATGTGGTTTTCTTTTCTTGCTTCTTTGTTTTCATTGTTTCCTTTTTAAGAAGTTACAGGTTACTGCTGATCTGTAAACCCCACTAGATGCTGAAAAGAAGGATAACTTGGACACAGGATAATGCCTCTTGGCATATTAGTATGTAATCCTTTTTGAAAAGATGTGTTGAGCCTCCATAGAATGAAGCTTTTGAGGACAGAACACATTTTAAGGGAGAACGAAAAAAAAAAAAAAAACTCTGCCATTGTTAGATGGTTTTGATGCTTTATAATCACCAAACTTGTGATCCTTGGTAATATCTTGCACTCTATTATTTCAATGCCATTTTCAGTTGATCTGGTGGTAAATCTCATTTTGTTGGATGCTTTCGTTCTGGCCAATATGTTCTAACATGTTAAAATGTTGGACGTTCTTGTTCTTTTCTGTGATACCTTTTAGTGCATGCTATTGACTTTTGCATTGTCATCTTTCTAATTTCCAGCCACAAGCTGAGGATGTTGATGTGAAAAGAGATGATCTCTCAAGGGCACTAATGGTATGTAATGCAGGCTGCATTTGCTGCATTGTTGGAGATTTGTCGCTAGTTTTTGATTCACATTGCTATGTTTTAAAGTGCAATGGAGGCATTTTTTTTATTTTTTTTTGGTTGAGAGTCGTCACTTTTGTACATATAATCCTCGTCAGGAGCTGGAAACAGGCAATTGGCGGTTTGTTCATATTCCCCAAATAGGGCTGAATTCATGTGGGTAAATTGTGGAGGTCCAAATTTGTCTCTTTTTTGGGCCTTTTCTTCAATGGCATTATTCAAGTTTGAAACTAGATTCTGACTAGTGGGAAAGCAGTGGATTATTGGATATTGTAAGCAGATATATTAGTTTTAGAATATACAGTATGAAGTGATATTAGTATATGCATTGTTCTCTTCATTTGAAAGTTTAGCATGACCTGAACTGTAAGTAACTTTTCACAAAACAGTTGCAAGTGTGGGAATTTTTATGATAGAATATCTGAAGAAGGGGTGGAATGTAAAACAAAAGCTTGTTGTGCCTTCTACTACTTGACTCTTTCATCTAGAATTAATGTAATCAAGGAAAAGGAACTGAAAGGAAGTTGCTGCTCCTTTCATTTGAAATATCCTACTTGTATATATTTTGTGGAATTTATTCTCTAAAATAAAATTTCAGCCTCTAAAAATTTATAATTAAGTAAAAGGAGAGACAAACATGCGTTAAAGGAAGCTTTATCTGCATCTGAGAGCATGTTATATGATGGTCTGAAATTGCTGCATATTTTTACATTTTTGTTTAATTTTGCTGTTTTAAATATTCAAAGGATGCCGAATTTATATATTCAATTGATTCCATGCGAACTGCCAGCATTCATGTTAGATGAGTGACCTGTTGAACTATGAGCTTCAGTGTTTTTTTTTTTTTTTTCCCTCACTATTTTACACAGCGTGCATGTTCTTCGACACCTCTTTTTGAGCCTTTTGCCATGCCGTTGCTTCTTGAAAAGCTTTCTTCCTCCTTGCCATCTGCCAAGGTAAGTTGCCTTGACTTTTGTTGATATGCAAGCTTAGAATATGCCTTTTGTTTCCATTTAAAAAACAAAGAATGTGCCTTTGGTATGTTCAAGATGAATGTCTTTGAAACCCAATCAAATTCAATTCTGGCACTTTATGCTTTTAGGTTGATTCTTTGAAGTACCTTGGCTGCTGCACATCACAGTATGGAGCAGAAAGAGTAGCAAAACATGCTGGATCTCTTTGGTCTTCATTGAGAGATGCAATTTGTCATTCAGGAGAAGAGCATGCCTTATCCTTTACCTTAGAATTGCTGCATGGTGTAGATATGCAGGGGAATCAAATAGAAAGAGAGGCTCTATCACTCTTAGAGAAGCTTATCATTCAAAATAATGATTTGTTCTTAGGTTTGATTATTCATGATCAAGAGATAAATGTGATTGTCAATGCTGCTACAAGTTACAAGAGTTATAAAGAAATTCCGACACAAGGCAAGCAAAAATTATATGCCGTTGGTCGTATACTTTATGTTTCTGCCAAGGCTTCCGTTGCTTCGTGCAATAAAATTTTCCAAAGTTTCTTCCCCCACCTGATGACAGCTTTAGGGCTTTCTGTTGAAAGTACATCTGGCATGTGCTGTTCAAATGGCAATGGCATTGTCTGTGGACAAGCTAACTTTGGATCTCTTTACCTCTGTGTTGAACTCCTGGGAGCATGTGCATATCTGATTGTGGATCCTGAGGATTTCAAATCACAATTTGTTTATGCGAATGAGGCATGGTGCTACTGGCTCCAGCACTTCTCTGCTTCCTTAAGCAAGATCTTCTGTTCTATCTTGAAAAAGAGAGCTAATAATGCTGATCCCAATTTGCATCTTGCAGGTGAATCCTTTTATGCGTATATCATTCATTGGTATTATTGCATGTAAATATGAACCTGCTAGATTTCTACAAAGTATGTGATGTCATGAATCAAGGAAGGAAATTCTCTTAACGTTTTTTGATGTTTGCAGTCAAAATGTTCCTCGGTTTTTCTCTTATCTTTTTTTTTCCCAATTTTTTGCTATAATTACCTCTATTGGTGGTCAATTGCCATTGTATTCACAATTATTTTAATTAAAATGCAGTGAAAGGCTTGCTGACTTTGGCTACATTGCCTGGGGGCTATCTGCTGATATCAAAATCAACATTCAACAACATTTTAACAACTCTCATATCAATTACCACTGCAGATTTCTGTGAGACATTCTTGTGGAAATTGGCGTTGAAAGGTCTTGAGCATATTGGCTCATTTCTTAATGGTTGTGATGAGTCTGAGAAGACAATGAGCTATATGGAAATTGTTGTTGATAAGATTGTTTCCTTGGTGTTTTGTGATGATATTACAAAGTTATTTCCACTGAAACTGGAGGCTATATCCGTGATTGGGAAAAGTGGGCAGAAATATATGCTGGAAATTTTTCTGAAGCTGGAAAAGAGTATACGCATGAATCTGGCTGAGGTTTATGTAAGTGTGCACAACTATATCTCTCTTTGAGATTCTGTTAAGCCAGGTTCATGAGAGATCAATTCTTTCCAGTGAAAACAGCTAATGCTTGTACACTCCATGGGCCCATACATGGATATTGCTATTTTCCTTTTTCGTTGGATGCTAAAATACCCATGTTCCAAACCCAGTGAGCATGTCTGTATCTGTCAAGAACTTTCCTTTTTAGTAGGTTCAGAAGTTAAACCCAGCAAGCAATATCAATGGATCTGTCTAAGTGGCATAACTTGGGCACCGGCAACATTTTTTTTTTAATTTTTAATTTTTACTTTTTCCTCTTTGAAGAAAATTGTTTAATTTCTAGTCTCATGGATCTCATGCTACTTTGCTTGGATAGGTCCAGGGAAATCCGAAGTCAGCAAAGATCATACTTCAGCTCTTGGAATGCTATTATAAGGAGATGCTTCCATGGTATAATTTATGGATGACATGTTCTTATTTGTTTAGCTCATTGTTTTCTTGTTTATCCTGTCAAGCACTCTCTGTTCCACATCTTTGCAGCCCTCGCTATTTCTTTACCCACATGGTTTGTGCTACTTGTGACTCAGTTTTTGTTTCAATATGGTTCCTATTATGCCCTTATGTATGGTCCTGACAGTGCTCCTTAGCTGAACTATATTTAATGGTTTTTACCTGTGACTTCCTGTCTTCACATTTGGGGCTCCATTTTTAACTACTTATTGTCTGTTGTCTGCTTGTTTTCTTTTTGGTTTGCGGGAAGTGAAGGTGGAAGAGGTTGAGATGCATTTCTGATTACTTTTTTTTGTTGATATGAAAATTTTGGAATGGATTCAGGATCCAGGAAAATCAAGGTTTTGAGGAAGTTCTTTTCCAATTTGTGGTTAAACTATGGGACCAAATTGAAAACTTCATGCCTTCAAATGTTGAAATCCTTGAAAATGTGAGTAATAGTACTGTTTTCATTGTGTTTTCTTTCCTGTGGTTCTTCATTGATAGTTAGTTTCAGGAAGGGAAGTATTTTGGAGTTAATCATTATCTGGATCTAGAGGATAATCTCTCTAATTTGAGAAGTGAGGGGGTAGACTGATCAAATAACATTTATCATTTGAATATCAGGATCTTCTTGATGTAATGATGAAGGTGATGAAGTTTGCTGTTGCATGTTGTTCTAAGGAAAGCCAGAACTTGATAGTTGATAAATCCTATAGTGTACTTTCATCAACCACTTCTTTGCTGCGGAAGGGTTCTTTGTGCACCATTCCAGCCCAAGTGGAAAGGTCGAAGCCTGGTGCAGACAAATTTTCCAATAGAGATAAATGGATTCTTTCATTATTTGCATCAGTGATCATAGCCCTTCGTCCTCAAACACATGTTCCAAACATAAGAATGGTACTGCACTTATTTTTAGGCACTCTCTTTAATGGTTATGTGACTGCAGCTCAGGCGTTGAGTTCTCTGCTCAACAAATGGGATCTTAAATCCAATGGACCAGAGACATCAGTCGGTTGTAACTTTGACGAAGCGGTGGATATTATTTTGAGCACAGATGAACATCGTTCTTTTGATGGTAGTCCTTCAGGGAGAACAAGCACTGGGAATGAGATAAGTCTTACTAATATATGCCAGGATGCTACATATAGTGGATTGCTTCAAAATAATGCCATTGTTGGATTAGCTTGGATTGGGAAAGGTTTGCTTATGCGAGGTCATGAAAAAGTTCAGGACATAACTATGGTGTTGCTAGAGTGCATATTGTCAAGTGGCAAAATGGATTCCCTGTCACAAAAACAGGCTTCAATAAAAAACAGTACTGCGCAGACCGTACATATATCTGTGATGAAATGTGCGGCAGATGCATTTCAAATTCTTATGTCTGATTCTGAACTTTGTTTAAATAGACAGTTCCATGCAACAATAAGGCCACTCTATAAGCAACGATATTTCTCCACCATGATGCCCATCCTCCAACCTTTGATAATCAAATCCAATTCATCATTCTCAAGGTCCACTCTCTTTCCTGAACTAATTGCTAATTGTCCATTTGTGTTGTACTTATCTTAGACCTCGCTACTTTATCAAGTTCTGATACCACAAAGAATCCCTAGTCTCCCATGTTTTGCTAGAAGAGCCATTTGTATAGCTGGCCAATCTAGTATTTTAGGTCTAATTCCTGTTTCCAAATGCTTGGGCACTTTCATTTCAGGTCTTTATTAGTTCGGGCTTTTGTGCATATTGTATCCAATACTCCACTGACTGTTATCCTGAATGATGCAAAGAAGGTTAGTTTTTGAACGACCGTAAACTGCCATTACGTTTTCCTCTGGGGCAAGCATACTTATTGCTGGAGGGCACCGTTTCTACAGTTAATTCCAGTGTTGCTGGAAGGCTTAACTCACTTAAGCAAGGATGCTTCTGATAAAGATGCTTTATATGACCTACTGCTGGTTTTATCAGGAATATTGACTGATAAGAATGGTATGCCTCTGTTACTTACTGTTGCACATGTATCATTCAGTTTCCCTCCCTTCTACTCAATCTTTGGCAGTTATAAGGGAATGAATGAAACTGAGGGGCAAAGGAAAGGAAAACAAGCAGGGGTATCTACCCTTCTCTTCTTTGCACGTGAATAAAATATAAAGATGGATAGTTGAGAGTAAAGTTGCTTTCAGACAACTTTTTCTTGGTTCCCAAACTTGTGGGAAATAAGACTCTATCCTGATTTGCTTGCACTCTTGTTAGCAATAACTCCACTGAGGTTTAGTAATGCATTTTCTCTTATTTGCCTATGCATGCAGGACAAGAAGCTATTGTAGACAACACACATACTATTGTAAATTGCCTCCTCGAGCTTATCACTTATCCCCACAAGATGGTATTAATTTCTTTCTGAATGATTTTACTTTATTTCTCATACCATCCCACCACTCTTTATTCTTCCTTAAACTTAGTGATCTTGCTTCCCCAATTCCTGCTGCTTTGTGCCTTGTTTATAACCGATGATTAAAGATTTGTAATTCTTGACATTCACATTCTAAGTCACAGCTAGAAAATTGATATATGTTTTTTATTTGAATATGTTAAGCTTATTCGAGAGACAGCAATCCAGTGTCTTGTTGCGACATCAGAGCTGCCTTATACAAGAATTTATCCCATGAGGATTCAGGTTAGTTTTTCAAGTTGGAGTTGCTTAGTGGGGGCTCAAGTGGTCACTTTCTCAATTTGAAGCTAGATAAGTTTTCCTGGTTTCCTTCATGTATGTCTGGCTGGGTGAATTCAATAGCATTTGCATGTTGCGTGGAAAGTGTTAATCCCGCATCTTCCCACTTGGATATAAGTGGTCATTCAGCCATCACCGGGGATTATTAATATGATGCTTTTGTTTTTTTCCCTTGCTGGGGCTGTTCTACTGAAATTTTGGCAATGGCAACCTTCTGCCATGCCTACTGTCATTCTCAGGTATTACAAGCTATGGCAAAAGCTCTGGATGATCCAAAGAGAGCTGTACGTGTAGAAGCTGTTAGATGCCGGCAAGCATGGTCAGCGCTTTACATCCATATTGTATACACCAAAGACATATTTAAATATGATGGCATATGGGCAGACGATTTGAATTTTGAGTCAAGATTTGATTTTTCATTACGTGTTTCTGCTGATTGTCAAAACAGGGCATCGATTGCTTCAAGGAGTCTTCATTTCTAAATTAGTATTCCGAGCTGGCTTCACAAAGTAAATAGGGTGGACCTGACCTGCCTCCTCTGTTGTCACAGTAAGTGATTGGCCCTGGAAATTCCCTGAGATACAGAACAGAAAAAAATTCCCATGTAGTTAGATGATTCATCCTAGAAGAATGAGAATTCCTGTACATAGAAACTCTGATACATTGTGTGCCCTCAATTTGAGGCCCCCATTAACTTCTAATGCTTCTCCACAAGTGTAATAAGAGCTGCGATCGTATTGATGCATTACATCTCATCAGAACTCTGGAGTTAAATTTGCTTGGACGGGTAGCAGATTGGCGACCTCCTTGGAGTTCGTGTTGCCACCTCTCTTTAAGGACCGCCAAAAAAAAGGCAATAATTACACTCTAATGGCCAGCAGCCAAGCAGCTGCACTTCATGCCATGCTTTTGCTTGTGATCTGACAGCTTCCCCGATGAGAGTGCTGTTGGACAATTTCCTATTCACCTGTTGCGCATGAAAAGTTAGTGTACTAAAGATTTCATGCTGCAACACATCAAATGGTCCCAAAACCTTAATTAAATGGAGCAACCTCATCACCTGATCTTCCCTGAATGGCTTTCTTCTATTTTAAACTGAGCCTTGTGGGAAGGGCCTGCAACATGATAGGAGAAGGTTGAAATCCACCAGAAAAGCAGCATGCATCAACTCGATAAAAATTCTCTGCATTCTTTGCTCTGAAGAGCTCTTTAATTGGAATTTCTTCTATTAAGCAGTTGCAAAGAAATTTCTTTAATTTTGAGATGGTCCCTTCCTGAGGTGCGATGAGGCCAAAACAACCGAAAAACAAAACGGAGAGAGAAAGTGGCAGTGAGTAAATATGTGAGTGAGAGAGTGTAATAATGTATGTAAATAAGCATCTTCATGGGAAGACTAGTTTTAAAAAAAATTGGAAAAAAAGAAAAAACTAAAGAAAGAAAAATGGATTGGCAGCAAAAAGTAACAAAGAAGAAGGAATGGAACAGGATGTCGGCGGTTACAAGAGGAAAATACACAATAAGTCGTAACAAATAAAATAAAAAGAAGAAAATTAATTCTATGTAAAAGAAATAAATAAAGTTCTCTCGTTTTCCATGCCTTCGACGGCGGGCGAGCAAAGTAGGATGGATTGTGACACGAGAGGTGTGAGAGATTTTGGACCGTTCTTCTCCCTCCTCCTCGTAGCGTTCCTCCAGAGAAGAAGAAGAATAAAAAAGGTGGAATAAGAAAGGAATTTCAAACAAGTACGACTACAGGCAATTAGTTTTAATGAAGACCCTTCATTCTCCATCAATTTGAAATGAGCCATATATATATATATATATATATTAAACAGAGAGAAAGTGGCAGTGAGTAAATGTGTGAGTGAGAGAGCGTAACAATGTATGTAAATAAATATCTTCATGCGAAGACTAGTTTTAAAATGTTTGGAAAAAAAAAACTAAAAGAAGAAAAATGGATTGGCGGCAATAAGTAACAAAGAAGAAGGAATGTAACGGGATGTGGTCGGTTATAAGGGAAAAATGCACAAGAAGTCATAACAAACAAACAAAGGAGAAGAAAATTAATTATATGACAAATAAAGGAAATAAATAAAGTTCTCTCGTTTTCTTTACCTTGTTTCGTGGTCTCAGCGTCTTCCGAAATTAGGGACGTGAGAGAATTTTAGACCAATCTTCTCCCTTCTCCTTGTTGTAGCGTTCCTCCAGAAGATCGCAATATAGAATCTCCAGTGTATGAAGCGTTGTACTTTGCAGAATATAATCTGGCAGTGCCTTCAACCCTGGGCAGCGACGAATTTTCAAAGAGCGAAGGGATGGCATTATAATAATAGGAGGAGGTTTGCTAGTGCCATCAGAATAATCCTCCCACTCTTCCCAGCTATTCATCCATCGGAATTGGAGTGTTGTCAGTTTGGGGAAAGGCCCAACAACTACTGGTGAAGAAGAAGAAGATGGTGATGTCTCACTTTTACTGTCACCAATTTGAGTTTCTATTCCTAAAAGCTCTCGCCCCACTTTTTTAACACCCCCCATATCTGTTAAGTTAAGGGTTTCGAGAGACGGCAGCTTACCCAACGAAGGCAAGTGCTCACACCATCGACAACCAATTAACCCAATAGACCTCAGATTCGTTAATGAAATCATCCAACCAGGAAAGGTAGTACCTTCGTAGTATTCTATGTTAAGTATTTCCAAGTTTGGAGATGGCTCCAAGGCTTCCAGCAGCAACTCTTCATTCCTTGGTGTACACCGCTCTTCTCCTTGGTCTCCTCTTGGAGAAAAACGAAGTAGCAATGCAGTGATGTGTTCCTTTTTCTTGAGCTCTGCTTGCTTAGCCTCGCCTACACGACCATTACTTGCACCCAAATTTATTATTCTAAGACTTCCCCGAAGTTGGTTGAGGTTCTTCAGATCGCCAAGAGAAAATGCATCCCCATCACCGCCAACATCGACCTCCTCCAATGTCCTCAGACCAGTTAATTGCCCAATTCCTTTTGGCAACTTACTAGGGCCTTCCTCATTATGAAGATGCCTCAAGTTAATTAGTTTTCCAATCCCAAGAGGCAACTTCAATTGACTATCGCAGCAAGAAACATCTATGGTCTGCAAACGATGCAGTTCACATAGTGTTTCAGGCAACTGCTTCAATTTCCCATTGCCAAACAGATCAAGCCACCTCAACTGTACCAATTTAAGGATGGAGGGAGGGATCTCTGCAATGTCACCGTTTTGGAGGCTCAACGATCTTACATGTGTTGATTCACTGAATAATCTTGGTAAGCCTTCTGTTGTGAGCAGCAACTTATTATTCCATGATCCCCAAATTAAAAGGCTTCGCAATTTTTTAGCACCGTCAAAGGAGCTTAAGGGTGGCGTACCATCTGTGCGATCTAACAATAAATGACGCACTTTGCTGCTGGATAGAGATCCACTGATTGACTCCGCCTGACCGTTGACCACCACATCAAGACATTCATTCCGTGCAAGAATTTTGGCAAAATCATGCACTATATCGTGCATCTTACAGCTGAATATCATTCGATCATCATCTTCATCTTTCTCAAAATCTTGAAAGAAAGAACGCATTGCTAAATTTTGAAAGTAAATTTCTCCTGTGATATCCATGTCGTCGTCGCTTTGTCCTTCCTTCTTAAGATAGCCTTGAGCCATCCACAATTCTATCAACTCACTCTTCCTAATCTCATGATCCTTTGGAAAGATGGCACAATAGGAGAAACATCTTTTCAAAACTGGAGACAGATCATAATAGCTCAACCATAGAGGAGCAATAACATCTCTTTGGGCTTCTTCTAGTCTCCAGATCTCACTATTCAAAATGCTTTCCCACCCTTCTCTAGTTCCTCTAAACTTCAAAATGCCTCCGAGAGTCTTTGCAGCAAGGGGCAAGCCACGACATTTTTTTGATATTTCTCTACCAATCTCTTCTAAATTTTTGCAATCTATATCCCTCCGACCAAAACATGCTATTTTATTAATAATTAACCAGCATTCCTCATCAGTCAATATTTGTATTTTTAAAATATTATCTCCATTACAATCCATAACATGTGCTACCATCTCATTACGTGTAGTTACTAAAATTTTACTTCCCGGAGAACCAAATTTAAGAGATTGTTTCAACCGATTCCACTTTGTAAAATTTTCTTCCCAAACATCATCCAGAATGAGAAGAAACCTTTTATCCTTAATAGATTTACCAATCTCTCGGTGCAAGTGTTCTAATTCTGTGACATCCAGAGTAGAGACTTCAAGACCCTTAAGAATTGCCTTGGCAACTCTTGTCTCGTCAAAAGGATCTGAGACACAGACCCAAAATTTATTGTCACCAAAATGTGCCTTTATCCTGTCATGGTTAAAGGCATATTGGGCGAGAGTTGTCTTGCCAATTCCCCCCATCCCAACTATGGACAGAACGCGGGGGTCTGACCCATCACCATCACTTGGCTCACTCAACAACTTGTTTACTAATACATTTGTTGGAATATGCCTGTATTCTAAATTACCTTTTTACCCTTCCCATATTCCTATATAAATAGGGTTATAGGGTTATGAGATAAAAGGAGTTGAGAGCAAGAGACAGTGAGAGATTTGAGAGGAGCCACACTCTTTTGTAGCCTGTAACACACTTTCTCTACTAATAAGAATATTCCCTCTCTCCTTCCCGTGGATGTAGGTCACATAGACTGAACCACGTAAAATTCTGGTGTTACTTTCTTCTTCAATTTACAATTTGCCGTAACAAATTGGTATCAGAGCCGAAAGCAAAAAAAATTTTCTTTTCTCTCTCTCCGGCCACCCACCCAACTGCGCGGTGATCCACCGGGAAAAAAAAAAAGTTTTGTCTTTCTTCTGGCCACCCCACTGATTCGTCGAAAAAAAAAAAAAAAAAAGGCAACCTTGCTCTGCAATCGCGTGTTCCTCTGAGCTCTGCCGTGCACCCTCATCGTCGGCAAACAAGAGTGGAGATTCATCCTGCTCTCCAGAGTCCAAGTCCCTCCTCTCCTACGGCCGCAACTGCGCAATAGTCCAGCGGCTTCTGGGTTCAGCCCCAATCGCCGATTATAGTTTGACTTTGAAACGGAGCAGATCGACAGAAGAAAGGAACAGATCGGGTTAGAGGCACGGTAGATCGGCAAGCTGCACAACAGATCTGACGGAAAACGGTGTGGTGCAGATGATTTGGAGTTGAAACGGAGCAGATCCGACGGAAAAAAGGAGCAAATCGGGTTCCAACGGGTCGGAGATACTGTAGATCGGCGATCTGCACAGTAGATTAACAGGAGGCAAACGACGTCAGCACTGTAGACACGGCGTCAGCACTGTTTTAACGCAGTGAGTACTGTTTTAACGCCGTCATAACTGTTTTAACGCAGTCAGTACTATTTTAACGCCGTCAGTACTGTTTTAACGCCGTCAATACCGTTAGCACTGTTTTAACGCCGTTAACACTGTTTTAACGCCGTTAGTACTGTTGTGATTTGGGCCATAAATTTGTATTCTTCAATTTTCGTTGTGGGTGTTTTTTTTGCAATGGCTTCTTCATCTTCATCAACGGTGAAGTCTGAAATTGAGAAGTTTGATGGAAACACCAATTTTGCACTGTGGCAAGTTAGAATGATGGCAATTCTGACCCGAGAAGGTACAAAAAGGGCCTTACATGGCAAGGAGAAGAAACCAGAGTCAATGTCTGATGCAGATTGGGATGACATGGATGAAAGAGCTCTATCCTCGATTCAACTCAGTTTGGGAAATGAAGTTTTGAGAGAAATCCTCAGTGAAAGAACATCAGCTGGTGCGTGGCTAAAATTGGAAAGTCTGTACATGACAAAATCTTTGACTAACAGACTCAGATTAAAGCAACGCCTTTATACTCTTCGTATGTCAGAAGGTATTTCTTTGAAATCACATATTGGAGAGTTTAGTTCAATTGTTACTGATTTGAGTAAGATTGATGTTCATATTGACGATGAGGATCAAGCTTTATTGCTATTGTGTTCTTTGCCTCCTTCATACAAGCATTTTAGAGATACTATGATCTATAGCAGGGAAGATATTTCCCTTGAGAATGTCAAGACTAATTTGCAGGCCAAGGAGAAAATTGATAGTAGTTTGACATTTTCTGAGACATCAGATCAGAGTGTTGGTTTGATTATTGATCGAGGAAGATCAAAGGAGAGAAGTCGAAATTCAGGAAAATCAAGATCGAAATCAAGGCATAAGAATTTGACTTGCAATTATTGCAAGAAGAAAGGGCACATCAAGTCTGATTGTTACAAGTTGAAAAACAAGCAGAAAGTAAACGATAGTAATCAGAAGAATCATCCACAAGAAGAAGCACATGTGGCAGCAAATGAGAGTGATGATATGCTTTGTGTCACTCAAGGCCAAGGCAGATTTCAAGATACCTGGATTATGGACACTGGAGCCTCGCAACATATGACTCCTAATAGAGAATGGTTTACCACTTACAAGCCAATCAATGGTGGTGTTCTATTAGGTAATGATCACGTATGTAAGGTTGCTGGGATTGGTACAGTGCAGATTAAGATGCATGACGGTGTCATTAGGACCTTGTCTGAGGTCAAACACATTCCAGATTTGACGAAGAATCTTATTTCTTTGGGCACTCTTGAGAAGAAGGGCTGCAAGATTAGGTGTGAAGGTGGAGTTCTGAAGGTTTCTAGAGGTGCTCTTGTATTGATGAAGGCTGACAGAATTGACACATTGTATTTCTTGCATGGTTCGACAGTCACAGATTTAACTGCAGTTTCCACTTCAGTTTCAGATTCAGACGTGACGAAGTTGTGGCACATGCGGCTGGGGCACATGAGTGAAAGAGGTATGGCTGCCTTGAGTAAGAGAGGTCTTTTGTGTGGTCAGAACACTGGAAAATTAGAATTTTGTGAGCATTGTGTTTTTGGGAAGCAGAAGAGGTTGAGTTTCAGTACAGCCATCCATAAAACAAAGGGAACATTGGACTACATCCATTCAGATCTTTGGGGTCCTTCTCAGGTTCTCTCTAAAGGTATGGGTGCTGCTTATATGCTCACTTTCATTGATGATTTTTCTCGTAAAGTTTGGGTTTATTTCTTGAAACATAAAAGTCAAGTGTTTGGAACCTTCAAGCAGTGGAAAACTTTACTTGAAAAACAGACTGGGAAGCAGATTAAGAGGCTGAGAACAGATAATGGCCTTGAATTTTGCAATAAAGAATTTAATGAGTTTTGCAAAATTGAAGGCATTGTACGACACCGCACAGTTGTAAAAACTCCACAGCAAAATGGAGTTGCAGAACGCATGAACAGGACTTTGATAGAGAAAGCTAGATGTCTGTTATCCAATGCAGATTTAGGTAAGGAGTTTTGGGCAGAAGCTGTTAATACAGCTTGTTGGTTGGTAAATCGATCTCCTTGTACTTCCATTGAGTGTAAGACACCTGAAGAGGTGTGGTCTGGCAAACCTGCAGATTATTCTGATTTGAAGATATTTGGCTGTCCTGCTTATTGTCACGGAGTTAGGCTTCAGACGTGCTAACCCGCGCGGCACTTAGTCGATCTTGTGTGTGAAGACGAGCTAAGTAAGCCTTGGAGAGTTTGAACGAATGAGCGGAAGCGTTGGGTGGCAAGTAAGGACTTGAACTTGCAAGAGAAAGAGAGAGAGCACAAGAGAGTTTGCAAGTGAGCTTGTATTGAGTATGCAAAGGTGTGTACAAAGAGATGCAAAGATGCAAAGATGTGTATGCAGAGATGATTTACAAGTGAGAGGAGTGGCCTATTTATAGTTGCTCCACCTCCTGAATGTGTGGCTAGAAATGACTATCTAGAATATGTACAAGGAACATTCTAGAGAAAGCATCTAGGAAGTCCCTTCAAGAAGGTTCTAGTGAGTGTCATTGCTGAACCTTGCTGGAAGTCTCTAGATGGAACACTTCCAGGCATTTCACCACTCTTGTAGGACCTTCCGGAGTTTTCTAGGCTGCCTTAGAGCAATCCGCAGGAAGTCTCTAGATGTGAACTTTTCCGTATGCTTCCGGAACCTTCTTCCTTTGGATTTGGGCAGCAAAGAGGGCTGGACAATGTTGGCAGCCCAAGGAAGTTCGTCCTAGCCCAATTTTTGTCTTCCCATATGTTTGATGGGCTGGAGAACAAGTCTCTCCGTGACATCCTCCCCCACTTAATTCTGCGACGTCCTCGTCGCAGTCTCGGGCTTACATTGTTGAGGGTGATCAACGGATGATAGTTGTTCTTTCCATCCTCACTTAACCTCTTGATTTGGCAACGAGGTTTCCTGGGATGAAGCTTCTTCTGTACTTGGAAGCAGTCCGTCACGATATTACTAGTCATGATCGCGAACTTTCTTCCAAGGAGATGGTGTCTCCATGTGCGCAAGCAATGGATAACGACTGTCTTCTCCTTGTCTCGGATGGTGTACCGCTTCTCCATATTGTCGAGCTTGCGACTTTCATAGGCAATGTGATGCCTATCCTGCATCAGGACTCCACCGATGGCAAAGTCGAATGCATTGGTGTGGACTTCAAAAGGGTTTTTGTAGTCCGACGGCATCACAGGTTCTTCGGAGATTGCTTGTTTCAATCTCTCGAAGGAGGCTTGGCATTGACTTGTCCAATGCCAAGGGTGATTCTTCTTTGGCAGGTCGGTCCGGGGTGCTGCTATGGCAGAATATCCCTTGATGGACCGACGGTAGTAGTTGACATGCCCCAAGAAAGATCGCAGTTCCAGGATCTTCTTCTGCTGGAAGAGGAAAGGGGCACCGAAAGGGGCTTTCGACGATCGAATGTAGCCCGAATCGGTTAGATTGTGGAGCTGCTTCCTCTGTTCAGCGAGCTCCGATGGTGCCATGCAAAGAGGGGTCATGGTAGGAGGTTTGGCGCCCGGTTCCAGCGTAATGTGGTGATCCACATCTCGCTTCGGTGGAAGCTTTTTGGCCAGCTCGGAAGCCATGACGTCCTTGAATGTGGTAAGGACGACCTGGATGGATTGCGGCAATGCTGGAGTTGGTGCTGCTACGTCTTCCCCGTCGCTTAACTCCCTTATGGTAGCCACATAGTTTAGATCCGACTTGAAACCCCGCTTGAATTGCAAGGCAGAAATCATCAAGGGTTGAGACTTCTCCTTACGTTTCAAGGGGACTACGCGGACCTTGTGATTGTGGACAACCACAAGAGATCTTGAGGCAGGAACGGGAAAAGCTGACGCCTCGCAGAAAAATGCAAGACCTAACACCACCTTAAAGTCATCCATGGGAATGATGGTAAAGTCCAACTTACCGGTCCATTCGCCAATCTGGACGGCTACTCCTTGTGCTATGCCTTGGACAGGCTTTGCTTCCGAGTTCACCGCTTTGATGGTGCCGACTCCCTTCGTGAATTTGAGGCCTAGTCGATTGGCCTCTTGCACGTCTATGAAGTTATGCGTTGCCCCTGTATCGAGCATCGCACAGGCTGCTTTGCCGTTGATGGCAATGTCAGCGTACAACAATCCCTTCTCCTTAGAGACTGTTGGTGAGGTACGTTTTGAGATGTTACCCAATTGTTGGATACATCCCATGTCGGCTTGGGGCTCTTCGTTGGCCTTCTCCGGGTCAAAAACCGCCATCATAACATTCATTGCTTTACGTTTGGGGCAGTCTTTCACCCAGTGTGGTCCGTCACAAATGAAACAAGGACTAGGGGGATTACCTTGGTTGCGCCTACCCGCAGACTTCTTCTCATGCTTGGGACGGCCATGTGAGGGTCTCTGCTGTCCACCCTCGTTGCGGCCAGAATCCTCCATCTTCTGTCCGGTTCCCTCTCCCCCACTTTTGCCAGAGTTAGGCTTCTTGCTTTTGGAGTGAGCGGAGTAGTCGACGAAGGTCTCTGCAGCGGCAATGGCAGCATCCAGGGTCTGCACATTACGCCTCTCCAACTCGACTCTCGCCCAATCTTTCAAGCCGTCTTTAAAGTAGAAGAGAAGTTCCCTATCGGACATCTCGATTTCAAGCATAAGGGTAGTGAATTCCTTGATGTAATCGGAAATACTACCTGTCTGGCTTAGGCGACGCAACTTTCCCCTCGCTTCGCTGTCTGCATTGTGAGGGACAAAGTACCTACGTACCTCAGCCTTGAATTGCTCCCAAGTGTTGATGATGCACAAGCCCTTCTCCCTCTCGGAGTGCTTACGTCTCCACCAGAGTTGAGCCGCATCTCTTAGGAAGATTGGGGCATTGCCCACCTTAGCAAGGTCGTCGACAACCCCCATGGCCTCGAAGTACTGCTCAAGGCCGAACAGAAAGTTCTCCACGACAGTGGCATTGCGTGTGCCGTTATACATGGCAGGCTTCGGAACCTTCAAACCACGTACTGTTGTGGCGCTAGACGTGGCAGCCGTACTAGCGGTGAGTGAGCTGCTTCGGCGCAGCGAATCCATCTCCCTACGCAGGTCGTGAATCTCTCCTTCAACGAACTCGCGTAGACTGGACAGATCTTGGTTCAGGGAGCGTAGTTCTCCCTTAAACGAGCGACCAAACTCTTCGATCATGATTTTGGCAGCCCGCGTGATCTCTGCATTCTCATGGATCAAGTTGTCGACTTGATCGCTGAGGTCGCCCATAACGGAGCTTATATCGGTGACGCTCCGTTCCAAACCAGCAACACGAGTGTCCATGGTCTCCTTCGCTGGAGCTTTGGACTTGCTTCGCTTGGTAGGGGCACGTTGCACCTCACGCCCACGAGTTTGTTCCCCCGCATGTTGCTCCTCCATTGTGGCTGCAACAAATCCTTCTTCGCTTGCCATGCTTGCAATCTCAGCAAACAACGAACAGACAGGTTTGGACCTTGGCTCTGATACCACCTGTCACGGAGTTAGGCTTCGGACGTGCTAACCCGCGCGGCACTTAGTCGATCTTGTGTGTGAAGACGAGCTAAGTAAGCCTTGGAGAGTTTGAACGAATGAGCGGAAGCGTTGGGTGGCAAGTAAGGACTTGAACTTGCAAGAGAAAGAGAGAGAGCACAAGAGAGTTTGCAAGTGAGCTTGTATTGAGTATGCAAAGGTGTGTACAAAGAGATGCAAAGATGCAAAGATGTGTATGCAGAGATGATTTACAAGTGAGAGGAGTGGCCTATTTATAGTTGCTCCACCTCCTGAATGTGTGGCTAGAAATGACTATCTAGAATATGTACAAGGAACATTCTAGAGAAAGCATCTAGGAAGTCCCTTCAAGAAGGTTCTAGTGAGTGTCATTGCTGAACCTTGCTGGAAGTCTCTAGATGGAACACTTCCAGGCATTTCACCACTCTTGTAGGACCTTCCGGAGTTTTCTAGGCTGCCTTAGAGCAATCCGCAGGAAGTCTCTAGATGTGAACTTTTCCGTATGCTTCCGGAACCTTCTTCCTTTGGATTTGGGCAGCAAAGAGGGCTGGACAATGTTGGCAGCCCAAGGAAGTTCGTCCTAGCCCAATTTTTGTCTTCCCATATGTTTGATGGGCTGGAGAACAAGTCTCTCCGTGACATTATGCTCATGTTAATGAGGGAAAGCTTGAACCGAGGGCTAAGAAATGCATTTTTCTTGGCTATGCTTCTGGTGTGAAAGGTTATAGGTTGTGGTGTCCAGACCCTAAGTCTCCAAAATTCCTCATCAGCAGAGATGTGACATTTGATGAATCCGCTATGTTGCATCCAAAAGAGGAAGTCTTAAGGCCAAACGATGAAGATAGTGGGAGTTCCACACAGCAGGTGGAGTTTGAAAGTGATATTCCTTCTAAGTCAGGTCAACAGATTCAGGTTGACACTTCAGAAACAGTCGACGATACTCAAGATACTCAACAGGCACAGCCGTACAGTATCGCCAAAGATAGACCCAGAAGGACTATCAAGCCACCAGCCAGGTTTTCATACTCAGATTTTGCTTATTGTTTGGCAGTAGCAGAAGAGGTGGAGTATAATGAACCTAGAAATTACTCAGAGGCTATCACTTGTGCCGAATCTTCCCAGTGGAGTATTGCTATGACTGAGGAAATTGAGTCTCTGCATAAGAATCAGACTTGGGACTTAGTGAAACTTCCCAAAGATAAAAAGACTGTTGGCTGCAAATGGATCTTCAAGAAGAAGGAGGGAATCCCAGGAGTTGAAGATGCAAGGTACAAGGCACGTCTGGTTGCGAAGGGTTATAGCCAAAAAGAAGGGATTGACTTCAATGAGGTATTTTCTCCAGTTGTAAAGCACACTTCCATTCGTGTGCTTCTAGCTATGGTTGCTATGTATGATATGGAACTGGAGCAGCTTGATGTCAAGACTGCTTTTCTACATGGCGATCTTCAGGAAGTCATTTATATGGATCAACCTGAGGGTTTCCAAATTGAAAGCAAGGAGGATCATGTTTGCAGGTTGAAGAAATCTCTATATGGTTTAAAGCAGTCTCCTAGACAATGGTATAAGAAGTTTGATAGCTTTATGGTAGGTCATGGTTACTCAAGGAGTGAGTATGACAATTGTGTCTACCATAGGAAGCTTCATGATGGATCATTTGTCTATTTGCTACTATATGTAGATGATATTCTTGTTGCCTCTACAAGCATATCTGAGATTAATAGTTTGAAGAAGCTACTTGGTAGAGATTTCGAGATGAAAGATTTGGGAGCTGCAAAGAGGATTTTGGGCATGGAGATCACCAGAGACAGGAAAGAAGGAGAGTTGCGCCTTTTACAGAAAAGGTACATCGAGAAGGTTCTTGATCGCTTTGGGATGATGAGTTGCAAACCGGTAAGTACTCCTTTGGCTTCACACTTCAGACTTTCAGCCTCTTTGTCACCCAATAGCCTAGAGGAGGAGGAATATATGTCACATGTTCCATACTCTAGTGCAGTGGGCAGTATTATGTATGCTATGGTTTGCACTCGTTCAGATATTTCACAGGCAATCAGTGTGGTCAGTAGATATATGGCTAATCCTGGGAAAGCACATTGGCAAGCAGTTAAATGGATACTTCGGTATCTTAGAGGCACTACAGAGGTAGGACTGATGTTCAGCAGAGGCAGTAGGTTGATTACTGGTTTTGTGGATTCTGACTATGCAGGTGACCTTGACAGAAGAAGATCAACAACTGGTTATGTTTTCACTCTTTCAGGCAGTGCCATTTGTTGGAAGGCAACATTGCAATCAACAGTTGCTCTTTCCACTACTGAAGCTGAGTACATGGCAATAGCAGAAGCAGTCAAGGAAGCTATTTGGTTAAAAGGTTTGGTCACTGATTTGGGTTTATCATAGGAATCAACTACCGTATTCTGTGACAGTCAGAGTGCTATACACTTGATCAAAAATCAAGTGTATCATGAAAGGACCAAACACATTGATGTCAGATATCATTTCTTGCGAGATGTTATATCTCAAGGTTTGATTTCAGTGAAGAAGGTCGCTACTGCAGACAATCCAGCTGACATGTTGACGAAACCAATTTTAACTACTAAGTTCAAGCATTGCTTGGAGTTGATTGGTGTTCGTTTTAATTGACTAGCTCTAAGGAGCTATTTGGAGGAGAGATAGAAGGATTTTATTTTGTTGTGTGTTTAGAAAATACAATGCAAGATGGAGATTTGTTAGAATATGCCTTGTATTCCAAATTACCTTTTTACCCTTCCCCTATTCCTATATAAATAGGGTTATAGGGTTATGAGATAAAAGGAGTTGAGAGCAAGAGACAATGAGAGATTTGAGAGGAGCCACACTCTTTTGTAGCCTGTAACACACTTTCTCTACTAATAAGAATATTCCCTCTCTCCTTCCCGTGGATGTAGGTCACATAGACTGAACCACGTAAAATTCTGGTGTTACTTTCTTCTTCAATTTACAATTTGCCGTAACAACATTTTTATCCTCCTCCCTACCCTTCACCTCTGTTATGTCAATCATAGAGGTGGTCATAGATCGCTCAATTGGTGGGTTGTCCTCTCTTCGAACAAATTGGTAGCGATCTTTATCGCGGGCAATTCTGTCTAACCTTTCATTCAGCTCTTTTAACTTCTTAGCAAAGCCATGACGCAGACCAAGTTGTTTACAACAAAAGCAAGAGAAGCATAAGTAGGAGCATACCTTCCCAGGTTTGCTTTGTGAGCTGAGAATTGCAGCTTCCCAATCGTCCAACACATCCTCAATGTCATAAGCGACGTCTTTGAGCTTCTCCAGCCAATTTCTGACGGTGTTATCCTTCACTTGCCTTGTCTCTGCATCAGCGAGCACATCTTTGATGGCATTGAGACTGTCGGTCAGCTTCTTAACTTCTGTTTCAACACACACTACAAGTTCTACCTCACGTTCCGTGACGGAGAACAGCTTCTCCACCACTGGAGAAACAAGTGCCTCAGCCATTAGTATAGTAACACAAGTTAGGAAACTGATGGATTAAAGGAAGTGAAAGCTGAAATATTAAGGACTAGTATTTTTTCTGCTCAGGTTGATGTCTGGGAGGCTATTTGTGTTTCCTTAAATAGGATAACGATGCTTACCAAAGAAACGAAATCATCGAGAACTGTTTATGCGAGGTTATAATCTAAGTGCTAAGCAAAGAATCAATAAAAGGGCCATATGGTTCCTTACTTCCACAATTACAGTGGGATCCGATCTTTTGCTTTGACAAAAGCAAAAGCGTGATTTGATAATGTTCGGTACTTTTAGCATCTAAGTTATTAACACATACATTCCTTAGGATAATTTTCCTTAGGGTAACTGCAAAGGATATTTTAGATTCTGTAATTAATTAAAAAAATAGTATAAAGATCTATTATTATTTAAGGTAAGTAAATTATTATTTTTGATGAATTATTTTGTAAATTATTTATTTTATAATTTAAAAAAATTTGTATATTAAATATTTTTTTAATCAATCTCGTTTTCAACATATTCATATATTAATATAATTTTTAAAAATCTGACGTTAAATTTGGTTTATATTAATATATGAATGCATAAAAAAGAAAAAATATAATTCACTGAAATACTTTTTGCTTTTTTTTTTTTCGGTGTTTGAGCTCTTGTACACGTGGGACAACATATTCCCACGATGTCTTTTTGAACAGGTTACATCTCCTGCAAAAGTTGCTCTCTGATTCCAATTTGGAGCAATCACACAAAGCAATTCCTCCATTGTCAAAAGGATCATGAGCATCAAATCGTAAGCATCAAGCTTTGGGAAAAGGAAAAGCGTGATTTGATGATGTTGGTACTTCTAGTCATGCACGTTATACCAGGTCCCTTCCTTACCGTGGAGAGTAGGGGACGCATATTTCACTTTGAAACAAATTTAATCAAAAGTTACCGAAGAAGAAAAGCATATTTTACTTTCAACTCTAAATGGGTATCTTCTGCATACTGTTCTTTTTTTTTTTTTTTGTCTGTTGTTAGTAAGTGAAGAAGATTTATTTAGATAAAATAATATTGTCTAGTACAAGTTAAAAATTAAAAAAGTTCTCTTTAAATATAAAGATAATATAAAAAAGTACACTAAAGTAATGTATATAAAAATAAATAGAAATAAATTTCAATTTAAAAGAATATTAAATAAAGAAATTCAAAATTATTGCATCATACAAAATATTGAACTTTTTTCCCCAACCGCACAAAGAAGCAAATGATGCAATTAAAAACCACTCTCACGCTAGCGGCCTTACCTCAAAAGACTACTATTTCGTTCTTGACAAAGGTGCCAAAATACACTAGCAGGAGCATGAATGTGTCTGTCGGAAAGAAAAAATAAAAAATATAAAAAAATCAAACATACACGCTATGGACACATCTGGTACACGTTAAAATTAATACACAATAATATATACAAAAATGACATTATAAATATAAAGAATAAATAGTAAATAAAATATAGGAAAAAAATTATTATAAATGAGCATCAAATCATAAGCAATTTCACAAGCATCAAGCCTTCTCAAAGGAAAAAGAATGATTTGATGGTGTTGGTGCTTCTAGTCATACAAGCTATAACAGAGCCAAGGGACACATATTTCACTTTGAAAGAAATTTAATCAAAAGTTACATATGAAGAAAAGCATATTTCTCTTTGAACTCTAAATGGGTATTTTTTTGCATATTTTTTTTTAACAAGTAAAGAAAATTTATTTATCTAAAATAACAGTGCACAGTCAAAGTTAAGGGTAGCGAAACGCTCTCTAAATACAAAGATAATTTTAAAAGGTACACTAAGATAGTGTACATAATAAGTAAATAAAAATAAATATCAATTCAAAAATATAGTAAAACCAAAACAATGTTTAGAGAAATTCAAAATTATCTCATCATTAAAAATATTGAACATCTCTCCCCAAGTACATAGAGATGCAATGATGGCTGATTATGCATAGTATTTTGTTTGGTTTCAGCTATACTGTTTAAGAAATTTATCTAGTCATTTTAACCGTATCGCAACAACAATAAAATCATAATATCATAGACTATTGCTTATATATCATAGAAGTGGGTGGTCATGTTTAGCAGGCATTTGTTGAACTCTCTCACTTCATTTTTATTTTTTTTCCCGCAAAGGAGACTAAAAGGTCAGTGAAAGATAACAAAGTCACTAAAATTTAAATACAAAGAAGAAAGATTTTAAAAAGAGTGTCACTGTTAGTTGTACTAAAAGCAATGAAACCATTTTGTCCTTATATTGCTTTCAGTTTTCACTAACTCAATGCTTTCGTGGGTATCAAAAACGTGCTGAGGACTCGAGCATAGCCGTATACACATTCGACTAAATTGAGCTCAAATCATTACCCAAGTTGTTCCATTTCCTTAAAATGTACAAAATATAAGACAAGTTTGAATGGACTTCAAAAAGTAAAAACTTGGTGATGCATCTAGTACTTCTAGTTCTAGTGTCGTGAATTTAAATAAGAAATTTTTGGACGAGATTAAATAATAATTAATTTCTTATAAATCTCTTAGACTCGAACTCAATAGAAGAAAAACGTGAAAATATAATAAATATAAGTTGACCTGTAATACTACCACCTGCTTCCAATAACCAAAAAATACACAAAATAAAGATTATAATAAATGTTGATTTTTAAATGATTATTTAACGATTCACCTTAGCAGAAATAATTAATATGTAAATTTTTAACAAACAGGACAATATTAGAGTGAAATATTTTAAGTTAAAAAGAATTGATTATGGATTTTCAACATTTTTCATTGCAATTGTTTTAAACCTTTATTTGATGCCTCCGTTTCTGTTTAACAAGGATCAAAACCTATTTTTAACATCGATTGATTACGGAAAATTTATTGTTAATATTCTAAACTTTGTTTTTATTGCAAAACACATAATAAGTTATTAGCTATTATGAAAAACATATTGTGGCTAACGAAAGTGAGTCAAAACGGACATAATTGGCGAAATGATGGTAATGCTCTTGTATATAAATAAAAAGATTAGAGATCTAGCTGAGAGAACCCTAGCCCCAATTCACTGCAACATGCCACCTCCAAGAAAACTCAGGTGGTGTTTTTGGCTATTTGAAGCTGAAACGATGGCGGACAAGGCTATGACCATTCGGACAAGGAAGTTCATGACCAACCGCCTCCTCTCTAGAATGCAGTTCATAAGTTCTATCGACTCTTTTGTTTTTTTTTTCAATTATCATATTTTCTCTCTTTTTTGTTCAGACTCCAATAGTGTTTGGTGAAGTTAACGTCATGGGTTTTTAATTAAGCAATGGTGTCTCTGGAAGTACCATTGTCTAAATTGCTGGCTTGGATGATCAATTAAAATCCTTGAGCATTTCCTACTGAAATCCCTATGGACCTAATAAGAAGGCCCAAGTTTGATTCCCAGGCTCAATTCAAGATTAAGACTAAGAGGCCCCACGTCGAGGCGACGTAGTGACCTCCAAGTTTCGAGCACCTCACTTTCAGCGAGTTAATGGCAAGGTTAAGATCTCTTAGAGATATCCATTATGAGCCTAGGGGCCATCACCTCGTCTAACCCATCGTTCGATGGTCGAGTTCCTTTGTCATCTCATTATCATTAAAATTCACTTACTATAATACTTCGATAATATATAAGTAAGTCTATATTAGGCTTATTTAAAATTATTATTCTCATATCATCTTTATTTTATACTTTTTTTCTTTCATGCTTTCTCATTGACTCAACCGTCAAAATACTAACACCAGAGATTTCTCATAGCCCTTAGCCGTTTAGTTTTTTCGCAAGATCTAGGCCAACTCAGTGCCTAGTCTCAAGCTCATTGCAAGCCCGACATTCTCTTTGGTGAACTACTCATCAGGACCCATTCCAAGAAAATTGCCTACATGTTGCATGTTTCGCAACACAGTCCAATTTCACATTAGGAAGGTGATCAAGGAGCCATATCGTAGCGTAGGCAAGATATTTTCTATATCGTAGCGTTTTAAGTCACGTAATTCACCGAGGAGCTGTACCAAGCATGCTGTTACCATATATGCCACACCTCTTCTGAGTAATAAAGTTAAGGGCTGTGAACGCACTTTTCTCAGCAACCCATTTGGATGTGCCAGCATTATCACTCACGTTGTGCGCAGTAGGGCCATATAATGAACCAAGCCACTAGTGATCACGTATCCATGTTATTAACGTAAAGCTAAGGTCATAAAAAAGGAAAAGAAAACATCATGTTAACTAAGAGGCCTTGCTCTTTCCAATTACAGGCCTCTCATTAATTTCTTCTGTGTTTCGAGATAACTGTGACTTGAAAAAGACTTTTGTTTAGTTGCTTGCTAGCTTTCTGCACCACTTAACCTTAGTACAACATACATTGTCTCATATGGGTCACTTTTATTGCTCGTGAATATCCATGTGGTTATGGTCTGTGGGGCGAATGTGCTATGTCGGTAAGTTGTTTTTGTTTGATAAAAATTGGCCGTGTGTGGTTGAATTGGAGCCACACGTGAGTGCTAAGTTTGCACTTCAATGATTGGAAACAATTAGGGAAAGAAAATGGGGAAAAAGGGACGATGCCTTTACGTTTTAGTAGGATAAAATATTTTTTTAATTTATGTAAATAAATCTTATAAATAAATTTTATAAATAAACCTTACAAAGTATATGAAATTTGATTATATAAATATTGTGTTTGTATGATTTATTGATAATATTTGTTGGTAAGAATGTAATTGTCCTTTCAATAACTGATATGACATAATTATGTAAATTTTACATATATTCACTCATAATTTTTGCAGATGAGATGTTTAAGCTTTTATCTTTAATTATAATGGATTGACATTGGGTTTATTCCAAACAAAATCAGTGTAAATATAAAAAGTGTTTTCTTATGTGTTAGTAGAAAATATGTACACCTATTATTACTCACACCAAAGGCCTATTAAGTAATGAAAATTTTTAATTTAATTTCTTTAAGTAGTAAATTAAATTAAATTAATATTATATATATAATAATAAAATATAATATAATATAATTAAAATAATAAATAAATTAATTAAATTCATGTGATTCAAAATAATAAATATATTATACTCATAATTATAATTCAATTTCTCTAAAAATTTAACTTTTTTTCTCCTCCAATCGAATGTGTCACTCTTTATTAAGGACTTGGTGGATGAAACTCCTTTTAACTTCTTTTTTCCTTCTTTAATCTTCATAAAATTATGATTAAGTACTTTGTCTCTTTACAATTACTTATCTCGCATAATTTCATTGGCAATTACTGACTTATATATTGGAGTGTTGACTAAGTTCTAGTTTGAGACCCTATAGTCGTTCTTTGTGAATGCCCAAACCTTTCTCGCGTTAGCCTACACACCATCAAGTGGAAATTAAGCAATGGTAGACAATACATCCACACATCTCATCTAACCAAATAAATGCAAAAACACTGTTGAACATGCTATGCAAATATCCTCAACTTTACACGACAATTAATGATTATTTTTTTCTAAGATCAAACATAAAAAGTTGCTTTTTCTTTCTAAGCTTTCATGAAAAATCTAGCAGGTTCACGCCCTCTCACGCTTGCATTGATAACTGACAAGTGAATCTCCAATATCCACATAACTTCACTGTTGCGATTCATGGCAGAAGGGAAGTGAAGTCCTATAAATATGGTGTTTGTGCATAGTTACCCCTGTGACTAAAAACAAGAGCAATAATCATATTCAAATTTCCAATTTCTTCTGCAAAGTTCTAAGTTCCTTCTGAGAGTATCAATATGGCACCCCATGGAGAGGCAATTCCAAGCGCTTACACTAGGACTAACCACTTCTGCAAGCCACCAAAGCTGTCCAGTGACAATCTTCACCGGACGATATCCGATATCTCATTCGAATTAAGCAAAGAAGGAATTGATGATATGATCAAGCTCCCACCAATATCTGAGGTAGAGGATGCCAAATGTGAGTGCTGTGGGATGAGTGAAGAGTGCACTCCTGAGTATATCGATCGCGTTCGTGGGAAATTCTTGGGGAAGTGGATTTGTGGGCTTTGTGCAGAGGCTGTGAAGGAGGAGATGGAGAAAAATGGAGGAAAGACCATGGAGGATGCATTGAGTGCACATATGAGTAGATGTGCCAGGTTCAACAACCTTGGGAGGGCTTATCCAGTCTTGTTGCAAGCTGAGGCCATGAGGGAGATTTTGAAGAAAAACACAAGGAGTAAATCAAAGAGTCCTAAAGGTGCTGAAAGGAAGGTTGGTGGGATTGCTAGGAGTTCCAGCTGCATGCCAGCCATAACCAGGGAGATGCAAGGTCTTACCTTGGCAAATTGAGTTGCCAAAAAGTTGCTTCTAACAAAGATGGGGTCACAGATGAGTTAAATACCGTTGTTTCTGTAGCTCCCACGTTAAACCCTCCTGCCGAAGAATTTTGTTTTGGAACAATTTCTCCAGTCTCCTTTCCTGTTAAAATTGTCGCAGGCTTGATCAGTCAATTCCATGGAGCAACCTGTTGGTCACCTTACAAGGTTTTTAGGGTTGGTCCAGAAAATTCAACTTAAGGGTATTTTTATCTTCCCATTACCAGATCTTATTGATCTCCCCCTTCCTATCTGCAACCTATAGGGCTTTTTTAGGTGGGTGTTCATTATCTTTTGTCTAATTATTGGATGATCAGCTGGGCGTCTTTTTTTTGTTATTCTGGGAATTAGTCCAAAACCATCCCTAGTCTTCTTGCCACCTCAACTTCTTGTTGGAAGGAATCTTCTAATTTTATTGGATTAACTTGCCCGTAATTCAATGAATATGGTTACTTATATTTCACGTGACTATTCAATATGCCTACCATGTCTGCTGTTTTCCTTTAACACGCGACTACATGGCTTCTAACAATTCAGAAATTTTTATTAGCGAGGACAAAACAAAATCTAAACGAATAAAAAAATATAGTAATTTATATGCGTACATATACCCTATAAAAAGCCGGAATAAGAAACAAAGATACTCATAAAAAAAAAAAAAAGAAGTTAGCATTAATTGAAGAGAAAGGAGAAAGTAAGCTTTGTGTCAATTTGAATATATTTAACTTTGATTTACAACTATTCTAATCAAAAGAAATAAATAAAATTATTTAAATTTATTTGAGCATCTTTATTTAAAATAAAATTAAAATAATTATATGTCATACTAAATTCAATTCATGTTAATTTGAAATAGAAAGAAATTAGTTGATCTGTATTAAATGAGTGCAAGATTTTTTTGTTGTTTTGATATGTAATAAGAGAATAAAAATATTACAAAAAGCATATCCATTGGTAAATGACATCTTCCTTGGTGTAATATTTTCTATTCCCTTTTTTTTTTCCACTAAAACAAACACCTTTTTCTTTCCATTCAAGAACAACCACAAAATTATCAATAAAAACAAGCCCCGTTGAAGATAGACAAGTGTTGCATCCAAAGAGGAGGCAGACAAGTGCCACTTCACTATAAAAATCAGAACAATGGTACATATCATTAACAAACTATAGGCAGCAAGAGTATATCTAACCGATTCATTCGACCAAAAAAAAAAAAAACAAAATTCTTCTTTGTAGGTTAAGCCTTTCAGCTCTTATTTTTTATAACTTAGGGAATCATTAATTCCAACGGCAGACAAATGGAAGCAAACTGCTCGATTTGTTATTGAAATGCAATTTATTGTACATTGCTCGTTCGCTAAAGGATGAGCCTTAGTGTAAAGATAAAAGATTCATTCATTGTAAATTGGTGATCATTTGACCTACTCTAGATTCGACAAATATGGGGACTTTCTGCACCGGATGACCTTCTCTAGAGGATATCTATCTTCGATTTCCAGCGTATGAAGCATTTTATTTTGCAGAATATAATCTAGCAATGCCTTCAACCGTGTGCAGACAAGAATTTTCAAAGAGCGAAGGGATGGCATGATCATAATAGGAGAAGGTTTGGCAGTGCCGTCATAATAACCATCCAATGGAATTCCCGAGTTGTCAGTTTGGGGAAAGCAACAACTACTGGTGAAGAAGAAGAAGAAGATGATGATTATGATGATATCTCACTTTTACTGTCACCAGTTTGAGTTTCTCTTCCTAAAAGCTCCATCCCCACTTTTTTAACACCGCTCATTCCCTGCAAGGCAAGTGCTCACAGGATGGACAGCAAAATAACTGATTATACCTCATATTCGTTAATGAAATCATCCAACCAGGAAATGTAGAACCTCCGTAGCCCCCTATTGAAAGAATTTCCAAGTTTGGAGATGGCTCCAAGGGTTTCAGCAGCGATTCTTTTTCTTCTTCGTCTATTCCAAAAGAAAAATCAAGATCGAATCGAGTGATGTGTTCCCTTTCCTTGTGTTTTGCTTGCTGAGCCTCTTCCACATGACGATTATATGCTCCCAAATTTCTCATTCGAAGCCTTCCCCCGATGTTGGTTGAGGTTCTTCGGGTCGACAAGAGAAAATGCATCCCCATCACAGCCAGCATCGACCACCTCCAATGTCCTAAGACCAGTTAATTAATTGCCCAACTCCTTTTTGCAACCAACTAGGACCATACATGTTATGAAGATGCCTCAAGTTAATTAATTTTCCAATCCCAAGAGGCAACTCCAAATCAGAGCATTCAGAAACATCTATGGTCTCCGAACTTTGCAGTTCACATAGTTTTCCTATGGAGAAAGGGATTTCGGCAAAGCCAACATATCTAAGGCTCAACGATCTTACGTGTGTTGATTCGCTGAATAATCTTGATAAGTCTTCTATTGTAAGGGGCAACCATGATGATCCCCAAATTAAAAGGCTTCTCTGATTTTTTGCACCGTCAAAGAAATTAAACCATTAACATCTATTTGTGCAATCTAAGCTGAATTGACGCACTTTGCTGCATTGAGATCCAATGTTTGACTCCGCCGGACCGTTGACCTCCACGCCAATACAATCATTCTGCCCAACAATGTGGGCTAAATCATGCACTATATCATTCATCTTACAGCTGTATATCCTCCGATGATCATATTCAACTTTCTTGTAATCTTGAAAGAAAGAACACAATGCTAAATTTTGAAAGTAATATTCTCTAATGATTTACAAGTCATAGCTCTGTCTTTACTTCAGGTAGCCTTGAGCCATCCACAATTCTAGCAGTGTTCTCTTCTTCATCTCTTAATTCTTTGGGAATATAACATAATAAGAGAAAAATCGTTTTAATGCTGGGATGGATCATAATAGCTCAATCATATAAGGACAATAACATTTCTTTCAGTTTCTCCAAATTCCCACAATTTACTGCCTAAAATACTTTGTCACTCCTCTTTAGTTTTTCTAAACCGCAAAATTCCCCCTGTAGCCTTTGCTGCAAGGGGCAAACCCTTACACCTTTCTGATATGCAAACCCTTACACCTTTTTGATATTTTTCTACCAATAGCTTCTACATAATTGTATTTTACAAAACTCTTATTAAAAAAATACTGTTTTACTAATAATTGATCAAACATTTTTTGCAAGACAAAATTTTTACTTTTAAAATATTATCTCTAGAATAATTTATAATACTTACAACCTTTTCATTATACAAGGTTACCAAAATTTTACTTTTAAGTCAATTAAATATAAGAAATTATTTTAATAAATTCCACTTTTTATAATTCTCTTCTAACGCATCATCCATAATAAAAAGTGCAATTTTATTCTTAAGAGATTCTCCTATATTTTGCAACAAGTTTTTCAATACTATAACACCTAGAGTAGACCCTAAAAGAGATTCAAGAATTACGGCAATCTTAGTCTCCTCCAAAGGATCTGATACACATACTCATATTCTCTTGTCAAAATAAGCCTTTATTCTATCACCATTAAAGGCAAATAGGGCAAGAGTCATCTTGCCAATCCCTCCCATCCCCACCAAAGAGATAACACAGAGGTCTGGTCTATCACCATCATTAGGCTCACTCAATAACATGTTTACTAACAAATTTTTATCCTTTTCCCTACCCTTCACCTTAGTTGTGTCCATCCTTGAGATGGTCATAAGTTGTCTCTCTTTATCCTTTGTGTTTTTTTGAATTAAATCTTCTCTCTTTTTTGTTCGGACTCCAATAGTGTTTGGTGAATTTAATGTTGTGGGTCTACTGGATCTTAGATCATAAACTAAGGAGAGAGAAGTAAAGGCAAACGAACAGGAAATGGCACGAGGCTTCTCTTACTGCAATTTCCATTATATTTTCTTTTTTTTCATTGAATTAAAATTGACCAATTTCAACCATTTTTTTCAGGTTGTTGCCTAGGTTTTTTTTTTTTCTTTTGTACTTATTTGCTTTGGGATATTAAACTAAGATTAGTTATAACTTGTAAGATTGATGGTTGGTGCCGGTGATGTGAAAAGCATTTGCTACTCTGGATTGGGTTAGAAAGAATCCATCTGATGAATCTTTGTGTGCTTTTCTGAAAAGTTTTCTTGGTTTAATTAGTATCGTACAACTGTTAAGTTGGCATTGAGATTCATAAAGACTCTTGGAACAATGGTATTTGTTGAAGTTGGGTTATACTATTATCTTTCTGTTCTGTGAAATTCTTGAATTAGTGTTAAATTAAAGACGAGAAGGAGAGGTAGTGTGTTTATATGAGAGTATTTTGGTCTCTTTAGACTATCATAAAGACATTTTTGTTATTAATCAAACTTCTATTAACGGTCATTTAACGAAATGAATTTTTTGATACCAAATTAATAATATAATATATTTTTTGTAATTGTTGGTAACCTGATATATATTTTGTAATAAAGATAAAGTTTAGGATGTCCAGGGTAAATTTTTTCATTAATTACTTTTATAAAATACTGTTGAATTATGGAAATATCAATTTTATCTAGCATCTATCTATAAACTATTGATTGTTATTTGTATGCTATAGAGGTATATAAACTAAACAGGTGCCAGGATGTTTTCCACAATTAAAAATGGAAGAAAAAAATTACTATTTCTGAGGTTTTTTTTTTGTTCCTTGCTAGGCTTTTTAATTAAGCAAATGTGTCTCTTGAAGGAGCATTGTCTGCACTGCTGGTTTTGGATCATCAATTAAAATCCTTGAGCATTTCCAACTGTAATCCCTAGGAACCTAATAAGAAGCCCAAGTTTGATTCCCATGCTCAATTCAACATTAAGACTAAGAGGCCCCACGTCGAAGCGACGTGGTGACCCCCAAGTTTCGAGCGCCTCACTTTCAGCGAGTTAATGGCAAGGTTAAGATCTCTTAGAGATATCCATTATGAACCTAGGGGCCAACACCTCGTCTAACCCATCGTTCGATGGTCGAGTTCCTTTGTCATCTTATTATCATTAAAATTCACTTATTATAATACTTGAATAATATATAAATAAGTCTATATCGCACTTATTTAAAATTATTATTCTTATATCATCTTTATTTTATACCTTTTCTTTTATGCTTTCTCATTGACTCAACTGTCAAAATACTAACACCAGAGATTTCTCAAGCTAATTGCAAGCCCGATATTCTCTTTGGCGAACTACTCATCAGGACCCATTCCAAGAAAATTGCCTACATGTTGCATGTTTCGCAACACAGTCCAATTTCACATTAGGAAGGTGACCAAGGAGCCACTTGCCTATACTGCAAAGGCCAGATATTTTCTATATCGCAGCATTTTAAGTCACGTAATTCACCGAGGAGCTGTACCAAGCATGCTGTTACCATATATGCCACACCTCTTCTGGGTAAAAAAGTTAAGGGCTGTGAACGCACTTTTTTCAGCAACCCATTTGGATGTGCCAGCATTCTCACTCACGTTGTGCGCAGTAGGGCCATACAATGAACCAAGCCACTGGTGATCACGTATCCATGCTATTAACGTAAAGCTAAGGTCATAAAAAAGGAAAAGAAAACATCATGTTAACTAAGAGGCCTTGCTCTTTCCAATTACAGGCCTCTCATTCATTTCTTCTGTGTTTCGAGATAACTGTGACTTGAAAAAGACTTTTGTTTAGTTGCTTGCTAGCTTTCTGCACCACTTAACCTCAGTACAACATACATTGTCTCATATGGATCATTTTTATTGCTCGTGAATATCCATGTGGTTATGGTCTGTGGGGCGAATGTGCTACGTCGGTAAGTCGTTTTTGTTTGATAAAAATTGGCCGTGTGTGGTTGAATTGGAGCCACACGTGAGTGTTAAGTTTGCACTTCAATGATTGGAAACAATTAGTGAAAGAAAATAGGGAAAATGGGACGATGCCTTTATGTTTCAAAAGGAAAAAAAATATTTATTTAATTTATACAAATAAATCTTATAAATAAACCTTACAAAGTATATGAAATTTGATTATATAGGTATTGTGTCTGTATGGTTTATATATAATATTTGTCGGTAGGAACGTAATTATCCTTTAAGTAATTGACATGAAAGGGTCTTACAAATTCTACATATACTCACTCATAATTTAGCGAATTAAATGTTTAACCTCTTTAAGTTTAGTTATAATGGATTGATATCGGATTTACCTCAAACAAAATCAGTGCAAACATAAAGAGTGTGTTGTTATGCGCAAGTAGAAAGTATGTTTACCTATTACTACTCACATCAAAGACCCTATTAATTTACCAAAATTTTTAATTTAGTTCATTTAAAAAGTAAATTAAATTAAATTAATATTATATGCGAGAATATATAAAAAATAAACTAAATTGTAGGTAAAATAAAAAATAAATCAATTAAATTTATGTGATTCAAAATAATAAATATATTATATTCATAAATTTAGCTCAATTTTATTTAAAACTCAACTTATTTTCTCCTTACTCACTCTAATTGAATGCCTTTTACTCTTTATTAAGGACTTGCCAGACGAAACTCCTTTTAACTTCTTTTTACCTTCTTTAATCTTCATAAAATTATGATTAAATAATTTGTCCCTCTACAATTACTTATCTCACATAATTTCATTGATTGTTGCTGACTTATAAATTGGAGTGTTGACCCAGTTCTAGTTTGGGACCCTATAGTCGTTCTTCGTGAATGCCCAAGCCTTTCTCGCGTTAGCCTACACACTCATCAAGTAGAAATTAAGCAATGGTAGACAATACATCCACACATCTCATCTAACCAAATAAATGCAGAAAGACAGGTGAACATGCATTGCAAATATCCTCAACTTTACACGACAATTAATGATTATTTTTTTCTAAGATCAAACATAAAAAGTTGCCTTTTCTTTCTAAACTTTCATGAAAAATCTAGCAGGTTCACGCCCTCTCACGCTTGCATTGATAACTGACAAGTGAATCTCCAATATCCACATAACTTCACTGTTGAGATTCATGGGAGAAGGGAAGTGAAGTCCTATAAATATGGTGTTTGTGCATAGTTACCCCTGAGACTAAAAACAAGAGCAATAATAATATTCAAATTTCCAATTTCTTCTGCAAAGTTCTAAGTTCCTTCTGAGAGTATCAATATGGCACCCCATGGAGAGGCAATTCCTGGCGGTTACACTAGGACTAACCACTTCTGCAAGCCACCAAAGATGTCCAGTGACAATCTTCACCGGACGATATCCGATATCTCGTTCGAATTAAGCAAAGAAGGAATTGATGATATGATCAAGCTCCCACCAATATCTGAGGTAGAAGATGCCAAATGTGAGTGCTGTGGGATGAGTGAAGAGTGCACTCCTGAGTACATCGATCGCGTTCGTGGGAAATTTTTGGGGAAGTGGATTTGTGGGCTTTGTGCTGAGGCTGTGAAGGAGGAGATGGAGAAAAATGGAGGATCTACCATGGAGGATGCATTGAGTGCACATATGAGTAGGTGTGCCAGGTTCAACAACCTTGGGAGGGCTTATCCAGTCTTGTTGCAAGCTGAGGCCATGAGGGAGATTTTGAAGAAAAACACAAGGAGTAAATCAGTGAGTCCTAAAGGTGCTGAAAGGAAGGTTGGTGGGATTGCTAGGAGTTCCAGCTGCATGCCAGCCATTACCAAGGAGATGCAAGGCCTTACCTTGGCAAATTGAGTTGTCAAAAATTTGCTTCTAACAAAGATAGGGTCACAGATGAGTTAAATACCTTTGTTTCTGTAGCTCCCCTAGTTAAACACCCCTGCCTAAGAATTTTGTTTTGGAACAATTTCCCCAGTCTCCTTTCCTGTTAATATTGTCGCTGGCTTGATCAGTCAATTCCATGGAGCAACCTTTTGGTCACCTTACAAGGTTTTTAGGGTTGGTCCAAAAAATTCTACTTAAGGGTATTTTTATCTTCCCTTTACCAGATTTTATTGATCGCCCCCTTCCAATCTGCAACCTATAGAGCTTTTTTAGGTGGGTGCTCATTATCTTTTTTCTAATTATTGGATGATCAGCTGGGCGTCATTTTTTTAGTTATTCTGGGAATTAGTCCAAAACCATCCCTATTCTTCTTGTCTCCTCAACTTCTCCTAATATCCAAGTATTATGCCTAGAAAGCAGCTTATGAAGCTAATATGCAATATTTACTATCTGTGTGTAACATGTAAGTTGTTGGATGTATGTAAAAGACTGCCATCGGTAATGGCATGTAACCCACTTTTATGTGGTGGATATGTATGTGGTTGTATTTGTTATTTGCCTAAATAGAATATAAATGTGTTGCTTTTCATCTAGTAGCCTTTTGTTTACTGACAAGAACAAACACTTTCCAAGGTAGGATTTAGATGATGTTGGGCAACGCTTTTCATCAAGAACAAACACTTTCCAAGTGTTGCATCCAAAGAGGAGGCAGACAAGTGCCACTTCACTATAAAAATCAGAACAATGGTACATATCTTTAACAAACTCTAGGCAACAAGAGTATATCTAACCAATTCATTCAACAAAAGAAAAAAAAACAAAATTCTTCCATGTGGGATAAGCCTTTCACCTCTTATTTTTGATGACTTGGGGAATCATTAATTCCAAAGGCAGACAAATGGAAGCAAACTGCTCTATTTGTTATTGAAATCCAATTTATTGTACATTGCTCGTTAGCTAAAGGATGAGCCTTAGTGTAAAGATAAAAGATTAATTCATTGTAAATTGGTGATCATTTGACCTTCTTTAGATTCAATAAATAATGGGACTTTCTGTACTGGATGTCCTTTTTATTGTTCTTGGCTAGATGATACTCAAAATGATATTATTTTGGGTTTATTTATTTATTTATTTATTTTGTGATTTCCAAAAGGATTTTATACTTGAGGATTCAAAGAGGAGAGTTAAAGGAGGCAAAGCTATTGTCTCAAATCTTGTTAAGGTTACTGTGTTTGCCAAGCAACATGGAATCCTTGTTGTTTGGGTACCCTCGTCAACTTTTTCCTTTCAATTGTTTGCATATTTATGGTGTACCCACTTCGGGTGATGTTATTATTGAATGTTTTCTGTTTGTTTCTTGGGAAACTTTATTTCCTTATGCTCATACTTGATTATTTTTTCCCCTTTATTTGTTTTTTACTCTTTCTTAACTTTAGAAAACCTAAAAAATTGACACTTTTGAGCTATTAATGTGAACTAAAAAAAGGAGTTAAAATTCTTTGCCTACACAATATGGGAAAGAATAATGAAATTTGTTTATTCAAGTTGATTGTGAGCATAATCCACTAAGAAGATGATGAAAATTGATCCTAAACATCAGAGCCCCTATCTTATTGAAAGTAAAAATTTTGACTAAAATTAAAATTTAAAAAATCTATTATTTCAGTTACAAACACTAGCAAAGGAATAAGTGTCCAAGGTTATTGTTCTAGCATCCTCTAAGTTATTCTAAATCCATTTTGAGGTATAGTTATGTTATGTAGTTTAGACTTAACTAAATTGATGTCCTTTGGTTAAAAATTGTCCAAAATATGTCAAAATATGGACATTAGTTGTGTTTTTTATTTTCTTTGTTGTAAAGTGGATTTTAGTCTATTATTAGTGACAATATGGCTAATATGTACCTATGTATAGGTTAATTGTACTTTATCTTGAGATATTATAAATGTTTCATATAAACTAAAGCTTAAAAAAAGAATAGATGTGTGGTTTATTAAAAACCTCGTACTATGATGTATTCTCAAGTTTTGCTACAACAATAACATTGTTCATGCCCTTTACATTATGTTAAAACTGTTTCATAGACCAGTAGATTTGTATCAAAGCAAAAATGATCTTTAAGCATTTTTATGAGAGTGCAAGAAAATAAGAAGATGGAGAGAAAACACCAAAAACTTGTGAGATAAACCTCTAACAACTATTGCTGCAAAACCAAACCAAAATTTGTTGGATGGCCTCTGCAACCTTCACACATTTCCACCACTTATGTTCTCTTGTGAGAACTACTTGTAATGGATTGTAATGATGAATACATAATTAAATGCAAATGATCTTTGAGATTTTATAAAACTAGGTGGAGAACCTTTAGTTCTTCTTGTCAGTCCCACAATTACTCAATTAAAAAATCACAATAAACAAATAACAAGATATTTCAAGAAATTATTTTGTATTCAAACTGTTAAGACAAAAGCCATATTTGGTAAAATAATGGTATGTGAATCACCTAAGGAAGGTTGAGATAAGGTTAAGGAAGAATATAAAGGCATTGATAAAACTAGAACTATGCAGTTATTAAATCTAAAAAAGGAATTTGAGGTTTTAATGAAAAAAAAAATTAGAACCATTGAAGGATATAATAATAGATTCATGAACATAATAAATCAAATGAGATTACTTAGAGATGACCTCTCAGATAAAAAAATTATTAAGAAGATACTTGTTAATGTCTCTGAAAGATTTATGACAAAGATTTCTTCTTTAGAGAATTCTAAAGATCTCACAAAAAATTATAGTTTCTGAACTTCTCAATGCTTTTTAAGCACAAGAATAAAGAAGAATGTTTAGACATGAAAATGGTTTTAAAAAGGAAGTTACAGATAAAAGAATAATAAAGGGAGCTCTTCAAGCAAATTTTAGAGGCAAAAATCAACACAAAAGGCAAACACACACTCAAAAAGAGAAGGAAAAGAGCTAAAAGCAATAAATTGGTAGGCAAAAAAGTCTATAATCCTTGTCAATACTATAATAAAACAACTTATTCTTCAAAAATTTATTAGAAAGGACCAAATATTATGTGTTTTTTTATGCATAAAGCAAAAGAAACTAGCTGTAACAACAAATAAGGAAACAAGCTTAAATTGCAGAAGAGAGTTATCAGCAAATAGAGAAGGAACCTTTTGTTGTAATAAGTCTAATAAGTAATAGACATAATGATAAGTAGCTCATTGACAGTGGATGCACACACCATATGTCACCCAATGATAATTCATTCAAGACACTTGACAAATCCTATATGTCTAAAGTCAGAATTGACAAAGGTACTCTTATTACTATTCAACAAAAAGGTTTAGTTGCAATTTAGGCTTCTTCAGGTTTCAAATTAATTACTAATATGTTATCAGTGACTAAAATTATTTAGAATTTGTTAAGTGTAAGATAGCTTGTAGAGAAAAATGGCTCTTTAATGTTTAAGGAAAAAGCTTGCACTATTTTTTAATCATATGGTGCTAAGCTAATTACTGCCAAAAATAAAAGGGAAAAGTTTTCCCTTGGAGCTTGACCAACAAAATCACGTCACCTTACCTATTGTCATTGATGATTCAATTCTTTAGCATAAAAGATTGGGTCATCATCATTATGCAGGATTGTAATACTTGCAAAAAAATTAGCTTGTATTTGATTTACCTGAAATAGCTCATGATAATAAAGTTTGTAAAGCCTGCCAATTACGAAAACAATCTAAACTTCCATTTCCTATTAATAAAGCTTGGAGAGCATAAGGAAAGCTTAAATTAATCCATACTAATTTGTGTGGTCGTATAAAGATTAAGTCATTAAATGGTAGCAAATTGTTTATTCTTGTTATTGATGACTTTACAAGATGTTATTGGGTTTACTTTTTGAAGAAAAAGATTGAGGTTCATCCAGCATTCCTTTCATTCAAAACATTAGTTAAGAATCAATCAAGCTATAAACTTAAGAGACTCAAGTTAAAAATTAGAACAAAATTCACTTTAAAAGCCTTTATGTAAATTTCTGCAACAGTAATGATTTAATATTAATTTATAACTTTATACACACCTTAGTAAAATGGAGTGTGTGAAAGAAGAAAAAGGGCAATCATGGACATGACCAAATGCCTATTAGTTGAGAAATACATGCCAAAAATATTTTGGGTAGAAGCTATCAATATAATTGTGTATCTATTAAACAAGCTATCAACTAAAACTATCAAAGGAAAAACTCCTTTTAAAACTTGGTATAACTTAACACCCTCAATTCATCATTTGAAAGTTTATACAAGTTTATATTATATGCATGTTCTAGAAAAAAAAAAAACAGAAAACTTAACTGAAAAGTAATGTCAGTACTATTTATTTAATACAATTCAACTTCAAAGGCTTATTGAATTTATGATATGGAGACTAATAAGATGATAATTAGTAAAGATGTGAGGTTTAAAGAAACCAAACTTGGAATTAAGACAACATAGCTACTGAAGAAAATGGAGAAGTGATTGAGTTAATTCTTATACCTACTAATAGTAATTCAAAAGTTTCCTAGGATGAGGAAGCTAATGGCATAATTATAAGAGGGACTAGACTTCTTTCAAATGTGTATGCAAGAAGCAAAGTAGCTACATTGGAACCTACAAGTTATACAGAAGCATCACAATTTGCAAGCTATAAATAAGCTATACAAAAGGAAATTTTAACCATTAAAAAGAATCATACTTGGATTATGATAGATAAACTAGAAAATAAGAATGCAATTGGTCTAAAATAGGTGTTTAGGACCAAACTCAATTCTGATGGTATTGAATGGGTTGAAAGTAAGGTTCGCAACAAAGGGATACACATAATAATTTATAATTGACTTTTTTTGAAAATTTTGCTCCTGTAACTAGGTTTGATACTATCAAGTGCCTTATAGCATTTACAACTCAAAAGAACTGAATTGTATATCAACTTGATATAAAATCAATACTATTCCATGGAATTTTGAAAGAATAAATCTATGTTACAAAAGCTAAGGAATTTCAAAAGCAAGGAGCAGAGGGCAAAGTCTATAGGATGATAAAGGTTATTTATGGACAAAAATAGGCTTCAAAAGCATGTTACAATAGAATTAATGACCATTTCTTAGAACTTGGATTTGTCAAAAATAAAAATGAGGTCACTTTGTTTATAAAGTTAGAAAGAATTGACATTCATTCTGCCCAAAAACTTGGGCTAAATTATGCCCTATGTCATTCATCTTACAATTGTATATCCTTTGATCATTATATTCATTTTTTTTTAAATCTTGAAAGAAATAACACATTACTAAATTTTGAAAGTAATATTCTTTAATGATCTCCAAGTCATCACTCTATCTGTACTTAAGATAGTTTTGAGTCATCTACAATTCTATCAACATTTTTTTCTTAATCTTATAATCCTTTGGGAAGATAGCACAGTAAGAGAAAAATCATTTTAATGCTGCAGATAGATCATAATAGCTTAACCATATAAGAACAATAACATTTCTTTTAGCTTCTCCAAATTCCTACACTTTACTGTCTAAAATACTTTATCACTCCTCTATAGTTTTTCTAAACCAAAAAATTCCCCCTATAGCCTATGCTTTAAGGGGCAAACCCTTACACTTTTTTGATATTTTTCTACCAATAGCTTCTAAATAATTGTATTTACATAACTCTTATTAAAAAAATACTATTTTACTAAGAATTGATCTAACATTTTTTGTCAAAACAAAATTTTTACTTTTAAATTATTATCTCTAAAACAACATATAATACTCATAACCTTTTCATTATACATGGTTATCAAAATTTTATTTTTAAGTGAGTTAAATATAAGAAATTGCTTTAATAAATTCCATTTTCTAGAATTCTCTTCTCACACATAATCCATAAAAAAAAAAAAAGTGCATTTTTATTCTTAATAGATTCCCTATATTTTGCAACAAATTTTCTAACACTATAACTCCTGAAGTAGAGCCTAAAAGAGATTCAAGAATTACTTTGACAATCTTAGTCTCATTAAAAGGATTTAATACACATACTGATATTCTCTTGTCAAAATAGGCCTTTATCCTATCATCATTAAAGGCAAATTGGGCAAGAGTCATCTTGCCAATCTCTCCCATCCTTACCAAAGAGATAACACAAAGGTCTGGTCTGTCACCATCATTAGGCTCACTCAATAACATGTTTACTAACAAATTTTTATCCTCCTCCTTACCCTTCACCTTTGTTGTGTCCATCATAGAGATGTCCATAAGTTGTCTCTTATGATCCTTTGTTTGTGTTTTTTTGAATTATATTTTCTCTCTTCTTTGTTTAGACTCCAATAGTGTTTAGTGAAGTTAATGTTGTGGGTCTACTGGGTCTTAGATCATAAACTAAAAAGGGAGAAGTAAAAGCAAAAGAATAGGAAATGGCGTGAGGCTTCTCTTAGTGCAATTTCTTTTATATTTTATATCTTTTGTTGAATTAAAATTGTGCAATTTCAACCATTTTTTTTAGGTTGTTGCCAAGGTTTTTTTTTTTTATTAAACTATGATTAGTTATGACTTGTGAGATTGCTGGTTGGTGCCTATGATGTGTAAAAGCATTTGCTACTATAGATTGGGTTACAAAGAATCCATCTAAATAATCTTTGTGTGCTTTTCTAAAAAGTTTTCTCTGTTTAATTAACAAAGTATTGTATAACTATTAAGTTGACATCAAAATTCATAAAGACTCTTGGAACAATGGTATTTGTTGAAGTTGAGTTATACTATTATCTTTCTATTCCGTGAAAATCTTGAATTAGTGTTAAATTAAAGAAGAGAGGGCGAGGTAGTGTAATGACATTTTTGTTATTAAATCAAACTTTTATTAATGGTCATTTAACAAAATGTATTTTTTGATATCAAATTAATAATATGATATTTTTTTGTAATTGTTGGTAAAGTGACATAAATTTTCTAATAAAGACAAAGTTTATGATGTCAAGGATAAATTTTTTTATTAATTATTTTTATAAAATATTGTTCAGATATGGAAATATCAATTTTAACTAGCATCTATCAGTAAACTATTGACTGTTATATGCATGCTATAAAGGTATATAAACTAAATAGGTGCCAAGATGTTTTCCACAATTAAAAATGGGAGAAAAAAATTACTATTTCTATTTTTTTTTTTTTTTTGGTTCTTTGTTAGGCTTTTTATTTAAGCAAAGGTGTCTCTGGAAGTACCATTGTCTAAATTGCTGGCTTAGATCATCAGTTAAAATCCTTGAGCATTGCCAACTGAAATCCCTATGGACCTAATAAGAACACCCAAGTTTGATTCCCAGGCTCAATTCAAGATCAAGACTAAGAGGCCCCACGTCGAAGCGAAGTAGTGACCCCCAAGTTTCGAGCACCTCACTTTCAGCGTGTTAATGGCAAGGTTAAGATCTCTTAGAGATATCCATTATGAGCCTAGGGGCCAACACCTCGTCTAACCCATCGTTCGATGGTCGAGTTCCTTTGTCCTCTCATTATCATTAAAATTCACTTACTATAATACTTGAATGATATATAAATAAGTCTATATGGCACTAATTTAAAATTAGTATTCTTATATCATCTTTATTTTATACTTTTTCTTTTATGCTTTCTCATTGACAACTGTCAAAATACTAACACCAGAGATTTCTCAAGCTAATTGCAAGCCCGATATTCTCTTTGGCGAACTACTCATCAGGACCCATTCCAAGAAAATTGCCTACATGTTGCAAGTTTTGCAACACAGTCCAATTTCACGTTAGGAAGGTGATCAGGGAGCCACTTGCCTATAGAGCAAAGGCAAGATACTTTCTATATCGTAGCATTTTAAGCCACGTAATTCACCGAGGAGCTGTACCAAGCATGCTGTTACCATATATGCCACACCTCTTCTGGGTAATAAAGTTAAGGGCTGTGAACGCACTTTTTACGGCAACCCATTTGGATGTGCCAGCATTATCACTCACGTTGTGCACAGTAGAGCCATACAATGAACCAAGCCACTAGTGATCACGTATCCATGTAATTAACGCAAAGTTAGGGTCATAAAAAGGGAAAAGCAAACATCATGTTAACTAAGAAGCCTTGCGTTTTCCAATTAAAGGCCTCTCATTCATTTCTTCTGTGTTTCGAGATAACTGTGACTTGAAAAAGACTTTTGTTTAGTTGCTTGCTAGCTTTCTGCTGCACTTAACCTTAGTACAACATACATTGTCTCATATGGGTCATTTTTATCGCTCGTGAATATCCTTGTGGTTATGGTCTGTTGGGCGAATGTGCAGTGTGGGTAGGTCGTTTCCGTTTGATAACAATTGTCCGTGTGTGGTTGAATTGGAGCCACACGTGAGTGCTAAGTTTGCACTTCAATGATTGGAAACAATTAGTGAAAGAAAATAGGGAAAATGGGACGATGCCTTTATGTTTCAGGAGGAAAAAAATATTTATTTAATTTATACAAATAAACCTTACAAAGTATATGAAATTTGATTATATAGGTATTGTGTTTGTATAGTTTATATATAATATTTGTCGGTAAGAACGTTATTATCCCTTAAGTAATTGACATGAAGGGGTCTTACAAATTCTACATATACTCACTCATAATTTAGCAAATTAAATGTTTAACCTCTTTAAATTTAGTTATAATGGATTGATTTTGGATTTACCTCAAACAAAATCAATGTAAACATAAAGAGTGTGTTGTTATGCGCAAGTAGAAAGTATGTTTACCAATTACTACTCACATCAAAGACCCTATTAAGTCACAAAAAATTTTAATTTAATTCATTTAAAAAGTAAATTAAATTAAATTAATATTATATGTGAGAATACATAAAAAATAAAATAAATTGTAGTTAAAATAAAAAATAAATCAATTACATTTATGTGATTCAAAATAATAAATATACTATTCTCATAAATTTAGCTCAATTTTATTTAAAACTTAACTTATTTTCTCCTTACTCTAATTGAATGTCTTTTACTCTTTATTAAGGACTTTCCGGACGAAACTCCTTTTAACTTCTTTTTACCTTCTTTAATCTCATAAAATTATGATTAAATAATTTGTCCCTCTACAATTACTTATCTCACATAATTTCATTGATTGTTGCTGACTTATACATTGGAGTGTTGACCGAGTTCTAGTTTGAGACCCTATACTCGTTCTTTGTGAATGCCCAACCCTTTCTCGCGTTAGCCTACACACTCATCATGTGGAAATTAAGCAATGGTAGACAATACATCCACACATCTCATCTAGCCAAATAAATGCAGAAAGACAGGTGAACATGCCATGCAAATATCCTCAACTTTACACCAAAATTAATGATTATTTTTTCTAAGATCAAACATAAAAAGTTGCTTTTTCTTTCTAAACTTTAATGAAAAATCTAGCAGGTTCACGCCCTTTCACGCTTGCATTGATAACTGACAAGTGAATCTCCAATATCCACATAACTTCACTGTTGAGATTCATGGCAGAAGGGAAGTGAAGTCCTATAAATATGGTGTTTGTGCATAGTTACCCCAGAGACTAAAAACAAGAGCAATAATAATATTCAAATTTCCAATTTCTTCTGCAAAGTTCTAAGTTCCTTCTGAGAGTATCAATATGGCACCCCATGGAGAGGCAATTCCTGGCGCTTACACTAGGACTAACCACTTCTGCAAGCCACCAAAGCTGTCCAGTGACAATCTTCACCGGACGATATCCGATATCTCGTTCGAATTAAGCAAAGAAGGAATGGATGATATGATCAAGCTCCCACCAATATCTGAGGTAGAAGATGCCAAATGTGAGTGCTGTGGGATGAGTGAAGAGTGCACTCCTGAGTACATCGATCGCGTTCGTGGGAAATTTTTGGGGAAGTGGATTTGTGGGCTTTGTGCTGAGGCTGTGACGGAGGAGATGGAGAAAAATGGAGGATCTACCATGGAGGATGCATTGAGTGCACATATGAGTAGGTGTGCCAGGTTCAACAACCTTGGGAGGGCTTATCCAGTCTTGTTGCAAGCTGAGGCCATGAGGGAGATTTTGAAGAAAAACACAAGGAGTAAATCAGTGAGTCCTAAAGGTGCTGAAAGGAAGGTTGGTGGGATTGCTAGGAGTTCCAGCTGCATGCCAGCCATTACCAAGGAGATGCAAGGCCTTACCTTGGCAAATTGAGTTGTCAAAAATTTGCTTCTAACAAAGATAGGGTCACAGATGAGTTAAATACCTTTGTTTCTGTAGCTCCCCTAGTTAAACCCTCCTGCCTTAGAATTTTGTTTTGGAACAATTTCCCCAGTCTCCTTTCCTGTTAATATTGTCGCTGGCTTGATCAGTCAATTCCATGGAGCAACCTGTTGGTCACCTTACAAGGTTTTTAGGGTTGGTCCACAAAATTCAACTTAAGGGTATTTTTATCTTCCCTTTACCAGATTTTATTGATCGCCCCCTTCCAATCTGCAACCTATAGGGCTTTTTTAGGTGGGTGCTCATTATCTTTTTTCTAATTATTGGATGATCAGCTGGGCTTCATTTTTTTAGTTATTCTGGGAATTAGTCCAAAGCCATCCCTATTCTTCTTGTCTCCTCAACTTCTCCTAATATCCAAATATTATTCCTAGAAAGCAGCTTATGAGGCTAATATGCAATATTTACTATCTGTGTGTAACATGTAAGTTGTTGGATGTATGTAAAAGACTGCCATCAGTAGTGGCATGTAACCCTCTTTTAAGTGGTGGATATGTATGTGGTTGTAATTGTTATTTGCCTAAATAAAATATAAATGTGTTGCTTTTCATCAAGTAGCTTTTTGTTTACTGACAATAACAAACACTTTCCAAGGTAGGATTTAGATGATGTTGGGCAATGCTTTTCATCAAGAACAAACACTTTCCAAGTGTTGCATCCAAAGAGGAGGCAGACAAGTGCCACTTCACTATGGAAATCAGAACAATGGTACATATCTTTAACAAACTATAGGCAACAAGAGTATATCTAACCAATTCATTCAACCAAAGAAAAAAACAAAATTCTTCCATGTGGGATAAGCCTTTCACCTCTTAGTTTTGATAACTTGGGGAATCATTAATTCCAAAGGCAGACAAATGGAAGCAAACTGCTCTATTTGTTATTGAAATGCAATTTATTGTACATTGCTCGTTAGCTAAAGGATGAGCCTTAGTGTAAAGATAAAAGATTAATTCATTGTAAATTGGTGATCATTTGACCTTCTTTAGATTGAATAAATAATGGGGCTTTCTGCACTGGATGTCCTTTTTATTGTTCTTGGCTAGATGATACTCAAAATGATATTATTTTGGGTTTATTTATGTATTTATTTATTTATTTTGTGATTTCCAAAAGGATTTTATACTTGAGGATTCAAAGAGGAGAGTTAAAGGAGGCAAAGCTATTGTCTCAAATCTTGTTAAGGTTACTGTGTTTGCTAAGAACATGGAATCCTTGTTGTTTGGGTGCCCTCGTCAACTTTTTCCTTTCAATTGTTTGCATATTTATGGTGTACCCACTTCGGGCGATGTTATTATTGAATGTTTTCTGTTTGTTTCTTGGGAAACTTTATTTCCTTATGCTCATACTTGATTATTTTTTCCCCTTTATTTGTTTTTTACTCTTTCTTAACTTCAGAAAACCTAAAAAATTGACAATTTTAAGCTATTAATGTGAACTAAAAAAGGAGTTAAAATTCTTTGCCTACACAATATGGGAAAGAATAATGAAATTTGTTTATTCAAGTTGATTGTGAGCATAATCCATTAGGAAGATGATGAAAATTGATCCTAAACATCAGAGCCCTTATCTTTTTGAAAGTAAAAATTTTGACTAAAATTAATATTTCAAAAATCTATTATTTCAGTTACAGACACTAGCAAAGGAGTAAGTGTCCAAGGTTAATGTTCTAGCATCCTCTAGGTTATTCTAAATCCATTTTGAGGTATAGTTATGTTACATAGTTTAGACTTAACTAAATTGATGTCCTTTGGTTAAAAATTGTCCAAAATATGTCAAAATATGGACATTAGTTGTGTTTTTTATTTTCTTTGTTGTAAAGTGGATTTTAGTCCATTATTAGTGACAGTATGGCTAATATGTACCTATGTATAGGTTAATTGTACTTTATCTTGAGATATTATAAATGTTTCATATAAACTAAAGCTTAAAAGAAAAAAAGATGTGTGGTTTATTAAAAACCTCTTACTATGATGTATTCTCAAGTTTTGCTACAACAAAAACATTGTTCATGCCCTTTACATTGTGTTACTACTATTTCATACACTAGCAGATTGGTATCAAAGCAGAAATGATCTTTAAGGATTTTTAAGAGAGTGCAAGAAAATAAGAAGATGGAGAGAAAACACCAAAAACTTGTGAGATAAACCTTTAACACCTACTGCAGCAAAACCAAACCAGAATTTGTCAAATGGCCTCTGCAACCTTCACACATTTCCACCACTACTAGGTGGAGAACCTCTAGTTCTTCTTGTCAATTCCACAATTGCTTAATTAAAAAATCACAATAAACAGGTAACAAGATATTTCAAGAAACTATTTTGTATTCAAATTGTTGTGACAAAAGCCATATTTGGTAAAATAATGGTATGTGAATCGCCTAAGGAAGGTTGAGATAAGGTTAAGGAAGAATATGGAGGCATTGATAAAACCAAAACTATGCAGATATTAAATCTAAGAAGGGAATTTGAGGCTTTAATGAAAAAAAAAAATTTAGAACCATCGAAGGATATAATGATAGATTCATGAACATAGTAAATCAAATGAGATTACTTAGAGATGACCTCTCAAATAAAAGAACTGTTAAGAAGATACTTATTAATGTCTCTGAAAGATTTAGAACAAAAATTTCTTCTTTAGAGGATTCTAAAGATCTCACAAAAAATTATAATCTCTGAACTTCTCAATGCTCTTCAAGCATAAGAGTAAAGAAGAATTAGACATGAAAATGGTTTTAAAAAGGAAGTTACAGATAAAAGAATACTAAAGGGAGCTCCTCGAGCAAATTTTAGAGACAAAAATCAACACAAAAGGCAGACACACACTCAAAAAGAGAAGAAAAGAGCTAAAAACAATAAATTGGTAGGAAAAAAAGTCTATGATCCTTGTCAATACTATAATAAAACAACTCATTCTTCAAAAATTTACTAGAGAGGACTAGATATTATGTGTTCTTTTTGCATAAAGCAAACAAAACTAGCTGCAACAACTAATGAGGAAACAAGCTTAAATTGCATAAGAGGGTTATCAATAAATAAAGGAGGAAACTTTTGTTGTAATAAGTCTAATAACTAATAGACATAATGATAAATGGCACAGTGATAATGGATGCTCACACCATATGTCACCCAATCATAATTCATTCAAGACACTTGACAAATCTTATGTGTCTAAAGTCAGAACTGACAATGGTACTCTTATTACTATTTAAGAAAAAGGTTTAATTGCAATTTAGGCTTCTTCAGGTCTCAAATTAATTACTAATGTGTTATTAGTGACTAAAATTAGTTAGAATTTATTGAGTGTAAGATAGCTTGTAGAGAAAAATGGCTCTTTAATGTTTAAGGAAAAGGCTTGCACTATTTTTTAATCATATGGTGCTAAGCTAATTACTGCCAAAAATAAAAGGAAAAAGTTTTCCCTTGGAGCTTGACCAATGAGATCATGTCACCTTACCTACTGTCATTGATGATTCAATTCTTTAGTATAAAAGATTGGGTCATCATCATTATGTAGGATTTTAATACTTGGAAAAAAAATTAGCTTGTATTTGATTTACTTGAAATAGCTCATGATAATAAAACTTGTAAAGCCTACCAGTTACAAAAACAATTTAAACTTCCATTTCCTGTGAATAAAGCTTGGAAAGCAGAAGGAAAGCTCAAATTAATCCATGTTAATTTGTGTGGTCGTATAAAAATTGAGTCATTAAATAGTAGCAATTTGTTTATTCTTTTTATTGATGACTTTACAAGATGTTATTGGGTTTACTTTTTGAAGAAAAAGATTGAGGTTCATCCAGCATTCCTTTCATTCAAAGCATTAGTTAAGAATTAATTGAGCTATAAACTTAAGAGACTAAGGTTAAAAAATAGAACAAAATTCACTTTAAAAGCCTTTATGTAAACTTATGCAACAGTAATGATTTAATATTAATTTATAACTTTATACACACCTTAGTAAAATGGAGTGTGTGAAAAAAGAAAAAGGGCAATCATGGACATGACCAAATGCCTATTAGTTGAGAAATACATGCCAAAAAAATTTTGGACATAAGCTATCAATATAATTATGTATCTATTAAACAAGCTATCAATTAAAGCTGTCAAAGGAAAAAACTCCTTTTAAAACTTGGTATAACTTAACACCCTCAATTCATCATTTGAAAGTTTTTACAAGTTTGTATTATATGCATGTTCTTGAAAAAAAAAAAGAAAAAAACTTAACCAAAAAGTAATGTCAGTAGTATTTATTCAATACACTTCAACTTCAAAGGCTTATTGAATTTATGATATGAAGACTAATAAGATGATAATTAGTAAAGATGTGAGGTTTAAAGAAATCAAACTTGGAATTAAGACAATATAGCTACTGAACAAAATGGAGAAGTGATTAAGTTAAATCTTATGCCTACTAATAGTAATTCAAAAGCTTCCTAGGATGAGGAAGCTAATGGCATAATTATAAGAGGGACTAGACTTCTTTCAAATGTGTATGCAAGAAGCAAAGTAGCTGTATTGGAACCTACAAGTTATATAAAAGCATCATAATTTGCAAGTTATAAATAAGCTATACAAAAGGAAATTTTAACCATTAAAAAGAATCATACTTGGATTATGATAAATAAACTAGAAAATAAGAATGTAATTGGTCTAAAATAGGTGTTTAGGACCAAACTCAATTCTAATGGTATTGAATAGGTTAAAAGTAAAGTTAGTAACAAAGGGGTACACATAACAATTTAGAGTTGACTTTTTTGAAAATTTTGCTCTTATAACTAGGTTTGATACTATCAAGTGCCTTATAGCATTTACAACTCAAAAGGATTGAATTGTATGATATAAAATCAATATTCTTCTATGGAATTTTGAAACAATAAATCTATGTTACAAAAGTTAAGGGATTTCAAAAGTAAGGAGCGATGGGCAAAGTCTATAGGATGATAAAGGTTATTTATGGCCAAAAACAGGCTTCAAGAGCCTGTTACAATATAATTAATGACCATCTCTTAGAACTTGGATTTGTCAAAAATAAAAATGAGGTCACTTTGTTTGTAAAGTTAGAAAGAATTGACATTCATTCTGCCCAAAAATTTGGGCTAAATTATGTCCTATATCATTCATCTTACAATTGTATATCCTCCAATCATCATATTCATCTTTGTTGAAATCTTGAAAGAAATAACACATTGCTAAAATTTAAAAATAATATTCTTCAATGATCTCTAAGTCATCGTTCTATTTGTACTTCAGATAACCTTGAGTCATCTATAATTCTATTAATATTTTCCTTTTAATCTCATAATTCTTTGAGAAAATAGCATAGTAAGAGAAAAATCATTTTAATGCTAGGGATAGATCATAATAGCTCAACCATATAAGGACAATAACATTTCTTTTAGCTTCTCCAAATTCCTACACTTTACTGCCTAAAATACTTTGTCACTCCTTCATAGTTTTTCTAAACCACAAAATTCCCCTTACAGCCTTTGCTTCAATGGGCAAAACCTTACACTTTTTTGATATTTTTCTACCAATAGCTTATAAATAATTGTATTTACATAACTCTTATTAAAGAAAAAAAAACTATTTTACTAAGAATTAATCTAACATTTTTTGTCAAAACAAAATTTTTACTTTTAAAATATTATCTCTGGAACAACATATAATACTCACAACCTTTTCATTATATATGGTTATCAAAATTTTACTTTTAAGTCAATTAAATATAAGAAATTATTTTAATAAATTCCATTTTCTAGGATTCTCTTCTCACGCATAATCCATAAAAAAAAAAAAAGTGCATTTTTATTCTTAATATATTCTCCTATATTTTGCAATAAGTTTTCCAACACTATGACTCCTGAAGTAGAGCCTAAAAGAGATTCAAGAATTACTTTGGCAATCTTAGTCTCATCAAAAGGATCTAATACACATACTTATATTCTCTTGTCGAAATAGGCCTTTATCCTATCATCAGATTCAAGAGTCGTCTTGCCAATCCTCTCATCCCTACCAAAAAAATAACAAGAAGGTCTGGTCTGTCACCATCATTAGGCTCACTCAATAATATGTTTACTAACAAAGTTTAATCCTCCTCCTTACCCTTCACCTTTGTTGTGTCCATCATAGAGATGGTCATAAGTTGTCTCTTATGATCCTTTGTTTGTGTTTTTTTGAAATATATTTTCTCTTTTTTGTTTAGACTCTAATAGTGTTTGGTGAAGTTAATGTTGTGGGTTTACTGGGTCTTAGATCATAAACTAAGGAGAGAGAAGTAAAAGCAAAAGAACAGGAAATGGTGCGAGGCTTCTTTTAGTGCAATTTCTTTTATATTTTATTTCTTTCATTGAATTAAAAATGTGCAATTTCAACCATTTTTTTAAAGTTGTTGCTAAGGTTTTTTTTTTTTTTATGTTTATACTTATTTGCTTTGAGATATTAAACTATGATTAGTTATGACTTGTGAGATTGATGGTTGGTGCCTGTGATGTGTAAAAGCATTAGCTACTCTAGATTGGGTTACAAAGAATCCATCTAATGAATCTTTGTGTACTTTTCTAAAAAGTTTTCTTGGTTTAATTAGCAAAGTATTGTATAACTATTAAGTTGACATCAAGATTCATAAAGACTCTTGGAACAATGGTATTTGTTGAAGTTGGGTTATACTATTATCTTTCTATTCCGTGAAAATCTTGAATTAGTGTTAAATTAAAGAAGAGAGGGCGAGGTAGTGCGTTTATATAAGAGTATTTTGGTCCCTTTATACTATTGTAATGACATGTTTGTTATTAAATCAAACTTTTATTAACAGCCATTTAACAAAATGTATTTTTTTATACCAAATTAATAATATGATATATTTTTTGTAATTGTTGGTAAAGTGACATATATTTTCTAATAAAGACAAAGTTTATGATGTCAAGGATAAATTTTTTATTAATCATTTTTATAAAATATTGTTCAGATATGGAAATATCAATTTTAACTAGCATCTATCAGTAAACTATTGATAGTTATTTGCATGCTATGAAGGTATATAAACTAGATAGGTGCCAAGATGTTTTCCACAATTAAAAATGGGAGAAAAAAATTACTATTTCTGAGTTATATGTTTTTTTTTTTTTTTGTTCTTTGTTAGGCTTTTTAATTAAGCAAAGGTGTCTCTGGAAGGACCATTGTCTAAAGTGCTATCTTGGATCATCAATTAAAATCCTTGAGCATTTCCAACTGAAATCCCTATGGACCTAATAAGAGCGCCCAAGTTTGATTCCCAGGCTCAATTCAAGATTAAGACTAAGAGACCCCACGTCGAGGCGACGTAGTGACCCCCAAGTTTCGAGCACCTCACTTTCAGCGAGTTAATGGCAAGCTTAAGATCTCTTAGAGATATCCATTATGAGCCTAGGGGCCAACACCTCGTCTAACCCATCGTTCGATGGTCGAGTTCCTTTGTCATCTCATTATCATTAAAATTCACATACTATAATACTTCAATAATATATAAGTAAGTCTATATTACGTTTATTTAAAATTATTATTCTCATATCATCTTTATTTTATACTTTTTCTTTTATGCTTTCTCATTGACTCAACTGTCAAAGTACTAACACCAGAGATTTCTCATAGCCCTTAGCCGTTTATTTTTTCACAAGATCTAGGCCAACTCAGTGCCTAGTCTCAAGCTCATTGCAAGCCCGATATTCTCTTAGGTGAACTACTCACCAGGACCCATTCCAAGAAAACTGCCTACATGTTGCATGTTTTGCAACACAGTCCAATTTCACAATAGGAAGGTGATCAAGGAGCCACTTGCCTATACAGCAAAGGCCAGATATTTTCTATATCGTAGCATTTTAAGTCACGTATTTCACCGAGGAGCTATACCAAGCACGCTGTTACGATATATGCCACAACTCTTCTGAGTAATAAAGTTAAGGGCTGTGAACGCACTTTTTTCAGCAACTCATTTGGATGTGCTAGCATTATCACTCACGTTGTGCGCAGTACAGCCAGACAATCAACCAAGCCACTAGTGATCACGTATCCATGTAATTAACGTAAAGTTAGGTTGCTAAAAAGGGAAAAGCAAACATCATGTTAACTAAGAAGCCTTGCTTTTTCCAATTAAAGGCCTCTCATTAATTTCTTCTGTCTTTCGAGATAACTGTGACTTGAAAAAGACTTGTTTAGTTGCTTGCCAGCTTTCTGCAGCACTTAACCTTAGTACAACATACATTGTCTCATATGGGTCATTTTTATCGCTCGTGAATATCCTTGTGGTTATGGTCTGTTGGGCGAATGTGCTATGTGGGTAGGTCGTTTCCGTTTGATAACAATTGGCCGTGTGTGGCTGAATTGGAGCCGCACGTGAGTGCTAAGTTTGCACTTCAATGATTGGAAACAACTAGGGAAAGAAAATGGGGAAAATGGGACGATGCCTTTATGTTTTAGTAGGAAAAAATATTTATTTAATTTATGCAAATAAACCTTATAATATTTGATTATATAGGTATTGTGTTTGTATGATTTATTTATAATATTTGTTGGTAAGAACGTAATTGTTTTTTCAATAATTGACATAACAAGGTCTCGTAAATTCTACATATACTCACTCATAATTTTAGTAAATTAAAAGTTTAAACTCTTTAATTCTAATTATAATGGATTGATATTGAATTTACCCCAAACAAAATCAGTGTATATATAAAAAGTGTTTTATATGGGTTAGTAGAAAATATAAATATATATATTATTCATACCAAAGATCCTGTTAAGTCATGAAAATTTTTAATTTAATTCATTTAAGAAGTAAATTATATTAAATTAATATTATATGTGAGAAAAAATAAAAAATAAAATAAATTTTAATTAAAATAATAAATAAATAAATTCAATTTATGTGATTCAAAATAATAAATATACCATACTCATAATTTAACTCAATTTTCTTTAAAATTTAATTAATTTTCTCTTAACTCACACTAATTGAATGTCTCTCTCTTGCTGGACAAAACTCCTTTCAACTTATTTTTACCTTCTTTAATCTTTCTAAAATTATGATTAAGTAATTTTTCTTTCTATAATTATTTATCTCACATAATTTCATTGGCAATTACTGACTTATACATTGGAGTGTTGACCGAGTTCTAGTTTGAGACGCTATAGTCGTTCTTTGTGAATGCCCAACCCTTTCTCGCGTTAGCCTACACACTCATCAAGAGGAAATTAAGCAATGGTAGACAATGCATCCACACATCTCATCTAACCAAATAAATGCAAAAAGACAGCTGAACATGCTATGCAAATATCCTCAACTTTACACCAAAATTAATGATTTTTTTTTCTGAGATCAAACATAAAAAGTTGCCTTTTCTTTCTAAACTTTCATGAAAAATCTAGCAGGTTCACGACCTCTCACGCTTGCATTGATAACTGACAAGTGAATCTCCAATATCCACATAACTTCACTGTTGAGATTCATGGCAGAAGGGAAGGGAAGTCCTATAAATATGGTGTTTGTGCATAGTTACCCCTGAGACTAAAAACAAGAGCAATAATAACATTCAAATTTCCAATTTCTTCTGCAAAGTTCTAAGTTGCTTCTGAGAGTATCAATATGGCACCCCATGGAGAGGCAATTCCTAGCGCTTACACTAGGACTAACCACTTCTGCAAGCCACCAAAGCTGTCCAGTGACAATCTTCACCGGACGATATCCGATATCTCATTCGAATTAAGCAAAGAAGGAATGGATGATATGATCAAGCTCCCACCAATATCTGAGGTAGAAGATGCCAAATGTGAGTGCTGTGGGATGAGTGAAGAGTGCACTCCTGAGTACATCGATCGCGTTCGTAGGAAATTCTTGGGGAAGTGGATTTGTGGGCTTTGTGCAGAGGCTGTAAAGATGGAGATGGAGAAAAATAGTGGAACGACCGTGGAGGATGCATTGAGTGCACATATGAGTACATGTGCCAGGTTCAACAACCTCGGGAGGGCTTATCCAGTCTTGTTGCAAGCTGAGGCCATGAGGGAGATTTTGAAGAAAAACACAAGGAGTAAATCAGTGAGTCCTAAAGGTGCTGAAAGGAAGGTTGGTGGGATTGCTAGGAGTTCCAGCTGCATGCCAGCCATTACCAGGGAGATGCAAGGCCTTACCTTGGCAAATTGAGTTGCCAAAAATTTGCTTCTAACAAAGATGGGGTCACAGATGAGTTAAATACCCTTGTTTCTGTAGCTCCCACGTTAAACCCTCCTGCCTTAGAATTTTGTTTTGGAACAATTTCCCCAGTCTCCTTTCCCGTTAAAATTGTCCATGGCTTGATCACTCAATTCCATGGAGCAACCTGTTGGTCACCTTACAAGGTTTTTAGGGTTGGTCCAAAAAATTCAACTTAAGGGTATTTTTATCTTCCCTTAAACAGATTTTATTGATCGCCCCCTTCCAATCTGCAACCTATAGGGCTTTTTTAGGTGGGTGCTCATTATCTTTTTTTCCAATTATTGGATGATCAGCTGGGCGTCGTTTTTTTAAGTTATTCTGGGAATTAGTCCAAAACCATCCCCATTCTTCTTTCCACCTCAACTGCTCCTAATATCCAAATATTATGCCTAGAAAGCAGCTTATGAAGCTAATATGCAATATTTACTATCTGTGTGTAACATATAAGTTGTTGGATATTATGCCCAGAAAGCAGCTTATGAAGCTAATATGCAAATATTTATCGTCTGTGTGTAATATGTAAGTTGTTGGATGTATGTAAAAGACTGCCATTAGTCATGGCATGTAACCCACTTTTATGTGGTGGATATGTATGTGGTTGTATTTGTTATTTGCCTAAATAAAATATAAATGTGTTGCTTTTCATCAAGTAGCCTTTTGTTTACTGACAAGAACAAACGCTTTCCAAGGTAGGATTTAGATGATGTGAGCAATGCAATCATATAATTCAGGATATCTTATTTTCTTTATCCCCATAAACTCTGTAAGAAAAGAATATTAGTTATGCATCATCTGGCCATCATGATTTTTCCAAGATATGAGCAAATACCAACTAGAGAGAGAGAGAGAGAGAGAGCGAGAGGGGAGAGTAAAAAATGGACAGTTTTTTTTCCTAGGCAACACTTAAGGCAGACTATTCTGTATAAGGCCATAAAATATATATTAAATAAATAAATAAATAACTTTAAAAAAAATTTAAGAACATCTAGTTCATAAAACTCCTACATCGTAGGTCTTGGGATTGTTGTTTCTCACGGAGAGACTAGCTCACAATAGGGTAACGATACTGTTGCATTAAAACCACAAAATATGGAAAAACCCAAAAAACCTAAAAACCGAAGACCCTTGTCACCTCAACTTCTTGTTGGAAGGAATCTTCTAATTTTGTTGGTAAATAGAAATTCAAAAGTCAATGAAACTTCTATCTGCAGAATACGATGGGGGCTTGCAATATTCAGTAATTGCTGACAGTTTGTGGTTCTTGCTCATTTAGGTGTTCAAACTCCAAATTGCATAAGGCAGACAGTATATGATGCAGTAGCGCTTCATAATCTATCTGTTACTGTTATTGTTGATGCCACTGCTGCTGTTATACCTAGCAGACATGTATGTTGGTGCACAAGCACTAAAAACATCCATTCACTGTCATCTAACAGTAAAGAATTTTAAAGCTTAGATTTTCCATGTTTCTGAAAAATAAAAAATATTAACTTATCTTGACTAGTTCTTCTATCCAGATGATGACTGAATGTGAACGTCATAGACTCTTAAAGTTGTTGAATGAGGCGCAATAATGGATCAAATATTAAACTCTTACATCTTCATTCATCCTTGCAGACTCCGCCGGACCATTGACCTCCAAACCAAGACATCCATTCTGCCCAACAACTTGGGCTAAATCATTCACTACATCATTCATCTTACAGCTGTATATCCTTCGATCATCATATTCATCTTTCATGAAATCTTGAAAGAAATAACCCATTGTTAAATTTTGAAAGTAATATTCTTCAATGATCTCCAAGTCATGGCTCTGTATTTACTTCAGATAGGCTTGAGTCATCCATAATTCTATCAACATTCTCTTTTTAATCCCAAAATCCTTTGGAAAGATAGTACAGTAAGAGAAAAATTGTTTAAACATTAGGGATAAATCATAATAGCTCAACCATATAAGGACAATAGCATTTCTTTCAACTTCTCCAAATTCCCACACTTTACTATCTAAAACACTTTGTCACTCTTCTTTAGTTTTCCTAAACTGCAAAGTTCCCCCTATAGCCTTTGCTGCAAGGGGCAGACCCTTAAACTTATCTGATATTTTTCTACCAATAGCTTTTAAATAATTGTATTTTACATAACTCTTATTAAAAAATACTATTTTATTAATAATTGATCTAATATTTTTTTAAAACAAAATTTTTATTTTTAAAATATTATCTTTAGAAAAACTTATAATACTCACAACCTTTTCATTATACATGGTTATCAAAATTTTACTTTTAAGTAAATTAAATAGTAAAAAAATTATTTTAATAAATTTCATATTTTCAAATTCTCTTCTCAGGCATCATTCATAATAAAAAGTGCATTTTTATTCTTAATAGAGTCTCCTATATTTTGAAACAAGTTTTCCAACACTATGACTCCTAGAGTAGAACCTAAAAGAGATTCAAGAATTACTTTGACAATTTTAGTCTCATCAAAAGGATCTGATACATACACTTATATTCTCTTGTCAAAATAGGTCTTTATCCTATCATCATTAAAAGCAAATTGGGTAAGAGTCGTCTTGCCAATCCCTCCCATCCCTACCAAGGAGATAACATTGAGGTCTGGTCCCTCAGCATTATTAGGCTCACTCAACAACATGTTTACTAACAAATTTTTATTCTCCTCCCTACTCTTAACCTTTTTTGTGTCCATCATAAAGACGGTCATAAGCTCTCTCTCAGAGCCTTTGTTTGTGTTTTTTCTAATTATATTTTCTCCCTTTTTTGTTCAGACTCTAATAGTGTTTGGTGAAGTTAATGTTGTGGGTCTAATGGGTCTTAGATATTAAACTAAGAAGAGAAAAGTAAAAGCAAAAGAACAGGAAATGGCACGAGGCTTCTCTTAGTGCAATTTCCTTTTTCTTTCATTGAATTAAAACTGAGCAATCTTAACAATTTTTTTCAGGTTGTTGCCTGGGTTTTTTTTTTTTTCTTTTGTACTTATTTGTTTTGGGATATTAAACTATGATTAGTTATGGCTTGTGAGATTGATGGTTGGTGCCTGTGATGTGAAAAAGCGTTTGCTACTCTGGATTAGGTTACAAAGAATCTATCTGATGAATCTTTGTGTGCTTTTCTAAAAAGTTTTCTAGTTTTAATTAGCAAAGTATTGTAAAATTGTTAAGTTGGCATCGAGATTCATAAAGACTCTTGGAACAATGGTATTTGTTGAAGCTGGGTTATACTATTATCTTTCTATTCTGTGAAAATCCTTGAATTAGTGTTAAATTAAAGAAGAGAGGGCATGGTAGTGTGTTTATATGAGAGTATTTTGGTCCCTTTATACTATCATAAAGACATTTCTATTAACGGGCATTTAACCAAATGTATTTTTGATACCAAATTAATAATATGATATATTTTTTGTAATTGTTGGTAACCTGACATATATTTTGTAATAAAGACCAAGCTTACGATGTCAAGGGTAAATTTTTTCATTAATTATTTTTATAAAATATTGTTCAGATATGGAAATATCAATTTTAATTGGCGTCTATCAGTAAACTATTGACTGTTATTTGCATGCTATAGAGGTATATAAACTAAACAGGTGCCAAGATGTTTTCCACAATTAAAAATGGGAGAAAAAAATTACTATTTCTGACTTTTTTTTTTTTTTTTTGTTCTTTGTTAGGCTTTTTAATTAAGCAAAGGTGTCTCTGGAAGTATTATTGTCTAAATTTCTGGCTTAGATCATCAATTAAAATCCTTGAGCATTTCCAACTGAAATCCCTATGGACCTAATAAGAACGCCCAAGTTTGATTCCCAGGCTCAATTCAAGATCAAGACTAAGAGGCCCCACGTCGAGGCGACGTAGTGACCTCCAAGTTTCGAGCGCCTCACTTTCAGCGAGTTAATGGCAAGGTTAAGATCTCTTAGAGATATCCATTATGAGCCTAGGGGCCAACACCTCGTCTAACCCATCGTTCGATGGTCGAGTTCCTTTGTCATCTCATTATCATTAAAATTCACTTACTATAATACTTCGATAATATATAAGTAAGTCTATATTAGGCTTATTTAAAATTATTATTCTCATATCATCTTTATTTTATACTTTTTTCTTTCATGCTTTCTCATTGACTCAACCGTCAAAATACTAACACCAGAGATTTCTCATAGCCCTTAGCCGTTTAGTTTTTTCGCAAGATCTAGGCCAACTCAGTGCCTAGTCTCAAGCTCATTGCAAGCCCGACATTCTCTTTGGTGAACTACTCATCAGGACCCATTCTAAGAAAATTGCCTACACGTTGCATGTTTCGCAACACAGTCCAATTTCACATTAGGAAGGTGATCAAGGAGCCACTTGCCTATACAGCAAAGGCAAGATATTTTCTATATCGTAGCGTTTTAAGTCACGTAATTCACCGAGGAGCTGTACCAAGCATGCTGTTACCATATATGCCACACCTCTTCTGGGTAATAAAGTTAAGGGCTGTGAACGCACTTTTCTCAGCAACCCATTTGGATGTGCCAGCATTATCACTCACGTTGTGCGCAGTAGGGCCATACAATGAACCAAGCCTCTAGTGATCACGTATCCATGTTATTAACGTAAAGCTAAGGTCATAAAAAAGGAAAAGAAAACATCATGTTAACTAAGAGGCCTTGCTCTTTCCAATTACAGGCCTCTCATTAATTTCTTCCGTGTTTCGAGATAACTGTGACTTGAAAAAGACTTTTGTTTAGTTGCTTGCTAGCTTTCTGCACCACTTAACCTTAGTACAGCATACATTGTCTCATATGGGTCATTTTTATTGCTCGTGAATATCCATGTGGTTATGGTCTGTGGGGCGAATGTGCTGTGTCGGTAAGTCGTTTTTGTTTGATAAAAATTGGCCGCGTGTGGTTGAATTGGAGCCACACGTGAGTGTTAAGTTTGCACTTCAATGATTGGAAACAATTAGTGAAAGAAAATGGGGGAAATGGGACGATGCCTTTATGGTTTAGTAGGAAAAAATATTTATTTAATTTATGCAAATAAATCTTATAAATAAATTTTACAGAGTATATGAAATTTGATTATATAAGTATTGTATTTGTATAGTTTATTTATAATATTTGTTGGTAAGAACATAATTATTCTTTCAATAATTGACATTATAAGGTCTTGTAAATTCTATATATACTCGCTCATAATATTAGTAAATTAAATGTTTAAGTTCTTCAAGTTTAATTATAATAGATTAACATGGGATTTATCCGAATAAAACCAGTGTAAATATAAAAGGTGTTTTCTTATGAGTTAGTAGAAAATATATATATTTATTATTATTCACACCAAAAGTATGTTAAGTCACCAAAATTTTTAATTCAATTTATTTAAGAATTAAATTAAATTAAATTAATATTATATGTAAAAAAAATAACATAAATTTTAGTTAAAATAAAAAATAAATTAATTAAATTTATGTGATTCAAAATAATAAATATACTATATTTATAATTTTAACTCAATTTTTTTAAAAATTTAACTTATTTTCTCCTTACTCGCTCTAATTGAATGTCTCTCTCTTTGTTAAGGACTTGCCGGAAGAAACTACTTTTAACTTCTTTTTACCTTCTTTAATCATTGTAATTTTGATTAAGTAATTTGTCTCTCTATAATTACTTATCTCACATAATTTCATTGGCAATTACTGACTTATACATTGGAGTGTTGACCGAGTTCTAGTTTGAGACGCTATAGTCGTTCTTTGTGAATGCCCAACCCTTTCTCGCGTTAGCCTACACACTCATCAAGAGGAAATTAAGCAATGGTAGACAATGCATCCACACATCTCATCTAACCAAATAAATGCAGAAAGACAGCTGAACATGCTATGCAAATATCCTCAACTTTACACCAAAATTAATGATTATTTTTTTCTGAGATCAAACATAAAAAGTTGCCTTTTCTTTCTAAACTTTCATGAAAAATCTAGCAGGTTCACGCCCTTTCACGCTTGCATTGATAACTGACAAGTGAATCTCCAATATCCACATAACTTCACTGTTGAGATTCATGGCAGAAGGGAAGTGAACTCCTATAAATATGGTGTTTGTGCATAGTTACCCCTGAGACTAAAAACAAGAGCAATAATAACATTCAAATTTCCAATTTCTTCTGCAAAGTTCTAAGTTGCTTCTGAGAGTATCAATATGGCACCCCATGGAGAGGCAATTCCTAGCGCTTACACTAGGACTAACCACTTCTGCAAGCCACCAAAGCTGTCCAGTGACAATCTTCACCGGACGATATCCGATATCTCATTCGAATTAAGCAAAGAAGGAATGGATGATATGATCAAGCTCCCACCAATATCTGAGGTAGAAGATGCCAAATGTGAGTGCTGTGGGATGAGTGAAGAGTGCACTCCTGAGTACATCGATCGCGTTCGTAGGAAATTCTTGGGGAAGTGGATTTGTGGGCTTTGTGCAGAGGCTGTAAAGATGGAGATGGAGAAAAATAGTGGAACGACCGTGGAGGATGCATTGAGTGCACATATGAGTACCTGTGCCAGGTTCAACAACCTCGGGAGGGCTTATCCAGTCTTGTTGCAAGCTGAGGCCATGAGGGAGATTTTGAAGAAAAACACAAGGAGTAAATCAGTGAGTCCTAAAGGTGCTGAAAGGAAGGTTGGTGGGATTGCTAGGAGTTCCAGCTGCATGCCAGCCATTACCAGGGAGATGCAAGGCCTTACCTTGGCAAATTGAGTTGCCAAAAATTTGCTTCTAACAAAGATGGGGTCACAGATGAGTTAAATACCCTTGTTTCTGTAGCTCCCCGAGTTAAACCCTCCTGCCTTAGAATTTTGTTTTGGAACAATTTCCCCAGTCTCCTTTCCCGTTAAAATTGTCCATGGTTGATCACTCAATTCCATGGAGCAACCTGTTGGTCACCTTACAAGGTTTTTAGGGTTGGTCCAAAAAATTCAACTTAAGGGTATTTTTATCTTCCCTTAAACAGATTTTATTGATCGCCCCCTTCCAATCTGCAACCTATAGGTCTTTTTTAGGTGGGTGCTCATTATCTTTTTTTCTAATTATTGGATGATCAGCTGGGCGTCTTTTTTTAAGTTATTCTGGGAATTAGTCCAAAACCATCCCGATTCTTCTTTCCACCTCAACTTCTCCTAATATCCAAATATTGTGCCTAGAAAGCAGCTTATGAAGCTAGTATACAATATTTACTATCTGTGTGTAACATATAAGTTGTTGGATATTATGCCCAGAAAGCAGCTTATGAAGCTAATATGCAAAAATTTACCGTCTGTGTGTAATATGTAAGTTGTTGGATGTATGTAAAAGACTGCCATTAGTCATGGCATGTAACCCACTTTTATGTGGTGGATATGTATGTGGTTGTATTTGTTATTTGCCTAAATAAAATATAAATGTGTTGCTTTTCATCTAGTAGCCTTTTGTTTACTGACAAGAACAAACACTTTCCATGGTAGGATTTAGATGATGTTGGGCAATGCAATCATATAATTCAGGATATCTTATTTTCTTTCTCCCCATAAACTCTGTAAGAAAAGAATATTACTTATGCATCGTCTAGCCATCATGATTTTTCCAAGATATGAGCAAATACCACCTACAGAGAGAGAGAGAGAGAGAGAGGGGGGGGGGGAGAGTAAAAAATGGACAGTTTTTTTCCTAGGCAACACTTCAACAAATTGGCTGAAGGCAGACTATTTTGTATAAAGCCATAAAATATATCTTAAATAAATAAATAATAATTTTAAAAAAATTAAGAACATCTAGTTCATAAAACTCCTACATCGTAGGTCGTGGGATTGTTGTTTCTCACGGTGAGACTAGCTCACAATAGGGTAACGATACTGTTGCACTAAGACCACAAAATATGGGAAAACCTAAAAACCGAAGACTCTTCCCCCGTCGATGAAGGGAGAGTTTTGTGCAGAAGTGTTCATGTTACCAGTGAAATGGGCCAAGCTCAGGCCAGAATCCATGCAAGGGAAACCTTTTATTTTTCTGGTTCAAGCCCAAAGTGAACCCTACCCAAGTTTCGGGTCTGCTCTCCTTTCCTGAACCCAACCCACTCAAAAATAAGCCATACAAAGCTACGGGTTGAACCCAACCAGACATTACTATACAGTGGTGGAGAAGAGGCACGGCTGGGGATGACTTACTTTTAAACCCACTTGTCCATCCAAAACCATTAGTTCAATTTGCCACAAAATCGAAGGCTTGTTGGTCTTTGCCGGCATATGGTCCAGACGTCTGCTTCCATCAAACAATTTTCTCCATGCCAACTACCAGTCGTGTAGTCTGATGGTACAAAAGCTAAACTCCTAATCACCCCAACTAGAGTTTAAATCCTGACACCTAAGGACCAACCACCCAAAAAGAGAAAAAACAAAATTCGCTGTAACTAGCACAGGTATATACTTCCATGCCATTACATGCTTGAAGTTAAAAATTGCCACACTGAAGTTATTGCTATCTTTAACCACCAATAGGGTCCGTGCTGGTCCTCATCTTAATCGCGGCTGACCAAACAAGAGTAAACCATGCAAAGAGAATCCTTAACTCTTCCTCGAGATATGAGAAGGTAGACAATCTGGTGCCTCAAGACTGTCTGCGAGAGGGAGAGAGCTCTCTCCCACTTTTGACTTGCAAAGTAAGGTATACATTCTCAAAATTCATTAGATAATAAATTACACAATAAAAAATAACTCTCTTATCCCATAAATTCAGCAACTCCCTTATTTCAAGTTATTAACCACTAAAACGCACCTTAAGAGACTAAGATATGAACCACCTTGCAAACCTAGCTATACAACGGCATCAACAGTGGCTCCTCTGGTGCACAAATTGACTGTAAAATGAAAACTATGGCTGCGACTCATGTGGTTGACTTTAACGTGCAAAAAGGTATACCAGCATGACATGCAGCGGGTAACAGGATAGAGTGATGAATGCAACGCAATGGCTACTCTAAATCTATTCCATTTCATCGAACATAACAAACCAAATACTAGGCATTTATGCTATTCAAATGTTGAGTTCGTGGAAAATAGCTTCACACAGACATTCAGGAATACAGGGAAAGAACAGAATCATGGCACCTATTAGGTCTGGCTACATCATCCAAAGGTGTCATTGATCAAAAGATAAACAAGCAAACAAAATAAGATAGTTCTAGTGTTTTCTATCTTTAACTTTCCCTGTCCACTACATTCTGGCCCAAACCTCAGACAAAGGACCAGTTAACAAACATAAAGCAGATGCAATGTGCATTTTCTTCCTCATTCAGCACTTTCCAGGCCACTGCTCTCTCATAAGAAACTGGTCTCCCCATGCTTGACAAGCATACACCACCTTGAAGACAAGTAAAACCCTGCCAACAGAAAAGGCTTGTATAAGACTAGGCACCAGAAAAATAAAAAAAATCTAGTACAGATTACTCCAGCACTGCACCCCATTACAGTGGGAATGTTAAAGAGTCCATCAGTTAAGAAATCTAATTTTTAGTATTCAAATTTCAAGTGCATTTATACTATAATCTGCTTATAAAGGGGGTGTTAGTGCACAAGGCTCTCACACTACAAGGTCTAATGAAAGGTCAAAATATACAGTCTTACCCAAAAATTCAAAAAGGCTTTTCCTGTTACTCAAACCTGTGACCTTCGAGCCATATGAAATCTAATCTAACCTACTTATCATGTGCATTATACATCGCATTGGTCGGTAAAGAGAACTACAAACCTGCTGCATTATTTGAGGGAACACTGAGCAGAGAGCCTTCCGACCATGATCATCAAATATCTTCTCCAATGTTATGTCTTGCAGGGCAACTAAGGTTGTCTCCAGCATATCAAGCCCTGCTTGGTTTGCAAAGGTGAACTCTGGCAATGCCTGCACGAATTACAGCTTCAGATCAAATCACTTTGACTATAAATATACCTATAGAATTTTAATATATCCTAAGATGATGAATCTCATCTTTCAGTACTTGCACTATAACCATTATTGGACTTGCAGCATCAGCATGGAAATTTTGCAATTCAGATTTGAACATCAAAGACAACAATGTTTACATTATCATTTTGCTAGCTCAGCCAGTACAGTACAAAAGAGAGATGATATCACCACATTTTGCTTAGAATCAACTCCATATTCATAAAGAGAAAGATGCACTTTTTGAAAAAGCATGAAAAATCTGTTTTCCAATGTATCTTAAAAGGCATCATGCTGATGGAACGGCATCATGCTGATGGAGCAGCATCTACTCATATCATCAGAAGAATTGACAACTCACAAGAGCCCAGATAAAACTCAATTTCTATGATTTAAGCTCCAGATATCTTGGATTCCATTCCAAACTAATCATATCATGAGCAGAAAAGGGGAAAACAGGTGGTGGTAACATAGTTTTCATAAGCACCTTCAGAGAGCAGCACATGATAGCATCCAAGTGATGCCACAGGGTTTTGAGGATGGACTCACTTCCTTCACTGTTGGATTTGAGTAGCTCCACGCCCAAGTAGCACCTGGAAAATTATAAACATGTAATGGAGGTACACAAGCATTTGCAAGAAAGAGTTGATTAAATCGTAACATGAAGTTTTAAGGGAACATCCAATTTAATTTCTTCTCATTTTTCTGGCTTCTGATCTGATTTGGGCAAGTTTTTCTCTGACTAAAACAAGCTGAGATTGATTCATTAATCTAATTGATATTCTCTACTTGAAAGCAGTAACATCCCCTTAAATGCAGGAAAAATCAGTCAGAACATTCTGGACCCTTCAAAATTGAGATCAAGGATGAATACCATAATTCAGCTACAAAAAGAAGAAATTGGTTTTTTTTCAGAGAAAATACAACACTCCATTATAATCAACTGACTCATCAGAGTAATTGCAGTGCATTTCGACACAACACATGTTGACATCATATCACAATACCTCCTGGTTCAGACAACATGGATGAAGATTGACAAAATATTATACCTATAGCTTTGGCAGATCCAACGAGCAAGGGTTTGTGCTTCAGGAGCACCAAGTGGCGAGCGAAGACCAGCATGTGAACCTAAATGGGAAGGTGAGAGTGCCAATGCCACCCTCTGGACGGAAGATATGATACTGCGGACATAATGACGGGCCATTGATGCAACTGGATCTTGCATATGACTCTCGAATGCAAACTCAAGTGCAATTGTCATCACAGATCTCGTACAGCTAGAATTAGCAGAATAATCACTGGAAGCTCTTCCTCCCGTAGGTCCAATTTCAAGAGCAGAAGCAAGATCTAGGGTGCGATTTGGACTGGACACTTCCTGCATCATTTTCAACGTGTCAATGACAAGGGCCTATAAAAATAAACATTATGAATAATTATACAAAATTGGACATAATCAGCTAACCTTTCCAGAATCAAGGGGAATGATGCGAAAACCACATGGCAAAAGAGGTGCTTCATCAGCAAGGGATGCATCAATCGGAGCGAATATAAGTTCGGCACATGTCCCAACAACATTCTCGTCCATCCCACTGCAAAGCTGCCAAAAGTACAAAAAAGGAAATTGAATCAATTATCTCCTTATTTTACATGCGATTGTGCCCCATTTTATTTGGTTCAGAGGAAACGAGCAAGCCACAGGACCCACCAAACATATCATTCTGTTCAAAACTTGTACCATGATATCTTCAAAATCTCATATCAGCCCTTCCCCTCAATTTTGATTCATCTACTTCGAGTGACCAAACTAACATGCAATTGACCATTTCACAGGACATTAAAGATTTGCACCAGGTATTAGCTTAAGTTAAAGGAGCTAATACCATCCTCACTCAAATGAAAATATTGCAATAACAACAAAGCTTTAATCCCAGATTTAATTGGGACCAAAATGAAAACATTGATAGAAAAAGACAAGATTTAGTCTACAGTGGCTTGCGGGTCAGTGTCAGAATGTGCTGTGAGAATGGACTAAAATGAACCTGAGAGGCAATGCAACAGCTTGATACTTACTTGCAAAAGAAACACGTCTCTGGGCATCGTAGCATCTTCAGGGGAATGGCCAACACCTTCCAGTTTAACAACCTCCAGGAACTAAGAAATGCAGAAAACTTGTCATATAAAAGATGAGAAATAGAATGTCCAGAGGAATGGCTTTGATGGTCTTATACTCCATTCAACAGCTACAAATACTATCCACATACCCACCTCCTCATGTTCGATAGTGTGAGCCAGAGGCAGTATAACTTGACCTCCAAAACTTCCAACTCGAGACCCTGGTAAGGTGCAAGGCCCAACCTTCACTGCTGCAGCTGAATAAGCATCAATGCTATTATCAGCCCATTCTGACCTGTGTTCCCGCAAAAACCTAAGAAGTATTGCAGGGGGGACATTCTGAAAGGGAGAAGATGCACATCAGAATAGGAAGAATAAACAGCAAGACAAATAAAAGAAATGACAAATAACAGGAGTAAGATGACTTTATACTTAAATTAAAAATTTTTCCCACAAACTAGTCATTGTTTTCCCTCAAATAAATTTGAAGGAAAAAAGCGAGGGAAAAAAGTGATGGGAGTCAAGTAACCCAAAAGCAACTTTGCATGCTACATAATCTAGTTCAGTACCAACAGTCTTCCAGAATAATCTCTAAACATGCAACAAGACAGCTTTCCACCACAGGAACATTACTGTTGCAAGTTCAAAACAAAGACATGCAAAATCTCTACAAGAAGGTAAAAAAAAAAATTAAAAAAAAAGCATTTTCCATATAACAACTCTGGCATGGCCATTTGCTACAAATATTATAGCAGAAAACAACTCTGGCATTCTAACCTGTAATAGCATCGACGCCCTAGCACATAAGATTGCATTGGTGAAAGGTGGAAATCCATTGGTAAAGGAGAGATTTAAACCCATTAACTTGTCAGGTGAGGAGTTCACAAGGACAGTAACATCATCAATGCCATCATTGCCCAACACAGTCCATCCCTCATCAGTAAACCCATTGACAGCTTCATTAAAACCCCTGTTAAGGTTATGTCATCAATAACACTTAATGGACAAAGAAACTGAATTAGAAATCAGCATACAGGAAACACAAACCTGCTCAACCTCTGACTCAGTGCCCTTAGTGCAGCCGGGCGCCGCCCCCAATTGGTTACACTGGACTGAGAAACCTCCTGAGCTATCTGCCGCAGCTGTCGTAAAGCCTGAATGAAATAAGAAATGTGAATTGAAAAATCATTCCCTATCTCGTAAGTAATAATATAATGGCATAATTCTGAAGAAAAAGGTTTCTCCAGTCATTTAAAATGTTACAGATTACAATTATATAAATATGAATCCTAGGATACTGAAGGCAGACTCATATCTTACAGCCATTGTTGTCTTTTGTGCAAGCATGGTAGATGACTCGTATAGCGGGCGCAAAACTTCAGCCACACTCCAGGGCTAATTGACAAAAATAAATATTCAAGTGAATTGCTTTTTCTGGTCAAAATGGCATCACATATCACAAACAACAAGATGGCTTCTTGGAGTAAGGATAGCCTACCTCCAGATCCACATGGTCAACTATGTGTATGATTGAGCCACCCCCTTCACAGGGTCGTATCAGGTACCCACTTGGCAACATTTCAGCTCTCACAAAATGCTGCACCGGTGGCATGGTTGGGCCATTTTGAGTGTTTTTAAGAGACCTCTCACAGACCTATCCATAAGAACACGAGTGACAACGGAAAGGTCAATCACGTCAAACAGCCAAAAAGCCAAAGCAACCAAATACAGTTGAAATACTTCAAAAACATACCACAAGGCTGCCATCTTCTAAAATAGAAGTATAGCGCAGCAACCAGAAGTCACGAGCAGGCGCCAATGTTGTTGGCGCATAGAGCTACATCAAGAACTCTTAGGAATTAAACATTTGCAAACTCGGATGCTCCACAGATATTCCACTTGCAAAATCATTAATTCTTACCTGCATGTACAGCAGCTCAATGGTTCCACCATTAGCAGTGGGCAGCACATTCAGCGCATCCACAGCTCGGCAGTCACGGAACCATGATGGCCGATCCTTGAGGATTTCTGCAACCTGGCCAGCAGACAGTCAAATCACATAATTATATTTGCTCGAAGAAAGAAATTGATACAGGAAGGAAAAATCAAAATGGACTCACCCTTGTAGGCTCTAGACCCACCAGGCCACAGGCTCGTGCTGCCACACCAGTGCAACCATGAGAAATAGCAATGATTCCAATGGAATCCGGACCAGGCTGCACATAAAGAAACAAATTTTAACATGGAAACAACTGAACAAAAACAATGTGTTTCCCCACACCATTGGAACAAATTCCTTCATTAAGGAAATAAGGAAATAATTAAACAATAAAACCACCAAACTTTTCATTATCTTCCTAGTAAAAAGGAAAAGGAATATAAAAGAAAGTTCCATCAGTAAACAATAATTATAAGTAAATGAAACATTAGCATAGTAAAATCCAAACTTTATAGTTGGTGGTGTGTTTCTTCCGTTAACTGGAAAAGGACAAGACTTCGGGCAGGAGAGAGAGAGATTGTGTATTAATTAATAGAAAAGTAAGAAAAGAATAATTATTACCTTCATTCCAGGCATTTGGACCCACTCCACAGCAGTTCCAGTTGCCTTTGAAAGAAACTCTGCTAAAGTCTCTTCTGCAATGGACAAAAGCCTGGGAAAAATACAAAGCACTGAATTGAAAATTCTAAAAACACTCACACATCCACACACTTTCACACAAGAACAAAGTGGTCACAAAGCACAATACGAGAAAAAGACACAACAACTGCAACCCCACTAACCCTGCAGGACTAGCATCCCTTGGCGGATGCTGAGGTGTCAGATGGTGTTGACCACTCGTCACCACCGATTCACAACTTGTGTCTTTGGTTGCAAGCGTTGTCTGTAAGAAAAAATTAAAAAATAAAACAACCCCTTCAATCTCAATTCTCAAGCATCCACAAATACACTAATAAACAAGTTAGACAATTCTCCTATGTAAAAATCAAGCAAATTTTATTCAAACAAGATCCTAAATGAAGGAACAAAATGTTGGGGAAGATAAGGAAAAAGGAAGTGTCTTTAATTCTCACATTTTGGGTTTGACGTCTAAAGTAGCCATTCTCATACACCAGCTGTGACACTTGCTTCTGCAACCTGTCATTCTCCTCCATAAGAAGCTTGTTCATTGCAGTCAGCTTCCTATTCACTGCTTGTAGGCGTGATGCCTCTTTCCTTTGTTTCTCTCGGCACCTGAAGAGCAGATGCACGAAAACACACATTAGCCATTGTTTATTATTAGAGAGTAATTTCACCGGCAATGATGAGATACACAAAGTCAAGGCTTTTAAAATTAAATGGCCCTTTAAATGAAATCAACTAGCAGATAAAGAAAGTTCCTTCCTTTTCTTTTCTCTCATTTTCTTTCCTTTTTTATCATTCAAGGAAGACATCACAATTTTTGAAATTTCCTTCCTCCTTATTCTTTTCTTGAATCATTCACCCAACCAAACACAAGTTTTAAATGCACCCCTTTAAAATTTTTACTTAAGAAAGATGCTTAAATTCTAAAGATTGGACTTTTGATCAGAAAGTTTTCATTTCCAGCTACTCTTAAAAACGAATCTTGACATAATAGAAACGAATCTTTTCATAAACTACTAACCTCCTATTTTGGAACCAAACTTTGATTTGCTTGGGCTCAATGTTGGAGAGAATTGGGCACTCCCTAATAAGCTGCTGGCGGCGTATGGAGCTGGGTTTGGGGCAGTCATAATAAAGCCTCTCCAGGGCTTCAACCTGCTCAGGCGTGTACCGGACATACTTGCCATTGTCAATGTTTACTGGCTGCTTACCATCCTTGCAGGACATTGCCATCTTTAAATCAATTTCACCACACAAACCCCCACCAGAAAAGGATCAGGACACAGAGTCAGGATCTTTCTCCCAAAATGACAAGGTAAAGCTCTTGAATCAGCTGAAATTCTGTGTCCAACCAACAATCCAAGTTGCCCTTCTTCCACAAATCAGCCAAAGTCCAGCACCTTACTACACCAGCAACAAGTATATATGATCAACCCAAGTAGCTTCTCCTCCCAAAGAACACTGCTCTAACCTTCAAAGACAAAAACTGAGACTGCAATGGAACTTTCAAACCACAACTATCCAACTCTGAGACACCAAGAATTACTCTTCAGACATCGTATGGAACCTCAAAGCATTAGCAAAGGACAGGAATGTAAAATCCTTAGAACTTTGGCTACAGCTTAATTCTTGATTGTGAAATGCAAGGATAGAGATAAACCCACAATGGAAAGCGATATCCGGATTGGAAACATCCTTATCCCCGTTTTTTTTTTTTTTTTGTCCACTATCAGACAGCCACCAAACACAAGAAAAGCATAAATCTTTCGAGATCAGAGCTCCACACCCACCTCTCTATACCATCAAAAATCACCAAAACAACAAAACCCGGAACCTTTCGATCCGTTTGGCGACCCGGTAAACTTAGGAAACAAGAACGGGAACTAAGTTGCTTTCCACAGATCTCACCAAAACCAACCGAAACGGCACCGTCTCGCCCATACAACCATCTATGAGACGCGGAAACATCGTCCACAGCAAAAAGAAACCTAAAAATGGTGTCTTTTTGGGACAAAAGCAGCGGTTTTTTCTCGCTTAAACATGTAAAGATGCCGTCTTTTTTGAGTTGGAATTCAAAGTGGGAAGTGAAAATTATTCTGAGATAGAGAGCTGAAACAAAGAAAAACAAGAACAAGAAGAGCAAGTCAGCCAAACTCTTCACTTATTCAGTTGAAGAAGAGACAGTAAGATGGCTAACCCAAAAATATTGATAAAAATTTTTTTTAAAAAAAAAAAAAAGAGTAAAAGGCCAAGTACTTTGGTTTATGTTTCTTTGGGTATTTTGAGGTTTTTTACCATGTCTGGCTGGCTGGTAGTGCTTGTGCGACTTTTGTTTGCGAGTTTGTGACTTTGTGTGTGAATGTGTGTGGGCTTTTCATTGGTGGGTCACTCTGCCTTCATGCGACCACAGACAGAAAGAGAGAGAGAACTGAGAAAGAGAATGGGGAGTGAGAGACTGAGCTTCCACCATGGAGGAGAAGTGGCAAGGATTGGAATTTTCATTTTCTCGAACGTTGGACTTTCTGTCTAAAAGCTAGACTAGGTAATATAACTCTACAAAAAATGCGCCGAGAGACATTCTATCTAACATACTATTTCAGGATGTATTTGTTATTTTATTATTTTTAATTGAATAATATTTTTATCAAATTACGTCTTTGTCACTAAATTTTTCTCTCTCTTTTCTTTCTTTTTTCTTTTTTTTTTTGAAGATTGATAAGAACTCGTGATGACGAGAATGCCCTTTTGTTGCTTTTGAGGTTAAAGCTGTCAAGTGGTTAAAATTTTTTTTCTTAGATTATCATAATTGGCCAAGAACTAATCATCAACCCTTTTCTTTTTCTTTTCATATCAAAATATGCCAGTTTGAATTTCACCGAAATGTTACTTTTTTTTTTGTCAATAATGTTTTATTTGTAAAGTTCAGTGTCTAAGACCTATGAGTCTCAAGCTTAAATTTTCTTTAAAAAAAAAATTATTGGGTCTTGAATTATTTTTTATTTTGCAATAAACTTTTCCTTTTATTAAAGTTTAAGTGAAATTTAGATTTAGAAAACATCCAAAATACTTTACCAGCTAAACTAATAAGCACCCACTAAATCATATTTTTAACTTAACAAAAATGTGTTACCTTTCTATGTCCATTTTGTTGTAAAACTAATAAAGTGTGAAACCTTGATTCTTTTTTTTAAAAAAAAAAACGAAAATTCCACAGGCTTGAGAGAGAGAGAGAGAGGAAGAGAGAGAGAGAGAGAGAGAACATAGCTATTGATCACTAAGTGTATAGTATATGAGGTGTTGTATTTTTAATAAGTTTTTAACATTTTGCAACAATTTCAAAACGTCACTTCACCACCTCCCTAATAATAAGATGAAAGGCATTGACTAAATAATTGGTAAAACCATTGAAAATGGGAATTTGAGATGAAGTCATAAACAATAATTTTGTCAAAGCCACATATTGGATGTGTGAATGGCAAATTGGAAAAATAGTGGCAATGAGATAGACGATAAAGTAAAGAAAAATTGATATGATAAGAATCTTTTGAAAAAAATAAATAAATAATAAAAGAAAAATAAAAGAGCATGAAATGAGAGCGGAGAAAGTGAGATTGGATTGCGTGAGACAGAGAGGACACCATGATGGCTTTTCTGCATGCGTATTCGATTTTAAAGCATACGCAAAACATTAAGAATCAAAAATTAAATAATACAAAATTATGTAAAAAAATTAAAAATTAAATAAAATAAAAATAATATTTTATAAATATAAATAAAATAAAATAAAATACATTTATATTATATATAAAATATTTTATATTATATTAGTAACATTTTACTTTAAAAATAATTATTTTATATTATCTTACTATAAATTTTAATTATATTATATTATAAATATAATATAATATAAAAATAATATATATATTATAAAATTATTTTATATTTATAAAATTTGTACCAGAATAAATTTTTTATTATTTATTATAATTATTAATTATTATTCACAATATCACAAAATTTATGTTGAATAATTAGTATAACTTAGAATTTTTTTGTATTTTAAATATATTAAATTAATTATTTTTATATAACTAAAAATTTATATTTTTAATAAAAAATTATTTATAAATATAAATAATATTTATATTTAATTATATTTATTTAAGAGATTGAATAAAATATAATATAATTTATATTATTATTATAATATTATTATTATTTTTAATACTATTTTTAATTTTGTATTTATATTTAAAATTAAAAAATAATTACATAATTTTATAAATAAAATAAATATAAATTAATTTTATATTATATATAAAATATATTATATTACATCTAATATCAAAAGAATTTTATAATTTTAAATCATTTTATATTTATGTATTATATGAAATATAATTTAGATAATATAAGATATTTTATATATAATATAAAAATATTTTGTATTTATTTATATTTATGAAATTATATTAATAAAAAATTATTTTTAAATGAAGTGAAATTGATTATAATTATGTAAATTTTATCTAAAATGAATAGTATTACGTCATGACCGGGGTCAATGCACCATCAATGCACTGTAAACAGTCCGTAGATATGCAGAGCAGGCAGGCAGAACATACCCACATCCATGACATGACACGAGGTGACATGTGTCATATCATATCATATCACGGTGACATCGATAGTATGGCTAGGTGGGTATGTGATGTAAATGGGAGGTGGGGCCCGGAGTGGGGAAGTGTCAGCTGATCCTTATCGTTGGATGTGTGACGTGTGTCTGTGTGCCCCTGATGTTAGTGATGATCAGGGGGAACCAGTTCGCAAAATTGGAAAATAATCAGTTTGGGGCAGGATGGATCCTTGGGATTGCCTGGTCTTAAAGGGTCCAGGAATTTAGTGATTTTAGTAGATAAATGTGATTTTCCACCTTTTTGTAGAAATAGTTTCCTTTTATGCTTTTTCAAAGAGAATTTAGTAATATTTGATGCATATGTTTATTTTATTATTGTTATTATTATTATTATTATTATTTTGGTAGTTTAGTAAATTTTTTTTTCCCAACAACATAATATACTGCATTCAAAAATTCATCAACAAAATTATACATCCAATTTATAAAATAATTTTATATTTGTTGAAAAGTGGAGAAGTAAAATTTCAGTATACAATAATGAAGAGAAGGTGGCTTTAGAAATGGCAAAACAGTTTGATTCACTATGTCAACCATGTCTCACTCTTGTTATTTTAAATTTTTAATTTATCAAATTTTGAATATGATATACTTTAATTTTTTTTTTAAATTTATCGATTGCAAGTGTACTACAGGTCAAGTTAATTAAATTTTAAATTATATCATATTTAGAATTTTGAGATTTGCTATTTATGAGTTATTAATTTTTTTTAATTAACAGTAAATTGGTTTAAATCGAATTTTAGGCAAAATGAAGTCAAATAATTCAAATGGGGTCCGTACTGCAGATCAAAACGACGGTGGGCAATGCCATGATTTAGGTTGAAACTTTTGGTGCCGTATTGGTCCACACATGGACGTCTGGATTTCCAAGTACTCATTCCAAAATATTCAGGCCCACATAAAGTAATGGTATTTGGCAGCAACTCACATACGCACTCCATCCCTTTTCTTCATGCACTTCTTCAACATTTTAAATCCTTTGTAATGTTTTAGAAATTGGTGTAAAAAATTCTTTAATGGGCATTTTAATAGATACCCAAAAAAAAAAATTCTTTGTAATGTTATTTTTTAAAAATTTTACGCCATAGCATTTATAAGTTTTATATTTTTTTAAAATTAAAATTTAAAAATTTGAAAATAAAAATTTGAATTGCTAATTACTATAGTATCTCTTGAGTGAAGTAAATCATTTTTCCTTTACCTATTTTTTAAGTATTTCTTTAATTAAAAATTTATTAAATTATAAATTATATATATATATATATATATATATATATATTTTTTTTTTTTTTACGTGTGTATAAATCTTGGGCAGAGCAGAAGAAGCCCAACTGCACCATTGCACCAATGCAAATGGAAGTTTGGGCTAAAACCCAGCAGTGGCAACTTTTTGGTCCAACCCGAACTTTCATGAAATGCAAGCTGTTGGGTTCATTTTCACATGGCTCACAGCACCAACACTCGACGTTGGTGATCCAATTCTCCTTTTTTTTTTTTTTTTTTTCCTGTTGCACAAGTCCAATACTCCAATTATTGTTGTTAATATTATATTTTGTCATCAACGTTGGCCCTGGTCCAATTAATAAAGTGAGTATACACTCTCTTTTAAAATTTTTTAGTCAGAATGAAAAATGGTTGTGAACAGAAAAATCAACTTAATACAGGGCCTGTAGACTAGTTGTTGTAATACTATTTTAACTATATTGCCCCTAAAAGAAATTTTGAATAATTTTTGAAATTAAATTGGAACCCTGCTAAAATGTCGTTGATTGTTGCTATGTTATTAAGTGTCTTTCTATAATATGTACTTTATACTGAATTTATTCAGTTACTTTTAATAATATTTTATGACACAATATATTCATTTTCAAATTATGAAAATTATAAAAAATAAAATAAAATTGAATACTTTTCGTTTTAGACAAGATTTCAATGTCACAAAACCAAGTTTTATTCGGATAATCAAATCACCATGCAAATTAACATGAGTTTTTAATGCAAAGCCTATCATAGACCAACTTAAACTCAACTTCTATTCTTTTGCACTGTCCATGTATACAGCATGGCACGCTAGGGCACTGCTCCACCTATAATAATTGTACAATATATTGTAAACACAACTAAGTAACCCTAACAAAACGCTCGTGCAACAACATGTTGCTTCAGTCACATCAAAGTACAACCCTTACACCCTTTATATACCCCCCCAACCCCCTCTCTCCATTCCATTCCATTCCATCCTAAACAATTTCTCTCTCTCTCTCTCTCTCTCTCTCTCAAAATTTCAAGCAAAGTATCCCCAAAAGAAAGATAGAAAGAAAAATATCTTCTTCCACGACAAAGTGCTACAAAATCATATAGAAAATGGAGCAAAATTTACCAATCATGACCAAGAAAATATGGGGCATGGTACGTGTAATCTTCTTCATGCTAAGGAAGCGCATATCCAAGAGAAAGCTCATGGTTGACCTCAACATGATGCTCGAACGCGGCAACAAGATTGCAAGCAAAGCCATAGGCAACCTCATGTTCCACCACCACCACCACCACCACCAACACCACCTCCACCGCCACATGTCATTCGCCGCGCCGCCCCATGAGTACGAATTCAGCTGCAGCAACACCCCCACATACTCGCTCCCCTTCCATCTAACAAAACGGCGCAACAGCCATCACAGTAATTTCTTCACCTGTGCATTCCACGCACCACCAACTCACGATGATGAAATTGCCACCATGAGTGCAGCGAAGCTGGCTTTGGAGATGTTAAATAGCAATGAGCTGCCGGTGGAGGCTTCTCCTGCATTGCCCGGGTTCGGACGGAGCCCTATGGTGAGGCAGCTGAGGATAACAGACTCGCCGTTTCCACTGAGAGATGATGATGATAGTGGCCTTGTGGACAAGAAAGCTGAAGAGTTCATAGAGAAATTCTATAAGCAGCTGAGGCAACAAAAGGAAAATGTGTGTGACTAATTAGTTTAAGGATCTTCTTGAATCTTGAGGAGGTTCCTTGGGTACTATTGTCATTGTTTTCCATATAATTTTAAAAATAAAAGTTTGTTAAACCACAGTGAAATTACCACCAAAAAAAAAAATTCCATTTTGTGTTGTGGTGTCCTTAAAGGTTGTAAGAGGAGACTACGCTAATTGCAGAGAATGTTATAAAAGCAGAAATAAAAGGAAGGAGCCTTATATTTCCACTTTTTTACCCTTCTTTTTTTTTAACTTATATTAATTGTTTACAAATTTTTAGCTTTAACTAATAGCTCTTGAAAATTTTACATCAATTTATAGACAAGTGAGTTTACATATGTAGGTTCAACATGTAGGTCATCGTGTAGCTTAGGGTCCATATGCTTCCTTTGTCTTAATTTTTTTTTTTTTTTGGATTCTTGGTCTGGTACTTTCGGGTTTAATATTTGTCTACATGCCATGCTCAATTTTACAATGATTGTGTAGCTGTATGCTTAGTAGCTAAGGCATAGTACCTTGAGATTTGTGAAGGGCTTGTGGAGGAGAGGAGTGCAGCGTTACCCATTTACCCCATTTGAACAATTCCTAATGGACATAAATGCAGCCTTCACCTTTTATTACCGCCTCACCAGCAACTCCACTTCCTTGTCCTGAAGCGATTCCACCGAGTTAAAGTAACACTATTAGCTGGCCCCCCTCTGCTAACTACAATCAACTTTTTCAACTTTTCCTTTTCCACTTTATTGGGTAGAGCTGGTTTACTTAATTTTGATGTTTTTATAAGCAAGTATTTGGGTCGAGCTGTCAATTGGTTTATTTGGAGATTGAATTCCGAGCCACACCAAAGGCATCGTTATTGTAATGGATAGTATTTGTGAGCACGTGAATGGTATATTTCCAAGGATACATGGACATGAGTACGGATATAATGATACGAACATGATACGATATAAACTGGATAATATGTAAATTTTTAAAAATATTAAAGTATAGAAACGACTCTATCTATCTATCTATCTATCTATACACACACACACACACACAAAAATTATTGTGTAATAATTTTAGTAAAATTATTAATATAAGTCTAAACAAATGAATGATTATGTTATTAATGAATATAAACACACAATATGACTATAAACAAGCTACAAACGTATTAATCATTGTTTAGAAACTGATAATATATTTTAGGGATGACAATGAAATGATTGACTGTGTTGACTCACGAACTGGTTGACAAATATCCTGAAGAAATAGTTAATCAGCCTGCCGATAAATCGATGCAAGTTGCATAAAATTTACAAAAATTAGTACACATTAATCTGTCAGCGTCGGCCGTTGTTTTCATCAAGGTTGGGAAATCCAATTATTGAAGGATTTATATCTTTTTTCCTGGTGATTATTGAGTGATTTCTTTCAAAGTAGAAAGATACTTATTTGTTTATTACGATGAAAAGGGCAAGAAAAAAAAAGAGGTGGGGGGAAAGAAAAGGAAATCTTGTGGAAGATTTTTCTAATTAGAAATTTGAAAATTGTGTTTGTGTTTAGGCCTAGAGAGACCAACAATTTTGCGGATGCTCCTACTAGGATGGGAACCACTGGGACTGAGGAATCGATTGCTTGGTTGCGATTTGAGTATGTAGATGGGATGATTTTGTTGATTTTCTGCTTGTTGTCCTCTTTTGAACTAATGGGTTTTGATTGTATCTAAATGATGTTTTGATATTTTGAATGAAATGCTGCAGCTCAAAAAAGTTAGAACTTTGAAATTTATTGCTACGCAAGGAAACATCTTCAAAAAGAAAGCCCTAATAAAAATTAGAACATTATATGTTGGTCTCATAAAAAGACATTCTAGTGATTAAAATCCAACATGTATATCAGGTCATTGGTTCAAATTAGGGGTTGGGAATATATGAAGAACAACGAAATTACTTTTTGTTGTGTAAGTTACGTTCAATTGCTAGATCTCTTTATGGAAAAGAAAAACAAGAAGAGCACAACATGTCGGATCAATAATTGATCACAGAAAGTAAAACACAAAGCAAGGCAGATTGCAGTTTCTTGTAGGCAAGATCTATGTATCGCCTCACATCTAACAACATTAATCAGGTCGGTTTTCAACTTTTTTAGTTTGAGCTTAAGTGGTGCTGAAAGGGTGGCTTAACACCAATTAAAAGATCCCATAAAGCCAAAGGATTTGGGTGAAAGTTTAGAATTAAAGGCAACAAATTGTGGGACAGATGTCACTCGTTGGAACTGCCTTTTGGTTTTCTTTCCGACATGTGTCACGTGTAAATTTCATTCAATGTTTTGATCATTTATATCTTTGTTCTTCTAATGAAAATAACGTTTGTGTAGTGAGCACTTGAATCCATAATTGCGAGCAACTTTTTATCTTTTTTAACAACAAATTTCGTTGAGTAGCCCAAAAAATAAAATGTACAAAATCCGATACTAAATTATATCACAGCGGCAAATATTTATCCTAAAATTCCACCACGTAATACGCTCAAATTCTATCAAGGGTTAAAAGTAAAAATAAGTGATTGATGCATTATACATATAAAAAATTATCATTAAATATAAAAATAACATAATTAGAATCCATGCAAAAATATCATCACTCATATTATAAAAATGACATTATTTTTAATGTTATTTTACTTATTCTGTTAATTAATGAGAGGCAAGACATCGCCTTTTCTTTTAGAAGACATTGTTAGGTGGAGAGTTTGACTAGGGTGACACATTTGCTAAAAGATAACGCAAGTGTTCTAAGATGAATTCAACGAAAACAAAAAAAACTAAACTCTACTTTTATGGTGAGTTAAAATTGGAATAGTAATCGAGAATATGGAATTTGTTGGGGTTCGTGAATTTAGAATTGAAACTCATAGCATCTGCTTCGACAACATATCTTAAAACTCAACTATTTTGTTAGGCAAACTAACTCCACATGGCTAAGCTTTATTAGCCCACTGAGCAAAGGCCTATGTTATATACACGTGTGCTGAAGTTTTTCAATTCCTTCGTTGCTAATATTGAAATTTTCTAGTCGCCCGGAAAAGCCAAAGGCGAAGTCAAAGAAACCCATGCATAATGCTTTGGTTACTTTTAAGTGGTATAGCTTTTAATGAAGCGTTTTCTGGGTTTATTTAGACGTGATGAAATTGTCTAGTTTTGACACGTATGGTCTATTTTAGACTCGATTTGGGTGACAAACTTTATGATAGTACTGTGATTGCAAAAATTTGAATAACATCTAATTAGCAGCATGAAGAAAAAAGAGAAACAGGAAAATTATTTGGGTTGTAATCATTCGAGTTTACTGATAGTTAATCTAAGATCGATATTGCTCAATTTATCTAGTAATTCAAATGGTACATCAATTGTAACTTAAGTAATTAAAATCGTAATGGGAAAGGCAATGACATGCAATGAAGTTTTTTTTTTTTTTTTTAATTGAGAGTTACACATGCCATACTTTTGGTTCATGGGTCAACTCGACTCCCCTACGACAAACTGACACAAGTCAAGGAAAAATAATAAATAAATAAATAGAAAAAGGGGATGCAAGTTGTAATTTGTGGGGAGTTCTCTCCCTCTATAATCTTCTATGAAAAGCCAACTTTTTTTTAAATATATATATATATATACACCTTCATTGAACTTTGACTCTATGATTTTTGGGCCGTGAAAAAAATAATTAAGTAAGCGTAATTAAGTCAAGCCAATTTACCAGATTTTTAATCGAAGTCATTGTTTTATATGGAGATTAAAGAACTGAGTAATTTGGGGATATTTGCCATCTAGATGCTGCCTTCTGTGAATGCTTGTTTTGATTATCGTTTATTTGTTATGAAAGCAGTTGACTAGTCAGAATCAACCCATTGCATATCAGTTAAAAGAAGCCAAAGCACTTTTCAGTCTTCGGAAAGTTTACTAATTTTCAATTCATTTTTACTTTCTTTCATGTGTGCTTGCTTTAACGTTGTGTGTGTGTGTGTGTGTGGATATTAATCTCATATTTCTTGGAAAAACAGCGAAAAAAGGTTACCGGTTAAATTGCCATTCCCATGCCTTATTACTTTCTTTGTTGGTTCTGATATTCCAAGAGATTTCTACCATTGACAAATTCCTTAACAATATCAACAAAGTCGTTCACTGTACCTGATCTTTAGTGACAACAATTCTTTTAATGTTTTTAAAAACTTTAGCAAGGAGCTTAAATTCTTGGATCTTGCTCGTGGCCATCCAATTATTGATCACAAACTTCTTGGAGATTGACTCTTTGCAATTGTGCATACAATTTCAACCCCATAAAAGATCAATAGAAGCCAGTAGTGCCACACATTTGGAACTGATGTGAAAACACTATAATCATCGAACAATCCATGAGCCCACAAATTATTGTAGCACTTCCCATTTGTTCCCTTTTTCTCCTTTCCTTCGTTTATTATCTATCTGTCATGATTTATGGCCCAAGTGGCTAATTCTAATTGGGTATTTACAGTAGTTTCAAAACAAAGGGCCCATAGTTTTCTCTTTCTAATACAAAAAGAAGAAAGATGTATCCAAATCAATGTCCTCGTCAGTGGTACTACAGGGAAAAACAAGGTGCCTTAGGGTTTGATGGATATTGCTTTCAAAAACCATGAGCTTGGAAGCTTGCTTGAAGCTGGTGGGCAAAAGACAGGAAAAAGGAGGCTTTCTGAAAAGTTCAATTTCTTTCATTCCAAGCTTTCTCCAATCTCCCCCATTAAGGAAAAAGAAGATATTACAATAATCACAACCTTGCTTTTTCACTTTCAATATATATCAACATAAGCATGGCCATATGTTTTATATGCATGGATAATCATGCCACATTCCAAAATCATATGCATCAATTAATTACCATATATTATCTATTTAAATTAATTTATTGATTTTTTGCAACTTGTATCAGAGTCATGCGCCAATGACAAAGATTTGCTACCTAATTAAATTGAATATTACATGTGATAATGACTGACGTGCATGTATAAGCAGAGGGACAATAAGATGTATGTTTCCAAATGGCATTTTATTTGATGGATTTTTATGCATGAACGCAACACCTAAGCAGAAGTGAAAATGGAATAGGATGGATTCAACTTAAGGTTTAGGCTCAAAGAATCCAACTTTGCTAGATGTTGAATCTTGGGAAAAAGCAATTTTACGGAAAAGCAACGTCAAACATATAGTAGTGGGCAAAAGGCTGTCACGGCAGCATTCAATAATTGTACGGGCAACTTGTGCATAAACAGTCTCTGTTCCTTTCCCTAAAAATATGCCAATAAGAACATAATTCATACTATTTTTGTGGGCTCTTGGTTCTTTTTGAATATTTAAGAGTATGGACGTTGAATCCTTTCATCTTATAATCTCTTTGAATCAGTAGTTTCCCAGCCCACGATTTGAAGGAGTAGGGCATGCACCCTAATGCATGTTCCTCGATGCTAAGGGCATCCCCAAAGAGCGGGGGACTGACTTGGTAACATTCTTGATTGACTGTCTTGTGTTCGTAATAAGTTATTTAATAATTGGCATTCTAAATTGTATGCATAATAGATCGGTTTAGATCAATCTTAATTTCGAATGATTATAAGTTATTTCTATATTATATTAATATTAACATAATATTTAACTCTAATGAAAAAAAAAAACTTCATATTGTGATTTTGATGCAATATAACATTAGTATATTATTCACCTTAGAGAAAGAAAGAAAATATCCCAAGGAAAGCAATCTAGAGTTCATAAAAAAGTGTCTCCAACGGATTCCACAGAGTTTCTAATTAATATACTTAAAAATTAAAGAATATAAAGTTAAAGTTTCACAATTCTAGTGTCCTGGCTTCCCTAATTGTTTAGGTACCCTTTATGTGAGAGCCTAGAGGTGGGGAAGGTTGCCAAATTGCCAAATTACTGAGAGACAAGCAAATAGGAAACTTGTAATGCTGCCCTTCTAGCTTTAAGTATTTGATTCAACAACTTATTGCATGCTAAAGTTACAACTAAAGTTCTTGCCTTTCTGGCCACTTAGAATGAGCTGTTGTTCACTTGCCTAAAGCTAAAAAACACATGGAATGGAAGTCTTAAATCATGTGCTGATCCAGAGAATATATGATATTAACAAATGCCTTGGGGTTCTCCTTTTGGATCATCTCAAATAAAAACTCGTGGTTCTAACCTGAATCAAAGGCTTAAATTAAGCAGGTGAAGTTGGAGATCATTTAGCCAAACCATCATTTTCATTTGGGCCTAAGACGACAGAACTCATGCATTGGTAGAATGGAATGGGCTTAATTTAATTTCCTTGGCATCATCAAACATTTACTTTGACACCCCACATTAATCTTGCTTTCGGAAAGCACTACACTTGGTTGGCTAAGACATTACATTAGTGAAAAAAAAAGCCCTTCGTTTTCTTTCTTTGTGCTGCTTTTCAATTTCACCCTACGGTTTTCTCGCTTGAGCCACTCAGGCCCAGCCCAGCATCTCTTGGGTTCAGGTCGTCAAGCCTGCCTACTCCAACTCCTCACCTAATTGGACCAACTCATTTGGACCTACCGGCACATTGAGGTTCATCATCTATGACTCAACAACCGGATGCTACTTCCCATTTGATGGGGCTTCTTGCTTTGCCTTACAAAGTAATAATTATTTATCTAACATCTTCATGTCACGTAAGACCGCTAGAAAAACCATATATATAGTCCTAATGCTCTTCCAACATATACTTTTCTTCAACTCCTAACCAGTTGGATTAAAGATCAAGTTTCTTGAGAAGAATTCAATTTATATGCTACATAGATGAAGTGAATTAGAATTCTTTAATGCACAGATGTATTAAATTAATTAAACAAAAAAATGACCTTTAGGGGTTGATTCATTTCAAATTTATTGATCAAAAATCAATAAGAACTCCAAATTCATTGATTATTTTTGGTTTTTTTTTTCTTTTTTTTTTTTGTTCTAAATGGTATTGTTGAGTTGACATTAAATTTTGGATTTTTGTTATTTTTAGAGGTCACTGTGTCACTGGTGGAACCAATGTTCTACCAATCTTTCACAGCACATTTTAAGTTGGCTCTTTCTCTTTGTTCTATGTGCAATTTGTAATTCAGAAGGAAGAGGCCTAAGAAATTGATGAAAATCAAACTAGCCCAGACTAATAATAACACTCTGGCCCAGCCTTCTTTCCTTTGTCTGGGTAGCCTTATTACATTGTTCAGCGATATGAGGCAGAAACCATGGATTGAATCTTTAGATATGTGTGAACTTAGATAACCCAAGAACCATTATCTGGGTCCCTAATGATTTTGTTCAGCAGCTCATGAAAATGAGAAAAAACTGTACTAAGATTATAACTCAAGATAGCAAATTGTTCATAAATCATCATAATGCCCTGAACTTAGGTTCCATTTTCCACCACTATGCCTCTTCTTCAGTTATAAACTCAAAAAACATCTTTCTTTCTTTCTTTCTTTCTTTCTTTCTTTCTTTCTTTCTTCCTTTTATCTTTTTCAAAAAAATATTAGATAGATGTATTTAAGTTAATACATTTTAAACTTTAATTATTTATTAAAAGAATAAAAATATATAACTAATAATTATAGTAATATTTAAGATATATCTAAATTATTATGTCTTTGTAATAAAATTTTTCTAATTTTTTTAGTTAATTGATTATGATTAAGACTTCCCATCACGTACATGAGACTAAGGTCAATGTTTTAAATTCCTCAAATTGTAAGGAAAATTGATTGAACCTAGTCATGAATGAGACTTAGTGGGCGGGGGGCAGGGAAGTTATATATATATATATATATATATATATATCTTGCATAAAGTTAAAATGTTGGCATCTAACTTAAATTTATAATTACGAAAAATATTATTATTATTATTTGTATGCAAAACAGAATGTGCATAATCAAATTATTTGGAAATTCGATTTATATATTACCCCATACATAACTCCATAAGGAAATTTAGAACCAAAATGACTTTAATTGTCACATATTTTGTAAAGGAGAAAACTAATTAATTTTTATTAAGGCAATCTTTAATCTGCATGTCAACTCAAAATCAAACTCGTCCCAGCCAAAAAAAGAAAAAACATTAATAATCAAAACATAAAAATTAAAAAACGCACATTGAGGTGCACAATCATCAGACGGTCCAAATCAACCAAAACCCAATAATTTCACCGTGGCCCCACGCACATCAATCATAGAACGTCAAATCGAGCGGCTCACAGCAACCCATCATCACCACGGAAACCATGCACCAACACACACACACATACACTCCTACACATTTTGTCTCTCTACCCTATAGCTTTGTAGTTAGAAATGGTTTGTGAGTTTAAATTTTTGTTAAAATATTTTATAAATTTAAATATTTATTTAATTTTATATAATTATTTTATTTTCATTATTTAAAAAAAAAAACAAAAAAATGTTGTCTATCCAAAGACCCAAGTCGTTTTGTACGGACTTATTTTACTTGTCTTCAAGAAAAATAAAAATACACTCAAATACCCCCAATCACACCGTCCATTCCTTCAACATCAACGACCATTAGTCTGCCACGTATTTATCCCCCAATGTAATTACCTGCAAGAAATTAAAAAAAAAAAAGACTCATACTATAAATGTCTCTCTCTGTGTTTCTGATGCATCTGTAGTGTAAATTTCAAGACTTGCTTTTGACTGCTTCTCCGATTTCTTTTAATCAAACCCCATATATCGTTTCGCTTTCTTGAATTTCCGGCGACTCTCTCTGCCATTCTGATCTGTGTTTCGTCTTGGGTTTTGTTCGTTGTGATTTGGAGAGCTTAGTTGATTGGAAAAGGGGGTTTTGGGTGTTGGTTTTAGAGAGAGAAAGTTTGGATCTTTGGTGGGTTTTGTTGGGGATGATGAATATTGTGATCGGAGGATGAACGATGCCGGTTCTGCGTGGCGGAGCGCGCAGGGGCAGGGGAAGAGCGGCGGCGGCGGGGAAAAGACAGCAGCGGAATCAGACGGGGGCGGTTGAGGCCGGGGAGGCGGCGATCGCGACGAGAACGCGGAGAAGGCGAGCGGCAGCGGCGGAGGCAGCAGCTGCGGCTGGTGGAGCTGCAGCACCTGTAGATAACAATACTCATATTAATAATAACAATAATATTATTTTTAACAATAATAACGGGCAGAGGGCGGCGGATGAGAACGTAGTGGCCACCGCGGCGGTGGCGGGGAAGCAAAGGGAGCTGGCGGGAAAGAAGCCGATGGATGAGTTTGATAGTGCAGGGAAAAGTATTGATAAGGCCAATGCCGGCGGCGAAGATGAGGGAAGCACTGCTCCGATCCCGGAGAAGGTTTTGTTCTTTATATTTTGATTCATTCAGTATTGTAAACAATGTTTTGCATGTGTTCCTGACATGTTTTTGTTGGATTCTGAATTTCTTATTTTTATTGTGCTTTGGATATGAATGAGAGAATCTAATCTGAGCGTTGGTCTGATTGAAGAATGTTGTTTTTTTTCTGCTGGAGTCAAAGTTTTGAAGTGTCAGGCTGTATGCAATAATTAGATTGGAATGAGATCGCCTTGTCTCTCCATGCTAGGTTCTGCTTTATGTATTGGAAGTATATGGTTTAGGGTTTAGACGATGCATGATGCAATCGCTGAAATGGCATGGCAGGATGCTTATTCGCAAAATGTTTTAGACTTTTTGGGTTTTGTTGGAACTCGTGAATAGAACTTTCAAATTAGTAAATTGTGAGGCTCAAAGCTTCTCTTGTAGTGTTGGTTGAGCATGCAAGGCCAATGGATTCCTTGTTTATTAGCATGGATATTTAACAATAGTTTGCTGTATCACTGAGGTTGGCCAGAATTTTGGGTTATTCAGTCATTCTTATGGTTAAGATGCAGAGGTTGGGTACTTGTGGCAGAATTCATAGCTGTTATGCCTAAGTGTACCTTCTAGGTGTATACGCTCACACTGCTAGGCTTCTCATAAATGAGATGTACTGTGGCATGTCTACTATATTATCTATCTTATATTCTGAATCTAGGCAAAAAAGCTATGGTCCTGTTACCATTTCTTTTTATATGTAATGTGCTTCAGTTTAGCACGTCAGGAGCTTAACCCCTACTTGGTGCTGAGTTATGACAAAAGTTTCTGTGGTCCTTCTTTTGCTTATTTATTTTTCTGTACCTTTTGATAAATTTCTGTAACCCCTTGGCTATGACTCTGCAGGTTCAAGTTGGGGGCTCGCCAGTGTACAGGATAGAAAGAAAGTTGGGGAAGGGTGGGTTTGGGCAAGTGTATGTAGGTCGAAGAGTAACTGGAGGACATGAAAATGAGATATCTGGCCCGGGAGCTATAGAGGTATGGTGGTTCTTATTATATGCTCATATCATTGAGTTCAATCTGCATTCATTTATTTATTGACCTTATATCTCCATGCCATCTGTGAACACTGTACTTAGGTGGCCTTGAAATTTGAGCACAGAAGTAGTAAAGGATGCAACTATGGACCCCCATATGAGTGGCAAGTTTACAGGTGAGAATGATAGGATGTGTCATGAATTATTACATTTGTGACATATAAGTAAAATGCACACAGACACTCCCTTCTCTCTTGCTTATGCCTGTATTTCTGTGTTTGCTCATGCTGGATTGGTTATTCTAAGTCCATTAATTTATGTAATTTGCACAGCTTTCTTGGTGGCAGTCATGGTGTGCCTCGAGTATTCTACAAGGGTCGGCAAGGCGATTATTATGTCATGGTAGGATATTCTATAAGTCTATGTCTTTCATGGAATCAGTTTTTGACAGAATTCATAAATGGCTGTAGGTCATGGATATGCTGGGACCAAGCTTATGGGATGTTTGGAATAATAACTCCCACACGTGAGTTGATTTCTCCAAATTTTAATTTTTTTATGAGCATTCAATCATCTCATTGCTTTGAACTACTTAAATAAAAGAATGCTACTTGCAGAATGTCTGTTGAAATGGTTGCGTGCATTGCTATTGAAGCAATATCCATATTGGAAAAGATGCACTCTAGAGGGTAAGTTTCATTCTGGCATCTTTTGTTGATTCTCTCTCGCCCCCTCTCTCTCCCTCTGGTGTGGTCTGCTATGTGGAGTGTAATGGAATTTTATTGCATTCATGGTTGATGTATGGAACGTCTCACATTCTAGAAATAAGTGATTTTCGAACTGGTGGTAAAACTGTAAAACCACTTTTGCAGCTACGTCCATGGAGATGTGAAGCCCGAGAATTTCCTTCTTGGTCCTCCAGATAGTCCTGATGAGAAGAAATTGTTTCTTGTTGATCTTGGCCTAGGTAATTTTTGAATCTGCTTTTCTGTTTCATTTTTGTCAATTAGAATGTCAAATATCCATATGCGGAACCTTGTAGTTGAGTTGCTAAACAATTTGTTTTGGGAAATCAGCTACTAGATGGCAGGATACTGCGTCTGGACTACATGTTGAGTATGACCAAAGGCCAGATGTTTTCAGGTATTTCTGATTGTGCAAATTATGGACATAATTATGTTGGTTTGTCACTGCTACCCACTCTCCCAGCACCATTTGCTCCCATCTCCCTTTGACAGCTCACTGCTATTTCGTCTGATTTCTGGTACAATCATTAAGTTTCTCTCTGTTTTCCATTCTAATTAGTAATTGATTATTTTGTTCTGACAGGGGAACAGTGCGATATGCCAGTGTGCATGCCCATTTAGGTCGAACTTGTAGCAGAAGAGATGACTTAGAATCTCTTGCGTATACACTCATTTTCCTTCTTCGAGGCCGTTTGCCTTGGCAAGGATACCAGGTCAATCTCTTTCTAAATGTTGGAAGTGTCTGGTTCTTTAATGACAGAAAAGGAGGGATTTTGTGCCTCATATCGTATAACTTTTTGTTTAACACTGTTTTTAGGGAGAGAATAAAGGGTTTCTTGTTTGCAAGAAGAAGATGGCAACATCCCCAGATTCCCTCTGTTGCTTATGTCCACAACCTTTCAAGCAGTTTGTTGAATATGTGGTGAACTTGAAGTTTGATGAAGAACCCAACTACGCAAAATGCATTTCCCTTTTTGACGGGATTGTTGGCCCAAATCTGAATATTAGGCCAATCAACACTGAAGGTGCCCATAAGGTATTCAAGATGTCTCCTTTTACTTTTTTGAGCTGGTGTGGGATTTACCATTGATTTGGCTTCAATGGCTGAGCTATTTTAGTTATTTTTTTTTATGTATTGTGAACACGAAGTTTGGTGTAACTAATTTTCACTTTCACATCTCCCAAAGCTTATTCATCAAGTTGGCAAGAAAAGAGGTCGTTTTCTGACAGAGGATGAAGATGATGAACAGCCAAAGAAGAAAGTCCGCATGGGCATGCCAGCAACTCAATGGATTAGTGTGTATAATGCTCGTAGACCTATGAAGCAAAGGTATAATATATGTCCTCTGCAATGTGATCTATAGCACTGTCATAATGTCTAATCATTTATCCCTTCTTGTAACTAAGTGTTTTAAGAATGTATATCTGATCATCTGGAACAAGATCTGCATGCTTCTGTCAAATATCGGGATCAGACTATTGTGACAAGATTAAGCCAGGTTTGTGTTTTCGTGATTATGTAGGTATCATTATAATGTGGCTGATGCAAGGCTTGCTCAGCATATTGATAAAGGAAACGAGGATGGCTTATTCATTAGCAGTGTTGCTTCATGTCAAAACTTATGGGCCCTAATTATGGATGCTGGAACTGCTTTCACGGCACAAGTCTACGAACTCTCACCATTTTTTCTTCACAAGGTATGCGCTTTGGTCTGCATTCTACTCTTAGCCATTGTCCTGTGCAGCCCTTAAATATGCTTCATAACTTTACTAATTTATGTTGTGGGACTCATGAAGGAGTGGATAATGGAGCATTGGGAGAAGAATTATTATATCAGTGCCATAGCTGGAGCCACTAATGGTAGCTCATTGGTCGTGATGTCTAAGGGTTAGTTTATGATGTTTGGAGTTTGGGTTCCTGTGTGTGATGCACTTAACCTTTTTGTGATTGACATTGTTCTATTTGGCGTCAGGTACATTATATATGCAGCAGTCTTACAAAGTTAGCGATTCATTTCCTTTTAAATGGATTAACAAAAAGTGGAAGGAGGGCTTCCATGTTACTGCTATGGCCACCTCAGGCAGTAGATGGGCAGTTGTCATGTCACGTGGTGCAGGATTTTCACAGCAGGTCATTTTTAGTTTTGAGATGTTAAAATATGGCTAAGGAAGGCATCAATGAACTAATTCCCCTCTCTAATTTCAGATAGTTGAGCTTGATTTCCTCTATCCCAGTGAAGGCATACATCGGCGATGGGATTCAGGATATCGTATTACAGCCACTGCAGCAACTTGGGACCAGGCAGCTTTTGTGCTCAGTATTCCAAGACGAAAACCTCCAGATGAAACACAGGAGACCCTTAGAACTTCTGCTTTTCCAAGTACACATGTCAAGGTGAATATCTATATCAAAAAAATGGAATGGTTTTTCCTTTTACTGATGTGTTTATGCTTTTGGGATCTGATGATTGAGTGCATTGCAGGAGAAGTGGGCAAAGAATCTGTATATTGCATCCATATGCTATGGGCGAACAGTCTCGTAAGTTGACCAATGTTCCATCGGACTCCTCATTGTCACCACTGATGCGACCTCCCTCCCTCTGTAGATATTCATCCGGTTGAGAAGGGAGAACAATACCTTGGATCTTCTCATGGGGTATTTTCTAGGATTAGAGAAATTTTGTTGAGCATATAGGTATTGATCAAATGTAAGCTAAAAGTTTAGAACCCTTCAGTTCAACATCCTGTCCTTTCTACCTATCATGTGAAATATCTCTTCTGCCAATGTCCCCGATCAACAGTTGCCAAAAGGGATGCTGGTATTTTCATTTGACTTTGTATAGTTGAAATAAGTACTATCTTTAGGGCATTTGTAGAAGTTGAATTTTTGTTCAAATTTGAACCATCGATGTTGCTTGTTTATGTTGTGCGCAAACATTGCGTGGAGCTTCGTTATATAGACGCATTGAATTAGAATAAACTGGGAAGTCAACCTTCAAATTACGGGATACGATGCATGTGTAAAGTGCGATTATGTATTGCCAGATTAAAGATGTGAAACTGTGTCAAATCTAGGTCATCAAATCTGGTAATTTTTCCGCACTAGGTTTGCCAATTGTCATGTTAATGAAAAGTGTCCCCTCGTTGGCCATTCCTCGTTTTAGCTTGGTTAGTCTCTTGATTGAGATATATAATCACTTTATTCGCATAATAAAGTCTACAACGTCATGCTCAACCAAACTAGTTTTGCAAATGTTTGCTAATGACCCAATTGAGAATTCTTTATCTAAATCAGGAATTAGTTTGATCCCTTAGCTAGTTAGGATGTTGTTGTCTAATTGCAACAACTTCAAACAATAATACAACGTCAAAAGCTTGCGAGGAAGAGGCATAAATGAACAATAGTCAAGCATAAATAAACAATATTGTTACACCAAGATAAATATTTACAGTAACAAACAAGAAGATGACAACGAGGAGAAGGATCTGGGTGGGTGCAACACCTTAACAATGGCAAAAGGTCTCTCTTTCAACCTCACAAATCTCTTCTTCGAGCACCTCTTGGAATTTCAAGGTAGCCTAAAGAACTCTATTTTCATGATCGGCGACATAACCTTTCCATTGGAACTACTTCCTGATATGGTAAATGATGCAATCTAAATCAGACAACATTAACGTGCTAAAGAACAATCAGAAGAGAACAGTGTGCTATGCATGCAAATAGATAGGGGCTTAAGCCAATGTGCATTTAGAGAAAGAGAGATAGAGGGTCACAAATCTAACTCACCTCAGTGTAATCATGGTCATAACGAACAACAAAGATGCAATTGCAACCAGTTGTATCATGTAACTGCCTTTGAATTCCCACCAAATGAGCATCATAATATACTGCGTGTTGCTGTCTTTGCTGCATGTAAAGCAAGATGGCTAAGAAGTAAGCTGACATTACTGACCAAGGAAGGTGTTAGGACTAATGAGAACACAAGGAATCTCTTTGGTTGAAAGAACAAGCATGCCTACTCCCTACCAGTATATGACTAAAATTTCAACTTGAATGACTGAGGGATCCAATCCGGACAAACAATGCATCAGCAGTGTAAGGGTGAAATATAGAACCAGAAACCAGTGGAAATATCTGTGAGCCTGAATCAGCTACAGTTTGATTCAAGCATTTCTATCTTTGTATGTGTCTAGGTATGTGTGTGCAATCCTGTTTTTGCAAGGGCTCTGCCTTATAAAGGAAGCCCAAATTGTATACTTACAGAACAAACTTAAGCCTAAAGGGAGACACCATTCCAAAGACCTTGTCTTTAAACTGTAGAACCATGATTGCTTCAGCTTTTGAACTTCTTGTAAATTAGTTTTCTGAAATCAAGTAGCAAATACCTGAAAGCACAGTACAAGATCTCCAACTTGGAGTTTGTCACATTCTGAAGGTACTAGAGGAACAGATCGTTCACGAACTGCTCTTTTTAAGTTTACCCACTCATCATGTGCATTGCTATAGCCAGCAAATCGTACACGGACTTCCTACAATGGAAAAGAAGATTCCAAATCATACTAGGTTTAAAACTTAATGCCAAATATCTTTCCATAATTTCAGAAATGTGGAAGTGTAAGAGTTTATCTTCAGTCCATAATCAGCCATTTGCATTCACCAACATGTAGCTAACAAAGTCAGAATGACCTTGGAAAGCACACATTCACACACATATATATAGTTGAAGTTAAATACACTTACAAGTTCTCCTGTACAAAGAACTCTGTAGGTGAGGAAGGATGCAACGTCATACCTGAGAACCCAAAAGAACAGCAGATGCAATTGTTAGTTTTATAAAAACTTATAAGAAATTGAGAAACAAACATCAATTTCCTCAATGCTGTAATCAAAACAAGGTTAAGAGCAATATAACATGATTTGACTGCCGAATATTCCAACATGTAAGTTATCAAAAGCTGTGCAAACATGTCAAGCACAGAGTTTCACTTTTGTTCGGTAAGATATGAATCCTCACCAAGCACAATCTTTTGATGATCTGGCTTCAAACATCAACTCTGATAGATCAGTGGCCTTTTTATCTGTATAAGAATTGTGACAATTTTTGGTAAAACATCTATTCTTTATCATAAGCCAGCCTCCCCAATTCTAATCCAACCTTAATAGCTCAAAAGATTAAATCATTCAAAATATCTGTTCATCGACAAAAACCACAATCGCAGTTCCACACATGCTGGCTAAAAGAAGAACCTTTAGAAATGTGAGTAATTTGAGGCACATGGGTTGGAATGTTAGTATTTGGTGGATCAACGAATAGATTAAGAGCCATAGGCAGACAGCTGAGTTGAGGTTTTGATTGGTTTAGTCTATCTACAAACCAATTTTGCACCTGAGATACAAGAAGAGCAAGCTGAGAGTCACTCTATGGGGTACAGGTATTAAGAAGGAAACAGAAACCGGCTCGCAAGAAAAGAAAGGAAAAACCTGCTCCCATGTTATGGCTGGCTTTCTGGCACGATTTGGTGCAAAACTGCAAAATATAGCAGTGTTTCAGACAAAACATTTTTCCCTAAAAGCAGACATGTTTCCATTAGTTATATTAAAGCTAAAGAAATTATTTCTGAAAAAGGACTTCACCTAAAACTGGTTGCAAGCCGTTCACAAAACTCCGGATTCAGGGATGCTACTTCTAGCTCCTTGTACATACTCTCCATTTCCAACATCTTTCAACGAATGGAGAATTATCATCACCACACACACACACACACACACACACACACAAAACAGAAATAAGATGAGTGAATTCAGTCTTTTCAATGGTAAAAGAAATAGCTATTGGATGAAAAGCACAAATCCCTTCTTCCAAATGATGAGAACTAAACGATGTCCAATCAATGAGCTATCGCTCAATGATATACTGGAGTGGTCTACATGTATGAAGCTCTCAATTAACAAAAAAGGAAGCTAATAATCAACTATATATAAACTGACTAATTATACACTTATAAACCATAATTAACCATCCAATGATCAACTTGAAACAAATTTCTACATCGATTGTGCTGTCAGAAAAACTACCCATTATAGAGAACCATAGAAATTGACCATCTGAACCACAAGGAGACGTAAAGACACAGAGTTGAAGCAAGAATTCCAAGCCAAAGGTGCGAACTTTATAGGGTTTTAAAGGTTGAAATGAAAGACCCACGTAGGGAATGAACTTCTGAATCCAAAATGGAAAATAACATGAAAGCTTAGAGCTCTATATTTTTACCTCAGCAAGCGTGAACTCAGAGGGATAATCCATGCTTTACACTTCGATGAACTGCACCAGAGAGAGAGAGACAGAGAGAGTGTTGCCGGAAGAGCCGCCGCTTTGTTTAGAACATGTTTCGTTTTTCCGTTAGAAACATGATTTTGTTGTCACGTGGGGAAGATTTTAGTGCAGTTCGCTAGAGTGTGGTCCGGGTTATGTAACTGACTTCCACTGACCAGTCAAATACTGCCACGCTGACATATTTTATTGAGCTCCCGCGGAAATATTTTCGCCTCACAGACGCAGAGCAATACAATGACTGTGCTTCCACATTCGTTGATTCTATATTTATGAGCAACATTTGAACCCAGCTTCACTCATTCATGTTTATATAACATTTCTCTATAAAAAAAAAATCTTATTCATTTTCAAATAATTTATATTCTCTTTTTATTCTTAAATTTTGAAAATAAAAATTTAAATTTTTAATAATTGAGTATCTTAAAAAACAAATGGAAGATAAATTTATTTGCCCCTCTCTCTTATCATTTTCTTGGTGCATAGAGGGTAACTTATTAATAATTTTGGTATAATTTTATTGAGTAAAGGTGTAACCTTTATAAAAAGATGAATCATATTTGCAAAATTAATTATTTTGTAAAAAAAGAAAAAAATGAGAAAGCTAAATTCAAGTATATGATAATTTTAGAAAGTATTAACATTTTAATTTATAGAATGACATTTTATTTTATATTTTATAAATTTTTAATAAGATTACTATTTTAAATTGTAATTTGCATGTAAAAATTTAGTGATTGAAATTAAAGTGATTTAGAAAATTAAAATTATTGAAATAGAGTATATTAATTATTAGATAAATGAGTAAAAATTGTTGAAGTGCAAATGATTCGTGTAAAGTGACAATTTCATGGTAAAAACTAGCAAAGTGGGTGTTTCAAAAAAAAAAAAAATTACAAGTGCGAAAATTTGTTATCACCATAGGTCGACATGCAAATGCAAAATCTTAATAACTTCAAAGGTGCTTGTAACAGTAGACTACAAAATGGTATATAAGAATCAAGATTATGGCCACTACAGCCTGCTGACCAAAAGATATCATCTTTGCTTTATTGGATTTGGCAGTGGCCGTGGCGGTGGTAGTGGCAGTAGTAGTGGTGGAGGTGCTTGGAGGAGAATAGAGAAACGCCATAGAAATGGTCTCTTTCTCGCCTCTGAAGATCGGCCTTCCTATCACATGCTTGAATTGGCCTCCACTCAAAAGCTGCAAAGTAAAACACAGATGCCATAAAGCAGTTCAAAAAGAAACTACTAAAAAACAAACGATCTTCAGTCAGTCGAGTGGTATTGAAAATGGTCCCTGAGGATATGCAGGAACAGATTTTATTTCCAGTGCCATAGCCCTCATTGGAGCACATACATATGGCTGTCTTTTTTTTTCTTTTTTCTTTTTTTTTGAACAAATACACTTGTCTGTCACTGGGCTGTAATGAAGACATTACTATAACCCAAGGCAACGAAAAGTTCCTTTTAAATAGCATTGAGGATCCATCTGTGACAATATAATGCTAGAAGATCATTGCTTTCACAGTTGTAAAGTGGGTATGAGTTTTGATGTCATGGTAAGAAACATTGCAAGTGAAAGGAGGGAAAGATTAGTTTATTTTTCACTAAAAATCTCATTGTTGCATTTTTATCCACCATGATGTCCCTACAAATTAGATCTGTGGCTTTCTAGACACTTACCACTTTAATGATGTTCAAGAGTAATTAAATGAAATTATTGTATCTTGTGGTGCATAGAAGTATTGGTATTGTTAGTGAAAGTCTATATGTGTATGGGCCAGATAGCTTTTCAAAAATTGATGGATCTCACAATTGCTTGTTGAACAACCACAAAATAATTGAGTAGCTCTAAGATTAAGTTTGTATTAAAATAGGAAAATAAAATAGTTTTAGTATACCAAACTCACACGATTTCTAAAAGAATCAAATATACTCAATTGTGTTTTGTATTTATGTAAATTATTCCTACAAAGAACTTATAATGATTTTTCATATACATAACTCTTTTTGGTTTCCAAGTGACTTCAGTCAAAGTGTCTCTTTATCTGGCATACCTAGTAGGAGAAAAAAATATGACATATGGAAATTTGCCCTTATTGAATAAAAACGGCTGATACCTGAATTTGATCCCCAACTGTGACAACTATTGCATCTTTATCAGGGCAGAAAGACACCCAGCCTTTCTTGGAATAAACATGAAACTCTGTGGACTCCTTGAAAATGTGGAAGCACAAGGCATGAGAGTAATCACTTCCCCTTATCAGCATTCTAATCAAATTGTACCCTAAGGAGGCACCCCATTTATCATCTGGAACATCATGTCTATGCTTGTAGATATAGCAAACTGTCCCAAGGAGGCCTTGTCCTTCCATCGCATAATCGATTGGCAAGAATTTTCTCATAGAATTTTCCATCAGAACTCGTAGAATTTTCTCTGCAACATTCTCTACATCAGACACAAGAGTTTCCATTTTCTCACTGCAAATTTGAACAACTTCGACTTTAAAGGGCAAATTCAAGAATGAAGTAAGACTTGAAACAAATGACAAATAGGCTATGTAACCGTATGGGAAAATACAATTTCTAAATTTCTTCAAGCAACTACACTGTTTTTTATTAGAAATGAAAAAACAATTATGTGAACAGAGAAGCTTTAAATCAACATAGCAGGTAGTTATTACCTGAATTTTGAATATCCAACTGGCCACCTTCCCTCCATGCCAAGCTTCAAACTCTCGTCTCTACACCACACAAACTCTTCGCTCAATTCACTCTCTTCCTCACCATGAAACTCCTCAAACCCGAATGGCTTCTCCGCCGATCTCATCACCGCTGCCCTTTTCTCCCGTGGCAGGCTAAATATTCCGGCAGCCATGGTCAACACCAACCTTATGGATTCACGTGGAACTCCAATGTTGACCACCTGAAAGCATCCGATTCTCGCCAAGGAATCCAAAATGCTATAGACTGAATCATATGTTTCTGTAGAATTCAATGACTTGAAATCAATTGTGTAAGGTTTTTCAACAATTTTTTGTCTAGGGAAGATCTTATCAGGCAAGACTAAATCGGGGACGCGCAATGAGTGCTCAAGAAATTCAGTCAAGATATCATCATTGGTCACGGATGACCGCCGGCCAGAGGCAATCGGGGACGGTGGCGGGGCACGAAAATCAATGGGGTTTTCTGGCATGGATTCAGGCGAGTGTGCCATCAATAAGAAGACACTATAGTTGTTGCTCGTTTGGTAAATTTGTTTTTGTTGTTATGGTCTATACCTTCTTTGGATTGCTTTTCAAAACAATCCCTACTTAGATTGAACTCTCTTTCTTAAGTTCGTTTTCTCGATCTCCACAAAGTGGGAGACAGCTACATCCTTTTAGTATATGAATTCTTTGCTTTTTTAAGCCATCACATTTGATACAACATAGCTAAAGTAAAAGTGTCATGGGACAGCAATGATGGCATGTCATCGCCATTGAAGACATTAGAAGAATCACCACTAAAATTGTTCAGTTTCTTTTGATTCACTCTATATTTTTTTCCCCATTGTTTTCAACTTTTAGGCTGGCTGACAGCTGCTTGTTGCTCATGAATACCTACTAGTACTGTTACTCCTTTATACATTTGGTTTATAGTGATCAATACTCAGTCTCCACAGTTTGTATTGTTATCCACATTAAAACTTCCCTGCCAAATCACAAGATTGGTAGTAATAGTATGTCATTTTCTACTGAATGCAATTGGTGTAAGCTTGATTGATGATATTACCTTACTATAATATCAAAAAGAAGAACAACTGTAACCCCATTACTACCTCTGTTACCTAAAGTATCAACTCTGATGCTCTGAAAAAGTATACATGGACCACCAAAAGAGACTAATGATGGTAAACGTGATTCTCCTCTTGAGGAGTGGTATTATATAATAAGGTGGGCCTCTAGCTTGGTGATTGATACCAACGTCCTAAAATTGAAAAACATCTGTTTTTATTCTATTTTAAATATTATGTTTATTATATTATTACAATTTTTTGATTTTTTTTATAATTTTAATTCTTAATTATAATAATAAGTAAAAAAAATAAGATTGTACAAATAATAATTATAATAGTGTAATATATATGTCTATATTTGCAACATTTTCAGTTAACAGTTTTTTTTTTTAATTTAAGATTAAAGTCGACTTTGGGTTGCTCGGTATTGATTTATTTTTGATCCTACCAGGCAAGAGTAATTGTTATGAAACTATAGGTGGTTGGGCCCATTAGCTGATCCACCCATACACAAGCCAGACCAGAAGATCCGATATCTTATATTGATACGAAAACAATGCCAAGAACACACTTGAATTTTCCTAACCAAATGGATTTTCGAAAGCCAGCCAGTCCCAAGAAGGTAGAGATTAGGTTTTTTAACTGTGACCCATGTCTCAAATTGACCTACTGATCATTGTTATATATATATATATATATATATCTCTACTGATCAATTGCCAGCTTGCAGAGTTCAAGCCCTGGTCGTTGCAAACGAAAATAATAATAATAATAAATATTATGTGCATAATTGGATCTTAATTTGCCAAATTTTGATTAATGTAGGAGAGATGATTGTTGGGCCAGCAAAAAACACTATTCATGGATGAGATATCAACGGGATCAGATAGCTCCAGAACATATCAAATTGTGGAGTGCTCGCAGCAGATTGTGTGGTCACCTTACGGAGGCCACCATCTTCAAATTGTTGCGCCACAGCCTGCTCCTGAGACATTTGATCCTTTTGACGGCATAGTCCTTTTATCGGAGGGCTAGATTGCCTATCAGGGCCCACGAGAGCATGTTAATCAATTCTTTGAGAGCTGTGGATTCGGTTGCCCTAAAAGAAAAGGACCGCTGATTTTTTTTTTTTAATTATATTTAAAGGGAATGTTATGTAATTTATACATATATAAAAAAGAGAGAGATGAAAGAGATATAATTTAAAATTTATTTTTTGGATATGAAATTTATAGACTATTTACTTACTTTAAGTAAACGATTTTTATTAATTTTTTACTAAAAGTAAAAATCATGTTGAAGATTACTCAAATATGGTAGCTTTTGACCCAATTTAGTAACAAACAAAGTATGGCCCATTATTTCTCTATCATAATGAAATTTTGTTTCAAATGCTTTAAAGGACAACATAATGGAAGACACCACAAGGAAAAAAAAATTGTCCATTAGTGGAGAAGTGTTTAAGAAATTGAATATATTATTATTATTATTTGTATATTATCTAATAAAAAGTATCTTTGGATTCTATTTTGGATTTAGTGGGGGCAAACTCAAGTTTTTGCTAATCAAACTTGACTGGGATGTTTCATATTGATGGTTATACATATCGGTACCAGAATATGCACAAAGGTTCAAGAGATTCCACGAGGGCATGCTGCTAGACAAAGAACAAGGAACTATCTGTACCATTTGACAAGTCTAAGGGCCACAAAGCAGCTTTGGGTTTCCAAAAATGCACAGTTCCTACAAGGCTTGCTGGGACAAGGAATGGCTACTGCTTAAAAGAAACTCAGAAGTCTATATCTCGAAGACGGTCCAAATTATTATTGTTGCAGTCATAGTATCCACGGTGTTTACGAGGTCTAGAGTACACAACAGGAATGTGCAAGATGGTGCACTTTATAGTGGTGCACTTTTGTTAAGCATGAACACTACTATGTTCAATGGTTTTGCTGAGCTCTCAATGGCGATCGCTGGGCCCCCTGTGTTTTACAAGCAAAGAGTCCTTCTATTTCACCCTCCTTGGACTTTTACTCTTCCAAATTTTCTCCTGAGGGTGCCTATATCAATGGTGGAGTCTGGCTGTCACATATTACTCTATTGGATTTGCACCTGAAGCCAGCAGGTTAACGGTACAAATGATTCTTAAACTTGAATACAAAAAACTAAGTCAATTTTCTTTGGCAAGGCTAGTGGTAACTCTTTTGAGTAAATTAAATGCAGGTTTTTCAGGCAATTGCCATTAATATTCCTGTTCCAACAAGCAGCTGCTCGTATGTTTAGGCTCATTGGTGCAACTTGTAGAACCATGATCATTTCAAGCACTGGAGGGGCTCTCACTCTCTTTCTAGTTATCTTGCTTGTGGGTTTCATCCTAACTAAAGATAAGTGTGAAACCAGGAATTTATGGGTTCACAACTGAATTTCAATCAGAAACATATATGCATACCGTGCTAAGAGAGTTTAGTTGCAAAGAACTTGTGCATGGGGAAAGGGCTATTTTGGCTATGTCATGCATCAACGTAGTGCTTGCTAATTGGTGACAGCTCAAATTCCAAAATGGTGGCAATTGGCCTACTGGCTTTCACCTTTGACAAGCTTCAACTACTTCGAGAAGTAACCGGTGCATTTAGGCCTGGAGTCCTCACGGCCCTAATGGGAGTTAGTGGAGCTGGAAAGACAACATTGATGGATGTTTTGCAGGGCGAAAGACAGGTGGATATATTGAAGGAGGCATTGGAATTTCTGGGTTCCCCAGAAAGCCAGAAACTTTTGCCAGAATTTCCGCGTACTGTGAACAGACTGATGTCCACTCACCACCAGTGACCGTTAAAGAATCCTTGATTTTCTCAGCATTCCTTCGGCTCCCTAAATAAGTCAGCAAGGAGGAAAAGCTGGTAAATTTTCTTTTTCTAAAAATTTCCTACAAGCATACAAACACAAAAAGGCAGGAAATTATATTTCCTGAGCTGATTGAGGTCTTTTCAGTCGTAATCAGGTTTTTGGAGAGGAAGTAATAGAACCGGTGGAGCTAGACAATCTCAAGGATGCTATAGTTGGGCACAGGATTGTCAACAGAACAGAGAAAGAGGTTAACAATAGCTGTGGAGATTGTTCCCAATCCTTCAATCATTTTGCATGGATGAACCAACAACCTGGTCTTGATGTAGGGGAAGCAGCCATTGTCATGAGGACTGTAAGAAACACTGTGGATACTGGAAGAACAGTTGTTTATACAATCCATCAGCCTAGCATAGATGTCTTTGAAGCCTTTGACGAGTTATTGTTGATGAAGGGAGAAGTCATCCACTCAAAAAGTTTAGAATACTTTGAGGTAATGCATCCATCCAACAATTATGATGATCTGATAATTGCAAAGGAGAACGAAATTTCCTACTTGAAACGCATTTCACTTTCAAGCTAATTCCTGGGGTCCCTAGGATTAAAGATAAGTTCAATCCAGCAACTTGGATGCTAGAAGTGAGCGCAGTTGTGGCTGAAGTTCGGCTTGGAATTGACGTTACAAGTCATCATCCTTGTATCAGTATGTCAATTCTTAGATACATCAACGATTTCATCATTGGAAAATGCTTCTGAATTTTGTGCTTAATGCATTTTTCCATTTGAGCAGGAGAAACAACGCTCCAGTGAAGGAGTTAAGCATACCACCGCCAGGAATAGAAGACCTTTATTTTACTTCTCAATATTCTCAATCTACATGGGGGCAGTTCAAATCTTGCCTTTGGACGCAGAGATGGTCTTACTGGCGAAATCCTAGCTATAACCTTGCCTGATATTTCTTTACCTTGGCTACTGCCCTTGTGGTTGGGAACATATTCTGGAAGGTTGACACTAAAGGGTTTGCGAGTGTCCTTCAGTCCCCTTTCCAGAATATCATTAAGGCATTACTTCTGTTGGCCAAGAAAATTAACTAATATGTGGGCCATAGTTCAGGGACAGCACAATCAATCTTCTTACAGTCATTGGAGCCATGACAGTCGAAAGAACTGTCTTTTATCGCGAACGAGCTGCAGGAATGTACTCTGCGCCGCCTTAAGGCTCTTGCACAAGTAAGTTGTACTAGAATTCACGTAGCAAGCATGTTCAGGATAACCATTTTTTGCACTAGTACATAACTATCGATTAGCTTAACTCTGCTCCAATCTGTATATGTCACCACTGAAATACCATACATGTTTGCTCAAGCAACATACTACACAATTATGGTGTATGCTATGCTGGCATTTGAATGGACAGCCACCAAATTCTTCTGGTTCTTCTTCATCATATTTTTATCCTTCCTCTACTTCACATACTATGAAATGATGACAGTTTCCGTGATTCCAAGCCTGCATGTAGCAGCTATCCTTGCTTCAGCATTCTATTCATTATTCAGCCTTTTCTCCCGCTTCTATATTCCAAAATCGGTCTGTTAAGTCATTTGGCTTCCTTTGACACCCTAAGCAAAATACCATGTCATACATTTTAACAATCTAATAAAATTCTCAGAGTGGTGGCTTTGGTACTGCATGGACAATAGATGGACTAATTATATCTCAATATGGTGATATGAAAGACACCATTCAAAGTCCAGGCATGGTTCCTGATCCTACAATTAAGTGGTACATAGAGCATTATTTTGGATACAATACAAGCTTCATCGGGCCAATTGCTGCAGTTTTGGTTGGCTTTTCAGCGTTCTTTGCATTCATTCATGTTTGCTTTCTGCATAAAGGCATTCAACTTCCAAAGAAGATGGATAATAATATAATGGAATTGTTATGTTGAAATTGTGGACCACAACACAGCCATTATGCAACAGAGAAATTCTTTGTATAAAATTTCTTCCCCCATTTGAACCAGATTCTGATTACAGATTATAGTCAATAAAAGTTCAAACTTACAATGTTTATGGTTGGACCTTTGGTCGTCTCTCAAGATCAACCACAAATTCCCTTTATGCATTACATTAAACATGTGTTCCAATTTTCTTTGTGCCAAAAATACCTTCATCGATATATAAATTATTCTATGTCAATAGGCTCGAGGAGAATACTTCTAAACCCATGTATAAAAATGCTGCAACTCTGACAAGAATTCACGAGAAGTTACTAATCACTCAAAGCAAGCTAGAGTGGTCACTTTGAGGATTCAAATCATGTCTCAATCAAAATTTTATAAGCAAAATATATGTTGTTTGGGGCAAAGTACTTCAACTATATATCATGAGTCTAACTCTTATAAATTAAAAAATATAATTAGATTATAAAATAAAAATTTAATATAATATGTATTTTTATTATAATAAATATGTATAAAATTATTAAATTAAAATATCAATGAATGACTTCTTTCCAAGTTAGATTAATATGATTACATTTCACCAATGTTTTATTTTTATTTTTTGTATTAAACATGGGATGATTAAAACACTTGACCCTAAAATGGGTAAAAAAGAAAAAGAGAAAAAGACTATCAAAAAGAAGAAAAAAGATATTAGACCCATTATCAATAAGTACATTGGCCGTCCGATTTACTCTGGGTCCCCCTATTCCATTACCATTCCACGTGTCGATATCCCAATGTCTTTTCCTCTATAATTCGCTGATCCACTGAAACGCAACCATACAAAAAGGCTGCGAAGTCATCGGCTTTCTCTCTTGATCCAAAAGAAAAGATTCCATTTTTCAACTCCAACTTCAGTAAGGTAAAATCATTAATCCAAAATTTATGTAATAGTTGCTGTTTTCTTTTATTTTTTTGGTTTAATCGGCTTGAACTCGACACCTTCAGTAGACGACTCTAGTATTATTGAACTAACTGAAGCTCATTGGTAGTAGTAGTTGTTGTTGATGCTGTAGGATCGTTGGTGATTTTTTCTGGGGTGTCGGTTTTTCTGTGAATTCTTGTGATTTGGGGTCGTCCCGGTTTAGTTTTAGTAATTTTGAGTCGTTCTGTATGCATTCTGTTTGGTTCTTGAGGAAATTGAGGGATAGGAGAGGGGAAATTTTGATGGGTATGTTGTTTTTTTTTAGTTTTTGGGTTGCTTGGAAATGGTTGAAAATTTAGTTTGGAATTTCTTTTTAAGACCTTTTCTTTTTCAAAAATGATTTCACCTTTTGGTTGAATTTTCACTGTTTGGGTTTTAGTTCTTTCGATGGGTTATTTGAGAAATTCACTGTGGCGGGAATGGTTTACAGACATTCCTCTCTGGACTCCACTGTGTAGGTGGGAGCGTGGTGCATTGGGACGGCTTTTTTTTTTCTTATAGATTGTCTTCCCCCGAATGCCCAATTCACAAAGTGTTGCGCTGACTTTTTATTCTAGAACGGCATGGGATGTATGTTGGATATTCTAATGAGTGTTTGTTGTTATTTTTGTTGAGTAGAGGAAAATGATTATAATTAGAAATTATGGTTTCTTTGGGGGCTTTCCAAGAGTCAGCGATGTATGTTGTGATGTCTGTAAGATTTGTCCAGAAAAACTTGCTTAGGGAGAAGAGGAAACAGTAACATTATGTCCATGTTTTAGTGTAATGGTCCTTCTAATGTGGTATGGACAGCTAAATGAACAACCACTTTCCCTGTTTCTCCCTGAAATGGATGGTTTTTGTAGAAATAATTATGCAGTCAGCTTCAAACCACTGACCTTGGGAGATCTAACTTGTTGACAATGAACAAATGGTAATCAAACCCACCTTTCTAGATTGTCAAAGATTTTAAATTGCCGTCTTAGATTGTCTAGTTTCAAAATTATAATGGACATGAAAGGTTCATGGATAGAGTATCACAAGAGTGCAAATACCAGTGGGGAATAGTCACATGCATCCTTCTATGTATTTACCAGCATTCTAGTCACAATTTACTATAATAACAGTAATAACATATTGGAATTTCAAGTGATAACTGTGCAATTAAAGAATTTCACATTGTAAGTGAGAGGAAAAAGTATATAATATATAAGATGAAATGACCTATAAATCCAATATTTTAAAATTTTAGGTTGAAATGCAGTGTTAAATTCACAAATTTGCTGTTTACTTGTGTTGCTGCCTTCATAAAGATGGAAGAGATGAATTATACTAAATAAACTCTAGAAAAAAGTGGTAGATGGTTGGGATTTCAATGAGTTAAGTGCTTAAGAATTATTTTATTAACATAAAATTGAAGATTATTCATCAACTTAATACTTTAAGGTTTTGGGTAGATATACCTATTCTACTACAAATATCCTTATTTCTTAGTTGGTGCTTCCTAAAGTGGTCACATATCCATTAAAGCATTATTATCTCTGTTAGGCTTATTTTTTAAGACAACTTAACACTAAGCATCACATAGCATTGGCCTGATTATCATTCAATAGAATTTACCCTTCAATTTAACGAGAATTTTGCAGACACACAAAACTTTAGTCCTATATATCTATTTTAGCCCTCCAGCCCTCATCCTTTGAAGAACATGCTCCTTCATATTTTCATTCCTTTAAATAATAGAGCTTAAAGAAAAAAATTAATCATATTGACAGACATCTGCACCATCTAGTCTAACAGTGTCCCCAACTGCTCTCTTAACATTACTGAATTAAAATGCATATGTTCTGTTTTTGTGTGACTCAATTTAAAGCCCTTAAATTCTTGGGTATCCCTCCCTGATTCTAATTTTCAGTTTAAACCTCCATAGTCTCTTCTATCATTTCCTATGTGACCATTCAAATGCTTTGCCATAAAAACCATTTTCTTCAATGGAATTGCTTTAGGAGCTCATCCACGTTATCCCCAAAATTTTTCTTTTCAACTTCATCCAGTCCAAGTTTAGACACTAATACTATCAATCATTTCTTTTCCAAGCACAAACATCACTAAGATTATCTTGTCTTCACTTCACATTACTTCCACCATCTCTGATAACAGCCTTCCAGTTAAAGGTTCAATTTTATGATTGTTGTCTAAAGCCTAAATTTCCTTCTAGTTCTCTACAACAACACTAGCCCCTTTTTTTGATTGCCATAATATGGGGGGTGGTAGTAATTGACTTCCTTGTCTCTAGTGGTATTGGTTCTCAGTGTTTACACATGATCACTGTGATGCCATTTGTTCCATCTATTTTATGTTGTGTGACTCAGCTTATTTGCAAATTCTGCGGCATGTTAAGTATATGTGTGTGCATGAACATTGCACGATTATTTAACAGAGAATAATATTTTCTCCTGTTTGCTAAGCTCAAACTGTGATACTTACTAGCTTGCTACATGTTTAAAAATGCTATTCTGACTTCCTTCTGCCCTAATCTTGCTCACAAATGAACATTCATTGCCATCTACAGTACAGAGAAGTAGCTGCTGGCCAAAGTTATTTGTTAAAGTTTTGTGTTTGTGTTAGGGTGAGGTGCAGCTCTCTCGGGCCTGTAGTTGTTCAATATGGCAGATGGTGGTCATGAATCGGATAAGACCATTGAAATATGGAAAATCAAAAAGTTGATCAAGGCATTGGAATCTGCAAGGGGTAATGGCACAAGTATGATATCTCTTATAATGCCTCCTCGTGATCAGATATCTCGGGTCACAAAGATGCTGGGTGATGAATTTGGAACTGCTTCCAATATTAAGAGTAGAGTCAATCGTCAGTCTGTTCTGGCTGCAATTACATCTGCTCAACAGAGGCTTAAGCTCTATAACAAGGTTCCTCCCAATGGATTAGTGCTTTATACTGGAACGGTTGTTACTGAAGATGGCAAGGAAAAGAAGGTGACTATTGATTTCGAGCCTTTTAAACCCATAAACGCATCATTGTACCTCTGTGATAACAAATTTCACACTGAAGCGCTGAATGAGCTCTTAGAATCGGATGACAAATTTGGTTTCATTGTCATGGATGGCAATGGTACTCTATTTGGGACATTGAGTGGAAACACGCGGGAAGTTCTTCATAAGTTTACTGTTGATTTACCTAAGAAGCATGGGAGGGGAGGGCAGTCTGCTCTGCGTTTTGCTCGCCTTCGGATGGAGAAACGGCATAACTATGTCAGGAAGACTGCGGAGCTTGCCACACAGTTCTTCATCAATCCTGCTACTAGTCAGCCCAATGTTTCAGGGCTGATACTAGCTGGTTCAGCTGACTTCAAAACTGAGCTGAGTCAGTCTGACATGTTTGATCCTCGATTGCAAGCCAAGATATTGAATGTGGTTGATGTTTCTTATGGTGGAGAAAATGGCTTCAACCAAGCTATTGAGCTGTCAGCAGAAATCCTATCAAATGTGAAGTTTATCCAAGAAAAGCGCTTGATTGGGAAATACTTTGAGGAGATCAGCCAGGATACTGGTAAATATGTCTTTGGTGTTGATGACACGTTGCAGGCTCTGGATGCAGGTGCTGTTGAAACCCTTATTGTGTGGGAAAATCTAGACATTAATCGGTATGTGCTGAAAAACAGTGCAACAGGTGACATTGTCATAAAGCACTTAAACAAGGAGCAAGAGGCTGATCAGAGTAATTTTCGCGATCCTGCCACCTCTGCGGAGTTAGATGTTCAGGAAAAGATGCCTTTGCTTGAGTGGTTTGCCAATGAATATAAAAGTTTTGGTTGTACTCTTGAATTTGTCACTAATAAATCTCAAGAGGGGTCTCAATTTTGCCGTGGGTTTGGTGGAATTGGAGGCATCCTTCGCTACCAGCTCGACATAAGATCTTTTGATGACTTGTCTGATGGTGAACTTTACGAAGATTCTGATTAGGGACCAACACTCAGTATTGGCAGAGGCAAGCATGAAAGCACATAGTATAAGCGATGGGTGATTGTGCCTGGCTTGCAAAAGTTTTTCACTCCAATGTTGGGAAGATTTTACTGCCTTGATGTACCCCTTTTTAGATATTCTTCCATGTTCCAAGTTTGCATACATTATTTGATGAAGCGCCTTTTTATCTTGTTTTCTCTTTGTTTCTCCCTCTCCCCAATTGATCCTGATTTCTCGAAGCATTAGGCCAGATCAATTACAACTGTGGAGAGTCTGCGCTATTTATAGTTGGAATTGGCATGCTTCAGTTGCTGTTTGCTTTTACTTGGCAATGAGTAATTAGGGGGCACTGAATGTTATGCAAGTTTTCTGCTATCATGTCCAGTGATCTGTTCGATCTTCTTTAGCCATTCAATCATTTTTGCAGGTTCAAAATTAGGTTGCAGGTATCTTCTATGGTCCTCGTAGTTTGTAGCCTGGCCATTGGCAATGAGCCAAGATGGCTTGTCAAATCGTTCCAGATATTTAAATGGCCTTTTGTTTTCTGGTTCTTTTGTAGACACCCTTTTAGTCTCCTGGCTTAAATTACCATGCTTAACACTCGTATCAGTAACCTGTGGATGAAAATTTCCAACAATAACTATGGTACATCTCGTGATGGATGTACCTAGAAGCAAATGAAGCATTGATGGAAATTGCTGTCATATCGCGAGCACCACTCTATTTCTCGAGGAAGTTTGTGAACCATTTGGCATATCTTTCCAGTCCTTTGTAGTCTGCATGGTTGAATACAAATCACACGGTGATCCAATAATTACCATCCAAAGTGTCCCTTCGAGTTGGCAAAGTCTCCGCCAAATGTATGCAAAGGCTGTCAACAGTTATATTCTTGCACCAAGTGGAATCCTAGCAGTAGAAGGCTGCTTTTATTTTTGTTTTTATGGTTGGTCAGCAGTTGTGAAATATACTTAATGAGTTAGGTGGCAGTATAAAGAGTTAGGTGGCAATATTTCCACTTTGTCTCACAGAAGCAGGCAAAAATGTGGGTAGTAAGCACTTACTTAATAGCTCTTTGTAGGTAATAAAGATGGTGGTAATGGTATTTGACTCTCATATTATCAACAAGGGCTTCCTCAAGATTTAATGTTGCATTGTTGAACTCATCGATACCTAAGTATATTCATATTATGCTCTTCTTGTGATTAGATGTTATGTACAATTTTTGGTGACGTGGATCACTAGATTGTTGTACTCCTTTTCTTTGTGTAGAGTAGAAAATCTCGAATCCCTCCTGGACTGAAAGGGAGAAAATCTGAAGCTGGCTGAAAATTACCATTCCAAGGAAGTGGATTAGTAATTATCTCTTTTAAGACTCCTCTGCTATGATTTATGCAGGGGACAACAGGCAAATTAGGATAAAAAAAAAGCAAAAGAATTCAAAGACAGAACATGGACTTCCGGGATTAGAGCTTTTTTACTTTGGTTTTTGGAACTACAAAGTGTGTTTTATTCATGGCATCCCATAAACAAGGAACACCCATCCTTCTGAGATTAGAGCATAGATACCACTAATATAATCGTGGGGTTTAGTGGTAAGGAGACTTATTTGTGCCAGGCAAAATCCTGGGTTTTAGCCTTTGTTAAGGCATTATGTGGGACTAAACATACATTTAAAGTATGTACATTTTTGTAGGATTAGTTAGATTCTTACATTGGGTGCTATGAAGTACATGTTTTTTTTTTTTAGATTAGTTTATTATGTAGTATAAGACTATAATTCTCTCTGACATTTTTAGGAGATTGTTGAATTTTTATTCTTAATATCATAAAATATATTTCTCTTTAAATTAGTTTATTATGTAGTGTGAGAATGCAATTTTCTTTGGCAAAATTGTAGTGTATCACTCTAATTTTTTTAATTTTCATGGAATAGAAAAAAAAATAGAGATAAATACATGACCATGTTATTATCCCTTTAGTTGGCCTAATAAATAAAAAAGAAAATTGACATTTAGATACTCTGATTCAGACATTGCATGCGAAATAAGGTGGCCATCCACATGCTTCCTCAAGGATTATTGATTATAAGATTGGTGACATAGCGGTGGATGGATGGGATAGAATTACGCTCAGTGCACACAGAAAACAAATAATCAATTAGTTATTGCGCAATTGGGCATACTAATAATCCAATTGAGAGTACCGCCAAATGTTGTGGTGTAGTAGCGGTGAGGGGAAAGTTGGTTGATACGTTATATGTAATAAGTTTGATTTTTTGCTTAAATTATTCAATTGAGTTAAAATGTATATTTACAAAATTTGCAATTCTAATAATAATACACAATTTTTTTATCATATATATAATCCACTTGAGGGTTGAGACCAACTCTTTTATCATCTCAGCGAGTCCAGTTAATGGTCATGAAAGCACTGTATGGTCTAGTAACGGAAGAACAGTTTATTTTCTTAATGTACAATTGGAAGTCCATCCAAATGAACATTTTACAGGGAGGAGACAGGAAATTTCATTGATAACTGGAAATATATAATTCAGCCGTCTTTTCTGGGTTACTAATGGAATTTCGAATCGTCCGTGTCAAATTATAACAACTACTAGACAAAACATTAGAAATATGAAAAGAAGGATTATAAATTTGAAAATTCATTGTATTTCTCTTCCTTGGCCGGCCATTTCAAGCACGCAATCATTTGATCACTTTGAACCACAAAATGGTCTGAATTGTATTTGCAGTTGACGATTGGTTTTGCATCTAAATTTGCTGATTTACACCTTACCGTGTCATTCTTCTCGGCCTCTCAGCCTTTTTATGTGGTTTTTACATTGTGGGCTTTTAGTAGAATTTCGGTTGCCTGTCTTGGAGATATCGCAATGGCTGTGGTCCAAAAGTGTTTGCTGTAAACAACTTCGATCGCCGCATTTGATTTGCTTTCCAGTGGAAATCACTGTTTAAAAGTGACAATCGATTTGAACCCACGTCGGTTAAGGGGACCAACCTTGATATGTCTCTTCCTGCACAAGTCTTTTAAATTAAAAATTTAACAAAATTTAAAAGTAATAAACAAAATTTAAAAGTAATAAATTTTAATTTTAAAAATTCTCGATTATAATAATTTTAATATGATATCAAAAAAATTATTTTATCTAAAAATTAAATTTGGAGACCAAGGACAACAGAGAACGGGGTGCAGGAATATAGACTAAATGCCAAGCCTTTAAATTTGGAAAGAAGTGGAAGATGTACAACCGTTGGCGAGCAGGAATAGACTAGTTATTTAGTATCCAACGAAAACCTAACGCCCCATCTCTCTTTTTCTTATTTATGATTATGAAATAGACTGGACTCTGCAGACATACATATAAATCAAGTTGATTTACACTTGAAAGCTATTTTTTCAAGTTTTAGATTTTTATGATATTTTAATTTTGAATATCATATATCATATTTTAACTAATTCTTTTTAGATCTCAAACAAAATAAGAAGAACCCAACTTCACACCTATATTCCTCTTGCACAGTTCAGGATTATTAGGGTTTCTACCTTTCTCTGTGGTGCTTAGATACCTGGATGGAGTAATTAAGTTATAAAACTTGGTCCAGACTTTGACTTGCCCATGGTGCTTAGATTCCTCAGCATGGTAGTTGATTGAATATAGTATACCGTCGTGACACATCAAAATTAAAAATCAATATATGCGTATAAGAAAAATCTTCTGACAATCAATAGAATCTCAGTCTCCTTTCCAAGGAATTCATGTACATTCTTCTTGTAATCTGATCCTCGTTTTAACTTATTTCCCACGCTCCGGCTCCGTCATGCATGATTCAAAGAAATAAAATATCCCAACTATAATATTGTACATTGACCCCAACAACATATAATTAATGAGCATTGGCAAATAAATAATGCACACCCAAAAAGAAAAAAAAAAAGAGTATAAATAATCGTGTGGGTAATATTTGTACTATGTATAAGAGCTCCACATGAAACCTTTTCTTTGACAACCAAAAGGGTGTAAAATCTTGCGGCTGAGAATTGTAGCTTTGAAGTTTATTAGACAACTCTAATAATCCATTGGACCCAAAAAGTTGGCCCAGCCAAGATGGCCCTGCGACATTGGCGCTTTGTATACATTTAAGACAGACATGTTACATCTGCTTTATATACACGCCACGTTAGTTTGAAATCGTGATATACTAAATAACTAATTTTACACATTGTATCAAAAAAATTATTAAATTTTAAAGTTTAAAAATAATAAGTAAGACAACATATATGAATAACAACTGAAATTCTAACTCAATTTTTTACATGCAAGTTCATTGTATTTCGAGGTGTAGTAGTGTAAACAAAGTGTAAAATCTCCTCATTTGTAAAAAATTCACAATTAACAGAAGAATCACAACGGCTTAGTTTAAACTAAATAGTATCAATAGTGCACACGAACGTATGCCAATCACCCAACAATATAGTATTAATATTGCATATTAATTACTCTCAAGCACCTTCTCTCCCGTACAACCACTCCCTTTCCACTTGCACGCATAAAAACTAAAATAGACATAGTCTACTTATATATATATACCTATATGTATACGCCAAATCCATTCTTTTTCTCTCCATAAATTGCAGCCTTTGAGGGGTTTGGGAGAGAGTGCATGCATGCTTCAGGACCACAGTCCAAACCAAACCGAAAAATGTCATACAATTGAAGCGCAAACTAAGGCCAGTTTTAGCCATGGTGGACAACAGAGATATGTTTGGTCGTGGTTCACAATCAAAAAACAATGACGAGGAGGCTTTAGTATGGGTAGCTATACAGAGACTGCCCACTTATGATCGTCTGAAAACTGGTTTACTGAAGTCTATAGTAGAGGTTGATGTCAGGAAGCTTACTTCAGATGACAGGCAGCAGTTTGTTGAGAGGAACTTTAGGGTTGCTGAGGAAGACAACGAGAAGTTCTTGAGGAAGATCCGAGAACGTATTAATAAGTAAGCCCCTTTCAATTAATTTGATTACCTGTTTGCATTGTCTGGACACCTTTTCTTTTATTGACGTGCCAAACTAGCGGTTTCTTCTTTCTTCCTCATCACAAGCCTGACCCTTGTTTCGCCAAGAAACTGGTTTTACGAAACTGTAACCTATAAAGGAATATTACCATTACATCAAGTTTACATCAAGGCTTGGAGACTAAGTAAGCTTTGCAATTTTTCATTTGATTGGTCAGTGCTAAGATTTAAAATAAGTGCTCAGCTGCTCTACCATTTGGTGTTATCTAATAAATTATTTTTTGAGAAAGTCAAATGAATATTTTTGAGTGTTGATAAATTGCCATTTTTTCTTTTGGATGTAAGTTGCATCTGTCAAATCGTGAATATTTTTGCATTATTTGGGAGTCCTTTTGTCGTCTTGTTTGTTCATTAAATCTTGCTTCAGGGTTGGGCTTCAACTACCAACAGTAGAAGTTAGATTCGAGAAACTAAGAATAGAAGCTGATTGCTATGCTGGCACCAGAGCTCTTCCTACTCTTCTGAACACTTCAAGGAACTTCTTGGAATCGGCTCTTGGCTTATGTGGAATCAGATTGGCCAAGAGAATTAAACTCACCATCCTTAAAGATATCTCAGGAATTATAAAACCATCAAGGTAACAAATCAGCCATCCTTTCTCTCACACACACACACACACATATATATATATATATATGCTACTAATAAGTCATAATAATGGATTTTAAATTCAATACATTAGGATTGAGTATTGCATAGTTTTATTCAAACTCATTATTACTTGGATGATAAGTTTTCTTCATAAAAAAAAAAAAGAAAACTTGAATAATTATAATAATAATGCCTGTTAATTTGAATTTATAAAAATAATAAATAATATCTCAAATATTTTATAAAATTAAATTATCTTAACATTTATATCCTAAAATCTTACAAAAAAAGTTTTATTTTCCCTGAATTTAGGCATGCTCAAAAATATTTTGGAGTTATAAAAAAAAATTAATTAACATAATAATGATAACTTTTAATTTAAATTTATAAAAATAGTGAGTAATATTTTTAATATTTTATAAAATTATATTATTTTAACATTCACATACTAATATCTTACGGATAGTCCTATTTTCCCCTGAATTCAGGCATGCCTGAAATCATTTTGCGGCGTTGATTTTCTGGGTCTCACATCTTGATCCCTCAAAAAATCAAAGGCCTCAATAAATTCGGGCATGCCCAAAATCGGGCAAGAAAGCATTTTCCATATCCTATAGAAGCATGTACTGTGATTTATAGACCAATGCTCATACTTGCTAGAAGCAGCCTTTAATTTCCTTTTTTTTTTTTCACCAAAAATTTAAAAATTATATATCTAGAGAATGAACTTTGCTGAATTTTGCACTTTTATTTATTTATTTATTTTGGTTGTGGTCAGAGCTGACTTGAAATACCTCGCTGCAGGATGACGTTATTGTTAGGACCTCCCTCGTCCGGCAAGACAGCCCTTCTGCTGGCACTGGCTGGAAAGTTGGACCCAACTTTAAATGTTAGTAGAAACGGTCTTTTCCGAAATACTTCGTGACACCAAATTAAAATCGCAGTCCCACTATGAAATAAAATAATTATCATACGAAAAAGTTTTTTTTTTTAATTCATCCGAAAATAAAATAAGAAAACAAGGGTTGCTCACTAAAACATATATTCTTGCTGAATTAGCCATAAAAAAATTAAAAAAAAAAAAAGATTCAATGACTATGTAGAGATGCGCAAGATATGCACTCCAAACCCTGTGGAATGTCCCAAATTTGTTGATCTCTAATTTCTAACAACCAAATATCAAACCCTGAAACCGAAAAAATAAATAAATAAATAAATAAATATATATATATATATATATATACATACAATGCAGAAATGTAAAGGACTACAAATACGTAATTTTCATGCTACAAATAGTTCTTCTTTTTTTTTCCGTTTTTGATAATGCAATTATGTGCTTGCAAATTCTAATCAGGTTCAAGGCCCAGTGAGCTACAATGGATATGGGCTGGATGAGTTTGAGCCACGGAAGACAGCAGCCTATGTCAGCCAAAATAATGTGCACTTGGGAGATCTAACGGTTAAAGAAACCTTTGATTATTCCGCAAGGTTTCAAGGGGTCGGTACTGCATCTGGTAATTCATACAAAATCAACTTGTCTCAATTTATTATTATTATTATCATTATTTTCGTTTATCTGTACCAAAATTTTAACATATCCAACACTAATATAGATGTTTTCCCGAGTTAGCCATACCCCAAAAGCATAGTCATTGATTTTGTGGACGCCACATGTAGAAACCACAAGATCAAAGGCTCGTATGATTTCAAACATGTTCGAAGTGGGGCTATATAGTATTGCTCTTTCTTATTTAATTTTTGCTGGATTAGCTATGCATCTATTTTAATGTTCTCTACTTTGCAATGCTTTCTTTCCCGACAAGCAACATGTCATCCCATAACCTCACAATTCTCTCTTTGGAATTGGAGGCCTCCCAGACAGATGTGTAGACTTTTAACTACTTGATGGCCTCGAGCATTTAGATTCTTAGGCTTAGCTTCTCAAGAACTAATAATGTTCTCTAAATTTCAAGAACTGCTGGCCGAACTTTTAAGGAGAGAGAAAGAAGCTGGTATCACTCCTTACCCAGATGTTGATCTTTTCATGAAGGTATATACACTAGATCACAAAATTTCGTATTTAAAGCAAAAAAAAGATGAATTATGATTGATAATTGCATTGATACTTACCTTTCTATCCCCAGGCAATAGCAATTGAAGGAGTTAAAAGCACTTTATTTACAGATTACATTTTACAAGTCAGTTATACTAATTACTAATTATTATTAGTACTTAACCAAATTGTTAATAAGATGATTTCTAATTACATTTATATGATTAACAGCTATTGGGGCTTGATGTATGTAAGCACACGTTTGTTGGAGATCAAATGAGGAGAGGAATTTCGGGTGGACAAATAAAAAGAGTAACAACAGGTTAATTATTTTTTCAAATTTTATATTTCAGTTATTTTAGTATTTTATTTGTTATATTAATAAAGATAAATTATAACTTAAATTAAACTATTTAAAAATGTTTATTACATAAATTTAGTTATATTTTTAATTATAATTTATTAATTTTATATATTTTAAATTATATCGCATAAATTTATTTTAATAATTTAAATTTTTTAATAAAATAATTTTTTAAAATAATATTATGTATTTAAATTATATCACAAATTTCTATACGAGTTTAAAGAACAAAAAGTATAAACATAAATCATGTTTTGGACTTACACCTTCCTTTTTTATGATTAAAGAGAATTGGAACCAACAGCATGTGGGAAATTTGGTCTAGTTTAAATTCTGCTCCAGTTCCAGTTCCTGACCAGTGGACAATTTCGCCTAGTTTCAATTCTGCGCCAGTCCCAGTTCCTGACCAATTCCAGTTTTTGTTCTGGTTCTGAAGCAGACACACTTTCTATCCTTTCTTTTCTCTTTTTTTTTTGTAAAAAATAATAAAAGGAAAAACGATTATTGACCCCTTTCTTTTTTATCTTCTTGTGGAACAGTGAATCCTAATTGGCAGTTTTGGTTTAATTCTTGCATGGTTATGCTTATGATTCCATTCCTGATTTTTGGAGAGGAACCCAACTCCCTCTCCCACAGTTTTGGTTCCAAGCGGAATTGTGGAACTAATTCCAATTCCAATTCTGGTTCAGTTTAATTTTGGTTCGATTCTAATTCATACCAAAAACATTACCAGGCCGATTTGTACGTGCCTAAGAACCTTAGTTTTGCCTTAAATAGTTTCTTGGCACGGCTTTCTTAGAAGGGGAAATATGTTGCTTAATGCAGGGGAGATGATGGTTGGACCTGCCAGAGTGCTATTTATGGATGATATCTCAACTGGCCTAGACAGCTCCACAACCCATCAAATTGTGAAGTGCATGCAACAAATTACTCATCTCACTGAGGCCACCACGTTGATATCACTCCTCCAACCTGATCCTGAGACGTTTGATCTGTTTGATGATATCGTTCTCCTGTCAGAGGGTCAGATTGTGTATCAGGGACCACGGGAGCAAGTGCTCAAGTTCTTTGAGAGCTGCGGATTCAAGTGTCCTGAGAGAAAGGCGACTGCTGACTTTTTGCAAGAGGTAAATATATTATTCATTGCATCGAGTAAATTTTATTTGTTTTCGCTTCTAATTCAAGAGAGCTACACTTTTGTGTGAGGAGACATATTAGAGTTATGATTTCTTAACTTATCTCATGCAGAAATAATAGCAATAATAATAATTATAATAATAATATCAGGGATTACCTGGATAGTGTTTAAATGCAGGTTACATCAACGAAAGACCAAGAGCAATACTGGGCAGATGGGAGCAAGCCTTACTGCTACATATCAGTACCTGAATTTGTAACCAGGTTTAAGGCATTTCATGCTGGCATCCAGCTTGAGAATGACCTCAATGTGCCATATAACAAGGCTAAATGTCACAAAGCAGCCCTTGTCTTCAAAAAGAGCACAATCCCACCATTGCGGATTCTCAAAATATCTATAGATAGAGAAGTGCTTTTGATCAAGAGAACCTTATTCATTTTCATTTTCAAGGCTATCCAAATCACTATTCTTGCCTTCATCGCGTCTACTGTGTTTTTAAGGACAACACTCGACATCACATACGATTGTGGATTGCTGTACATCACTTCAATTATATTTTGTGTAATCACGAATACATTCAATGGCTTTCCAGAACTATCGATGACAATAATGAGGCTTCCTGTGTTTTATAAACAAAGAGATCTCCTGTTTTATCCTGCTTGGGCATACACACTCCCAAACTTCTTGCTCAGAGTCCCAATTGCCGTCTTTGAGTCTGCAGTTTGGACTGTTGTCACCTATTTCAGTATTGGATATGCCCCAGAAGCTATCAGGCAAGGTTACTGCTCCAATGTTGCATTGGATACAAATCCTCAAATGGGATACATGAGTTTGACTGCATAATTTGAATTGATTAATACATCAGGTTTTTCAAGCAGCTGTTGGTGGTATTTCTGATACAGCAAACGGCTGCTGGCATGTTTAGGCTCATGGCTGGGTTGTGCAGGTCCATGGTTATTGCATATACTGCAGGACTACTATCTGCGCTCATTTTATTCCTTCTAGGAGGCTTCATCCTTCCAAAAGGTATGTGTTTACTAGGAAATTGCAGTCTTAGCAACGATTGAGTAAAATTGATGCCATAATCATGAATATTCGAGATTTTCCACAAAGAATTATCTGCCATTTTACCATCTCTTCTGAACAGAGGAGCACACTATTTCCAGCTATTATATACAATTATAAAGTTTGATTTTGCATATACATAGATGGCCCCATTTTTCAACAATTACATCAGTTCAACTCTATTCAAGTTTTTCTCATTTGTGTCTTTAGAACATGGTTGTTATCACACTGATTCCTTCCAGGCAAGCATTTCAGATTTATTGAATAAATGGCATAGTGCTCTCAATATACCAGGAATCCTTCCTGTATGGTGGTCATGGGCCCATTGGCTTTCTCCTTTGTCTTATGCTTTTGATGCCTTGGCTGCTAATGAGATGCTTGCGCAAAGATGGACGGACAGACTGGTTTGTTAGTCACATTGATTTTCTTTTTTTTTTTTTTTTGCTCCAATAACATACAAGCAAAATAAGAATTACATGCAAAGAGAAATCCCATACAAAGCACACCTTGCAGTTACCAGGCAGTACGACAAAGTTGGGTATGGCATTCCTGGATAACTTTGATGTAAACACCCATGAATACTGGTTTTGGATCAGATGTGCAGCACTTCTTGGGCTCACCATTCTCTACAATGTCCTGTTCACCTTCTCACTCATGTACTTGAATTGTAAGTTTAAACAATGCGCTTTGCTTACTTCCTCCTTCAGAAAGGCTATAACTTTCTCTGGTTTTCCTCTTTTTTTTTTTTTTTCTCTCTCTCCTGCTAACTCTATGATTATTTGGAATAGCTGTTGGAAAGCCACAAGCAATTACATCTGAAGAAATAGCTAATAAGCAATCTGTCAAGGAAGAAACAAAAGACGGAGAAAAGCCAAAAACAAAGATATCAAATGACGAAATTAGTACAAGTAAGAAATTAAACCATGCACAATACTTTTGTGAAAAAATAATTTTAGAAGAATACTTGGAAACTTTTGCACCAGGTGAGTTACTGATGCAAACCTCTAATGTTGAAGGAGAAATGCAAATTCTGAGAGTAAGCAGCCAATCTAATGCCAAGACCAGAGATGGGGTTTCCGTAAAGAGGGGAATGATTCTTCCATTCACACCTCTGTCCATGTCCTTTGATAGTGTAAACTACTATGTGGATATGCCAATGGTGAGAATCCATCCTTCTTCTCTCGATATCTGTATTTTCTTAATTCCCTGGTCGATTGAGCAAATTAGATCATATATCCGGAGGTAACCAACTTAACTACCTTAAATGATTATATCTTGTAGGAAATGAAGTTTCAAGGAGTGACTCCGGACAGGCTACAGCTACTTAAGGAAGTCACCGGAGCATTTAGGCCAGGAGTCCTGACTGCTTTGATGGGAGTCAGTGGGGCTGGCAAGACAACACTGATGGATGTTCTAGCAGGCAGAAAAACTGATGGTTATATCGAAGGCGATATTAGAATTTCAGGATTCCCCAAGAATCAAGAAACATTTGCAAGAATTTCCGGTTACTGTGAGCAGACTGACATTCACTCTCCTCAAATCACTGTTAGAGAGTCCTTAATATTTTCAGCTTTCCTAAGGCTCCCTAAAGAAGTTAGCGACAAAGAGAAAATAGTAAGAATTACGAATGCACTCCAATATTTGCTTGTAACGGAAAACAACATTTGATCCAGGTTTGATTGGCCACAAAATGTAAATTATGTTTTTCCCAGGTTTTTGTGGATGAAGTGATGGAACTAGTTGAGCTTGACAATCTTAAGAATGCTATAGTTGGGCTACCAGGAATTACAGGACTTTCTACAGAACAAAGGAAAAGGCTGACGATAGCGGTGGAACTGGTTGCAAACCCTTCAATAATATTCATGGACGAACCAACTTCTGGCCTTGATGCAAGGGCAGCAGCCATTGTGATGAGGACGGTAAGGAATACCGTGGACACAGGAAGAACAATTGTCTGCACAATTCATCAGCCTAGCATTGAAATATTTGAAGCCTTTGACGAGCTGTTACTAATGAAATTAGGAGGAAGACTTATCTACTCAGGACCACTAGGCCAGCATTCTCACAACGTGATTAAATATTTTGAGGTACATAACACTTGTCCTGGAAACATACAGTTAGTAGAACATTAACACATCTGACGTGGTGGTACAACTATCTGTAAAATTTTTCAGTCAATTCCTGGAGTCCCTCAAATTAGAGACAAGCAGAACCCGGCAGCATGGATGCTGGAAGCAAGCTCAATGTCAGTTGAGTTTCATCTTGGAATTGACTTTGCCGAGCATTACAAATCATCATCCTCGTTCCGGTAAGTACAGAACAAAGTCGACAAATTTAGTAACACAGTGTCAAATTATTGAGCCTTTGGATAACACAATTGGCTATATTTGTAGAGAAACAAAGGCTCTAGTTGAAGATTTGAGTGCACCCTCAGAAGGAGCAACTGACCTCTATTTTCCCAGTCAGTATTCACAATCTAGATGGGGACAATTTAAATCTTGCCTATGGAAGCAGTGGTGGACTTATTGGAGAAGTCCTGATTACAACATTGCACGGTATATTTTCACTTTAGCAACAGCTCTTATACTAGGCACAATGTATTGGCAACTAGGAAACAAAAGGTCAGTGCCCACTGTCCAAAGCCAAACTTTCTCTCTCTATTTGTCTTCTGACATAATTTTCGTTTGTTTAAGCTATGTTTTGATCAATTCCAATTCTTTTTCTATAAACAGGGAAACCTCATTTGATCTTAATATGACTGTTGGAGCCATGCTTGTAGCAGTTATGTTTCTCGGAATCAACAATTGCTTTGTAGTACAACCAGTTGTAGCAATAGAGAGAACTGTCCTCTACCGCGAAAGAGCTGCAGGAATGTACTCTGCTTTAGCTTATGCCTTGGCACAGGTAAGGAAAGGGAGCTTCAAACATATCCACCAACAAAAACAGATCAATACAAGTTCACAAAGAGTACAATTTGAAAGAAACAACAATTTTTCCTATAAGAAACAAACCAGTGTTTTCATTTCTATTCCTTTTATGCAGGTGATAGTTGAAATACCATATATACTTGTGCAAACAACATATTACTCTCTCATAGTATATCCAACGGTGAGCTTTGAATGGACGGTAGCCAAGTTCCTCTGGTTCTACTTCATCACATTCTGCTCGCTCCTATACTTTACATACTATGGCATGATGACCGTTTCAGTCACACCAAATCACGAGATAGCAGCTATATTGGCATCAGCATTTTATGCTATCTTTTCTCTTTTCTCTGGTTTCTTCATCCCCAGACCGGTTAGTTCATCTCTTACACTCCAAAGGCACATAACCCGTGATTGATTAAACGAAATGCAGTATTAGTGCTTTATGTCATGTACATTATATGACATTGCAGAGACTTCCCAAGTGGTGGAAATGGTACTCCTACATTTGCCCTCTGGCATGGAGTATATATGGACTAATTGTGACACAATTTGGTGATCTTGAAGACACTATCAAGGTGCCTGGGATTGAACCAGATCCGAGTATCAAGTCATATATCCAAGATCATTATGACTATGATGTTAATTTCAAGGGGCCAACTGCTGCAATTTTGGTTGCTTTTAGTGCTTTCTTTGTCCTTATATTCACCTTCTGCATCCACCATCTGAACTTCCAACAGAGATAACTCAATTCGCACATAGAACAGAAATTAAGAGACTCAAGTACGTGAGAGCAAAGGTGACTAGGACATTAAAGAGGACTATAAAGCCTACAAGAGCAGCAGTATATATATATATATCAAAGCTCTTGAGCACTGCTATGCCAAAGATGCTAGAGTTGTCTGGCACCTGTAATGCAGTCAAAATGTAAAACATAGGTTGATCCTATTCCTGTTCCATTTCATGAAATAGCTGCATATTTGACATGTATGTGTAAGACAATATTGAATAACATACCAATTTGTTATCCACCTTGGTGAAAGCATTTTGTTCATGGTAATGGCATTGTAACCATAAATCAAAGGTGGGAAACCCAATATGCCCACTCCCCAACCAGCCTGGGATTGCTTTAGATTTTTACATTCAAGCTTATACTAAAATAAGCCTAAGATAATATGATAATTTGCACATAACATACATATAGTGATATAAGTCGAGAAAATATTGGTAACGCATACCTGCTAGCTTCGGGTGCAAATCCAATAGAGTAATATGTTACAGCCATCCAAACAATGGACTCCACAATCGATACAGGCAACCTCAGGAGAAAAGTGGGAAGAGTAAAAGCCCATGGAGGGTGGAACAAAAGGTCTCTTTGCTTAGAAAACACAGGAAGTCTAGTGATCATCGCTGCAACCTCAAAGAAACCACCAAACATGTTAATGACCAAGTGAAACAAAAATGCAGTCATATAAAGTGCCCCATCTTCTTGATTTCTGTTTTGGATTTTGGACCTTATAAATACTGTGGAAGTCATGAATGCAACAATGATAATTTGGACTGTCTTTGAGACATAAACTACTGAATTTCTTTTGATCGGTAGCCATTCCTTGTCCCAGCAAGCCCTTAATAGCTCCATTGTTGGCACCGTGTATTTTTCCAACACCGGGGCTGCTCTGCGGCTTTGAGACTTGTCAAATGGCGTAGATAGCTCGTTGTTTAGCTGCATCCCCACGTGGAATTGCTTGAAATTTTGTGCAAATACAGGAACTGATATGTATCTGTAAGATTTGCTTCTATCTGCTGAATATTGCTCTTGTTCTTTCCTTGAAGTAACCTGTGATATGTACACAAGTTATAATTGGCAACATACATCTATAAATGTCTTAAATTGAGTTAAGCTTGATTGGCAGAGTTTGGAATAGCACTTGCATTCAGTACAAGTATTGTTATTAGTTTGGAATAGCACTTACATGTCATTTTACTATTAATTTTATAATTTAATATATAATTATAATTAAATATAATATTAAAAAATAAATAATTAGTAATTATAATATTATTATTTCATTTAATTTTGTTTTGCATATGCTGTATTTGTATAATAAAATTCCTCAGCATATTATAATTGATTGGTTGAAGATCACTTTCACACAATAGGAGCAGAATTATTTGAGAGAGAAAAAGACTTGTCTGGCTAACAATCCAATCAAAGGATACCCCTAATGCATGTAAAATTATATGTTTTATTATTATTATTATTATTATTTGTCCTTGCAATGAACAAGAACCAACTTTCAACTACCCTTGTCATTGCCCACAAGAATTTAGCCTGTGACCTGCCTTGAATGACCTCCCCTGTTGTTCGTATTCGTTCCATCTCTCAAAAACCAAAATATTTGATTATGTCAATGTGTACATTGAAATTAATTATCATATCCAAAGCTTGAATTTTACCTTTGAGAATTATGGAAATTTACAAAATGGCACATGATCGTTTATAGACTCTTCAAACTTCTTATCTTGACATTCCTCTACGATTTACTCGTTAGTGGGTTCTATGTAGCTTACATAAATGGCGTTTGTCTTGACACAGAACATATGCAGATGAAGTACTATAAATTAACCATTTATTGCGTGTTTGTAGTCCTATTATTAGTTCTGATTCTGCATCCAACAATACTATAACATGGCAAATTTATAAGCATTCGTTTGAACCACGCCAAAAAACTTTACCTCTATGCAATATTTATGTCACTCAAAAGTCAATTAGTCTCACGGAATATGATGCTACAAGAGCCAAGTGAACCTAATTCCAATAGCTCAGACCACCTGAACATATGGCCAAGAGGGGACCTGAGGTTTCGAGGTGAGTGCTGAACAATAGAAATTCCTGAGGCACCATGACACGGAAGTATCAGAAAATTGTATAGAATTGGTCCCTACACTTTTAGTAGAATGACGCGTTGTGACTGTGGTTGTCATTTTTCTGTTCAGGAAAAGATGCCCTTGCTTGAGTGGTTTGCCAATGAATATAAACGCTTTGCTTGTACTCTTGAATTTGCCACTAATAAATCTCAAGAGGGATCTCAATTTGGTGGAATTGGAGGCATCCTTGGCTACCAGCTCGACATAAGATCTTTTGATGAGTTGTCTGATGGTGAACGTTACGAAGATTCTGATTAGGGACCAACACTCAGTATTGGCAGAGGCAAGCATGAAAGCAATGCTCGGAAGATTTTACTGCCTTGATGTACCCTTTTTAGATACTCTTCCACGTTCAAAGTTTGAATAGATTATTTGATGACGCGGCTTTTTATCTTGTTTTCTCTTTGTTTCGCCCTCTTCCCAATTGATCATGATTTCTTGAAGCATTAGGCCAGATCAATTACAACTGTGGAGAGTATGGGCTATTTATAGTTGGAATTGACATGCTTCAGTTGCTGTTTGCTTTTACTTGGCAATGATTAGAGGTGACGCGGAAAACCCCAAAAGGACGTGGCTTAAGGAACCAACGCACACAATGAATCAAAGAACAATCAAGAAAGTTAAATCAGAATTTAATAACACAAACCCTATACCCAATATTCAGGGGAACACAAATCTAGGGTATTCAAGAAGAATATGGACGCCACACTCCAGAAAAGAAGGAAATTGAGAGTGATAAGTCAATTTGAATGCCACAAGAAGAAGTACCTCTTGATAAGTTCTTTAGTTCGTAAAAGAACTAAGAGAGAAAAACCCTTACTTTCTATTTCACTCAAAGTTGTCTGATCTCCAAAACTTATAAGGGGTGCCTATTTATAAGTTTAGATAGCAATACTAAAGAAGTAAAATTCCTATTTAGGAGAAATCCCTATTTTGGAGAAATTTCGAACTAATTCCAGCACATACAATGAACTTCTATTTAGGAGTGAATGCTATCACTTAGTCTGACTCATTAAGTAGTCCAATTATATTATTTAGGCATAGGTTCTCTTTAGAACTTGAATTTGCACCATTTGAAATTTGGTTGGCCTGAATGTTCTGAATCACCTCATTTAATGCTTCTTTAATCTTTTTGGCCCTAGCTCGTGTTATTGGGCCTTCTGGAATATACAATGGACCTCTTGCACCCATTGAATCTCTAGCTTATGTTATTGGACCTTCTGAAATGTGCAATGAACTTCTTGCATCTATTGAAGCCTTCCACCCATCATCTTTATGGTTCTCAACATTCCCCCCTCCTCAAAAGGATTCGCCCTCGAATCATCACCTACATCAAAAAGGGAAAGGTCAGAAATGTTAAATGTTGCACTCACATTATACTCACCAGAAAGGTCCAACTTATAAGCATTGTCATTAATTCGTGCTAGAACTTGGAAGGGACCATCTCCTCTAGGTTGTAGCTTTGAACACTTCTGAGCTGGGAATCATTCCTTACGCATATGCACCCAAACCCAATCACCAGGTTCAAACACCACCTTCTTTCGTCCCTTGTTGACATGGGATGCGTATTGCTCAGTTTGTTTTTCAATATGTTGCCACACCTTCTCATGCAATTTTTTTATCATGTCAGCTTTGTGTTCACCATCAACGTTGGCATACTCATTGATAGGTATAAGTACCAAATCCAGAGGAGTCAATGGATTAAAACCATATACAATTTCAAATGGAGAGTAGCTAGTAGTAGAATGAACACTTCTATTATATGCAAACTCGACATGTGGTAAACAATCTTCCCATGTTTTCAAATTTGTTTGAATAATAGCATGCAAAAGAGTAGAAAGAGTTCGATTAACCACCTTAGTCTGCCCATCAGTTTGTGGATGACAAGTAGTTGAAAACAATAGTTTAATACCTAACTTACCCCACAAAGTCTTCCAGAAGTAGCTTAAGAACTTTGTATCTCGGTCTGAAACAATGCTCCGTGGCATGCCATGCAAACACACTACTTCTCTAAAGAACAAGTCAGCCACATTGTTTGCATCATCAGTTTTATGGCATGGGATGAAGTGTGTCATCTTTGAAAATCTATCAATAACAACAAATACAGAATCCCTACCCCGTTTTGTACGTGGCAATCCCAGTACAAAGTCCATGGATAAATCAACCCAGGGATGACTAGGTATGGGTAAAGGGGTATACAAGTCATGGGGTAAAACTCTAGATTTAGCTTGTTTGCATGTTATGCATTTCTCACATATCCTCTCAACATCTCGTTTCATGTGTGGCCAAAAGAAGTGTTTATTTAGGACATCTAAGGTTTTCCTAACTCCGAAATGACCCATTAGACCACCCTCATGAGCTTCTCTTATAACCAACTCCCTTAAAGAACTCATAGGTATGCATAAACGATTTTCCCTAAATAAGAAACCCTTATGCCTATAAAACTTCTCAAAGGCTAACTTCTCACATGCTCCATACACGTTAGCAAAGTCCGGATCATTCACATATAAATCTTTAATATGTTCAAATCCTAATAAGTTTGTAGTAAGTGTAGAGATAAGGGCATACCTGCGAGATAATGCATCAGCTACCACATTGTCCTCACCTTGTTTATATTTGATGTTGTAGGGAAAGGTCTCAATAAATTCAATCCACTTAGCATGTCTTTTGTTTAACTTTCCTTATCCTTTTAAGTGCTTCAATGATTCATGGTCAGTATGGATGACAAACTCCTTGGGCCAAAGGTAATATTGCCATGTCTCCCAAGCCCGTACCAATGCATACATCTCTTTATCATAAGTAGGATAATTAAGGCTTGCTTCACTTAGCTTTTCACTGAAGTAAGCAATTAGGCGACTTTCCTACATCAAAACAGCTCCGATGCCAATACCTGAAACATCACACTCAATCTCGAAAGCTTTTTCAAAATTAGGTAAAGCAAGTAGGAGTACAGAACTTAATTTTTCCTTTATGTAATTAAAAGCCTTGTCTTAGTCACTACCCCACCTAAAACTCGTGTTCTTTTTTATAAGCTCAATGAGTGGTGCAGCAATGGTGCTAAAGTCCTTAACAAAGTGTCTATAGAAACTAGTTATACCATAAAAGCTACGCACATCACTAATTGACTTAGGTGTAGGCCAATCACGAATTGCCTTAACTTTTTCCTCGTCAACCTCAACACCTTTAGAACTTACCACATAGCCAAGAAATGTGATCTGATTAGTACAAAAGGAACATTTCCTTAAGTTAGCATACAATTTTTCAGAACGTAAAACACTTACAATAAAACGTAAATGATCAAGATGCTATTCTAGGGTTTTACTATAGACCAAAATATCATCAAAATACACAACCACAAATTTACCAATGAATGGACGCAAAACATGATTCATTAGTCGCATAAAAGTGCTTGGTGCATTAGTGAGACCAAATGGCATAACAAGTCATTCATACAAACCGTACTTAGTTTTGAAAGCTATTTTCCACTCATCTCCCTCTCTCATCCTAATCTAATGATATCCGCTTTTCAAATCAATCTTAGAAAAGACACAGGAACCATGCAATTCATCCAACATGTCATCTAATCTAGGTATGGGGTGACGATACTTTACAGTGATTTTGTTGATTGCTCGACAATCAACACACATCCTCTAAGTCCCATCTTTCTTGGGTACAAGTAGGACAGGAACAACACATGAACTTATGCTTTCCCTTACATATCCTTTGGAAATAAACTCCTCAACTTGCCTTTGAAGCTCTTTTGTCTCCTTAAGATTACTCTTATATGCTGGTCGGTTAGGGATGGATGCACCTGGGATGAAATCAATTTGATGCTTAATTCCTCTATTAGATGGCAATCCACTTGGAACATCATCAGGGAATACATCTTCAAATTCCTGCAATAGAGCAACAACAACGCTAGGCAAAGATGGGTCAAACTTGTTAGTGTTAAAATAAGCCTCCTTGTACAAAAGTACGATCATAAGTTGTTGGGCATAGAATGCTCTTTTGACATCACTCCCTTTTGCATAGAAACTTTCTCTTTTCTTCTCTTTCTCTTGTGTCATCACGTTTTCTCCTCTCTTTTCTCTTTTATCAATCTTTCTTTTCTGTTCACTCTCATTTTTAATCCTTAATTGATCCTCATAAACTTGTTGAGGTGATAACGGTACAAGAGTAACGAGTTTTTTATTCATTACAAAGGAATATCGGTTCTTGAAGCCATCATGTATAACTCGCCTATCAAATTGTCATGGTCTTCCTAATAGAATATGGCCCATATGCATAGGTACAACATCACATAAAATTTCATCACGGTACCTTCCGATAGAAAATGATATGAGCACTTACTTATTTACCTTGACTTCACCACTGTCATTCAATCATTGAAGCTTATATGGCCTAGGATGCTTTATAGTAGGTAAATCCAACTTCTCAATCATAGTTGTACTAGCAATATTAGTGCAACTCCCACCATCAATAATCATACTACATACCTTATCTTTGATGAGACACCTCGTCTGAAAGATGTTATCTCATTGCACCTCATTTTCTTCCTTTACTTGCACATTCAATGCTCGCCTTGTAACAAGAGCTACTTCATTAACTGGATACTCCTCTCCATCACTTTCACCCTCTGATGATGGTATAGAATCATCATCTGATTCACTTTCAGTTTCAACTTCACCATTACTTCTCAAAATCATTGCACGCTTATTTAGACATTGAGATGCAATGTGACCCTTGCCCAAACACTTAAAATATTTAACATCTCTATTTCTACTTGATTAGGGGTCAAAATTACCTGTCTCCTTGCTAGAACCCACATTCTTGTACTTGGATAGCTCAACTTTGGACTTGTGATTGGCCATCTTGTCCCTTTTATTCCAATTTAGCTTCCAAGATGAGGTTGATCCTGAGTTCTGCCCAAACCGTATGGAACCCTTTTGTTTGAGTTGCCTTTCAACTTTTATGTCATGTGCACCATGTCTTCTAATTTCACATAGTGTTGCAATTCAACCATATTTGTTATGTCCCTATTTAGCCCTTGCAGAAATCGAGCCATGGTTGCTTCTCTATCTTCTTCTACATTCACTCGAATCATGGTAATCTTCATCTCCTTGTGGTAATCCTCCACACTTTTGGTGCCCTGAGTGAGCCCTTGCAGCCTTTGGTACAGCTTCCTGTAATAATGATTAGGGATAAACCTCCTCCTCATGATAGCCTTCATCTCCTCTCATGTATCAATAGGTTGTTCACGATTCCTTCTCCTAGTCAAAATAAGTTGATCTCACCAAATAATAACATAATCAGTGAATTCAATTGCAGCAAGTTTTACCTTTTTCTCCTCAGAATAGTTGTGGTAGTCAAAAACTAATTCAACCTTCTTCTCCCATTCTAGGTATGCATCAAGATCATTCTTACCTTGGAATGGAGGAATTGTCATTTTAATACTGCCCAAATTATGGTCATAAGTACCTTGCCTCCCAAATTCTCTTTGATCCCTTCTATTGTTAGCAGTTCGGACCACAGTAGTTTGGTCGTCAATTTCATTATCTTCTACATCATCTTCATGATTATAGACACGTCTCAACTGCCTTCTTATTTTAGGAGCCTTATACTCCCCATGCCTCCTTTGCAACTCTGCTATAATATTAGATTGTTCCTTTATCCTCTCCCTCATATCATCAAATCTGGTATTCATATGCTCAAATTGTTGTTGCATAGCTTTAATCATGAAGGACACATCACCAGCTCCCTCCTGAGCTACACCTTTGTCTTTGGATGTCATAGTATTACTTCTATACAAAATAATAAGATACCTCACAGAGCACTCCCTCACGTGTTTCACTCAAAAGAAGGTGTCACACTCTCTCGTGTTTACACTCTTTATGGCTTTTTCTTTATATGAACTTTCACTCTTGCCTTTTACCACTCAGATTTCTCCTTTCAGTTCTATAAAGAACTAAACAAGGTAAATCAAGAGTATTGTTTTTAAACAAAATAAGATAAATGGCGTAGAATTGAACAAATTGGAGAATAAGGAATCAAAAATCGAAAAAGGATATCAAGGCAAATGATTTTAATGAACTAAACTCACAAAAAGAATTAGGATAGGGGAAGTTAAATTTAGAGGACAAACTTGGGTAACAAGATAGGAAAATGGATGGCAGAATTAGAGTTGAGTAAGAAAACTTTGTTATTATTGTGGTCAATATGACCAAACTATTAACTTTATCAATAACTTTGAATTTTATGTTTCCTTTCCTTTCTTCTTTTTCTTTTTCTTTTTTCTTTTTTTTTTCGTTGATCCTTCTTTTTTTTTTTCTTTTTCTTTTACTCAACACAAAACAATAGTAGAACACTTAAATACAGCAATTGGAATTGAAATTAGCTCATTGAGAAGGATTGCAAATAAACAGATTTGTGCATTTGAATTGTAATGCACATAATATACAAATTGAATCGAAATAAATAAATCACAAGGTAGAAAATTGAAGAGTGACTGGATTCAATCTGATTTAGAGCTAAGCTTTAATACCAATTGATGCGGAAAACCCCAAAAGGACGTGGCTTAAGGATCCAACGCACACAATGAATCAAAGAACAACCAGGAAAGCTAAATCAGAGTTTAATAACATAAACCCTAGACCCAATATTCAGGAGAACACGAACCTAGGGTATTCAAGAAGGATATGGATGCCACACTCCAGAAAAGAAGGAAATTGGGAGTGATAAGTCGATTTGAACGCCACAAGAAGAAATACCTCTTGATAAGTTATTTAATTCTTAAAAGAACTGAGAGAGAAAAACTCTTACTTTCTATTTCATTCAAAGTTGTCTGATCTCCAAAGCTTATAAGAGGTGCCTATTTATAAACTTAGATAGCAATCCTAAATAGGCAAAATTCCTATTTAGGAGAAATCCCTATTTTGGAGAAATTTCGGACTAATTTCAGCACATACAATGAACTCCTATTTAGGAGTGAATGCTATCACTTAGTCTGACTCATTAAGTAGTCCAATTATATTAATTAGACCTGAGCTCTCTTTAGAACTTGAATTCGCACCATTTGAAGTTTGGTTGGCCTGAATATCCCGAATCAGCCCATTTAGTACTTCTTTAATCTTTTTGGCCCTAACTTGTATTATTGAATTTTCTGGAATGTGCAATGAACTTCTTGCACCCATTGAAATTCTAACTTGTGTTATTGGACTTTCTGAAATGTGCAATAAACTTCTTACATCTATTGAAACCTTCCACCCATAATCTTCATGGTTCTCATCAAAAGGGCAATGAATGTTATGCAAGTTTTCTGCCATCATGTAAATTAGTCTATTATGTAGTATAAGAGTATAATTCTCTTTGACATTTTTATGAGATTAGTTAGATTTTTAATCTTAGTATTATGAAATATACTTCTCTTTAAATTAGCCTATTATGTAGTGTGGGAGTATAATTTTTCTGACAAAATTATAGTATATCACTCTTATTTTTATTTTTTAATTTTCATGAGAAAAAAAATAGAGATAGATAAATGACCATGTTACTATTTCCTTATTTGACCCAATAAATAAAAAGAAAATTGACATTTAGATACTCTGATTCATACATTGCATGCGAAATAAGGTGGCCATCCACATGTTTCCTCAAGGATTATTGATTATAAGATTGGTGACATACCGGTGGATGGATGGGCTAGAATTACGCTTAGTGCACACAGAAAACAAATAATCAATTAGTTATTGTGCAATTGGGCATACTAATAATCCAATTGAGAGTACCGCCAAGTGTTGTGGTGTAGTAGCGGTGAGGGGAAAGTTTGTTGATATGTTATATGTAATAAGTTTGATTTTTTGCTTAAATTATTCAATTGAGTTCAAATGTATATTTACAAAATTAGCACTTCTAATAATAATACACAATTTTTCTTAATAAGATATATGACTTTTACTCTTGTTTTTTTTATTATATATATAATCCACTTGAGGGTTGAGACCAACTCTTTTATCATCTCAGCGAGTCCAATTAATGGTCATGAAAGCACTGTATGGTCTAGTAACGGAAGAACAGTTTATTTTCTTAATCATGTCGAATTAGTGTCATTCTTCTCGGCCTCTCAACAACCTTTTTATGTGGTTTTTATATTGTGGGCTTTTGTAGGTCGTCTCTCTTGGAGATGTCGCAATGGCTGTGGTCCAAAAGTGTTTGTTGTAAACAACTTCAATCTCCTCTGACTCTCAGCATTTGATTTGCTATCCAATAGAAATCACTCTTTCAAAGTCACAATTGAGTTGAACTCACGACGGTTAAGGGCGCAAACCTCTATATATCTCTTCTTTCCACAAGTCTATTAAATTAAAAGTTTAACAAAATTTAAAAGTAATAAATTTTAATTTAAAAATCCTCAATTATAATAATTTTAAGATGATATTAAAAAATTATTTTATTTAAAAATTAAATTATTATATAAAAATTAAAAAAATAATAATTAAATTACACGTTAAATTTTAATTTAGTGGTTAAGATGTCAACCTCAAAAATCACAATTCAAAGGGCAACTCTGCGTGAGAAACGCGCATCGAATTGACACAAAGAACCATCGCACCGGCCGCCACCTGTTACACATGGTTTTGAGACGAGACAACAGAGGACGGGGAGCCGGAATTGACTAAATGCCAAACCTTTGAATTTGGAAAGACGTGGAAGATGTACAGCCGTTGGTGAGCAGGAATAGACTCGTTATTTAGTATGCCACGGAAACCTAACGCCCCATCTCTCTTTTTCTTATTTATGATTATGAAATAGACTGGACTTTGCAGACATACAAATAAATCAAGTTGATTTACACTTGAAAGCTATTTTTTCAAGTTTTAGATTTTTATGATACTTTAATTTTGAATAACATATATCATATTTTAACTAATTTTTTTTAGATATCGAACAAAATAAGAAGAGCCCAACTTCACTCCTACGTTCCTCTTGCACGATACAGGATTATTAGGGTTTCCACCTTTCTTTGTGGTGCCTAGATACCTGGATGGAGTAATTAAGTTATAAAACTTGGTCCAGACTTTGACTTGCCCATGGGACTAGACCCTCTGCCAAACCAAGTTCTTGTAACAATGCAAAATTACTATTAAACGGATCATTAAGGCATTAACAAATAGCTTTCTCAAGATTTACACGGTAATAGATTAATTAGTACGATTTTTGTATTGAGGGGTCCGTTCAAATGTGTATCGTGATGATGAAAACAATGTTCTTTGTTAGGGTGTGGGAGTAGTCTACTTGCCATTCATGCCCCATTGTTATGAACGAAAAATTAAAAAAAAAAAAAAAACAATAAAAAAACACAAATTTTGAGATCAAAATTTGCATTTTCCTTGATTCTGACAATACTTAATTAGCTTGGGACATGTTTATTTCATTCAAATTGCATTCAATCAACTACCATTCCTCAGCATGGTAGTTGATTGAATATAGTATACCGTCGTGACACATCAACATTAAAAACCACATGAAACAAAGGTAGCGCGAGATTGTGGGAGTGGAGCTGCGGAGTGGGTAATATTTGTCCTATGTATAAGAGCTCCACATGAAACCTTTTATTTAACAACCAAAAGGGTGTAAAATCGTGCGGCTGAGAATTGTAGCTTTGAAGTTTATTAGACAACTCTAATAATCCATTGGACCCAAAAAGTCGACCCAGGCAAGATGGCCCTGTGACATTGGCGCTTTGTATACATTTAAGACAGACATGTTAGCTCTGCATTATATACACGCCACGTTAGTTTGAAATCGTGATATACTAAATAACTAAGTTTACACATTATATCAGAAAAGTTATTAAATTTTAAAGTTTAAAAATAATGAGTAAGACAACATATATGAATAACAACTGAAATCCTAACACAATTTTTTACATGCAAGTTCATTGTATTTCAAAGTGGAGTGTAAACAAAGTGTAAATTCTCCTTACGTGTAAAAAATTCACAATTAACAGAACAATCACAACGAACGTATGCCAATCATCCAACAATATAGTATTAATATAGCATATTAATTACTCTCAAGCACCTTCTCTCCCGTACAACCACTCCCTTTCCACTTGCACGCATAAAAACTAATATAGACATAGTCTACTTATATATATATATATATATATATATATATAGATAGGTATATGTATACGCCGAATCCATTCTTTCCACTCATACAATTGAAGTGCAAACTAAGGCCAGTTTTAGCCATGGTGGACAACAGAGATATGTTTGGTCGTGGTTCACAATCAAAAAACAATGATGAGGAGGCTTTAGTATGGGAAGCTATACAGAGACTGCCCACTTATGATCGTCTGAGAACTGGTTTACTGAAGTCTATAGTAGACGTTGATGTCAGGAAGCTTACCTCAAATGACAGGCAGCAGTTTGTTGAGAGGAACTTTAGGGTTGCTGAGGAAGACAACGAGAAGTTCTTGAGGAAGATCAGAGAACGTATTGATAAGTAAGCCCCTTTCAATTAATTTGATTACCTGTTTGCATTGTCCGACGACTTTTTCTGTTATTGACGTGCAAAACTAGCGGTTTCTTCTTTCTTCCTCATCAAAAGCCTTACCCTTGTTTCTCGAAGAAACTGGTTTTACGAAACTGTAACCTATAAAGTATTATTATTACCTTTAAATCAAGTCTTGGAGGCTAAGTAAGCTTTGTAATTTTTCATTTGATTGGTCGGTGCTAAGATTTAAAATAAGTGCTCAGCTGCTCTACCATTTGGTGGTACAATTGACTGATTAAGCTTTAAATTAAACAAAGTTAATGATTAGTGACCAACATTTTTCTGGGTTAAGATAATGTTTTGGTTGCATAGAGTCAAATGACTACTTTTGAGTGCTTTTAAATTGCCATTTTTTCTTTTGGATGTAAGTTGCATCTGTCAAATCGTGAAAATTTTTGCATTATTTGGGAGGCTTTTTGTCGTCTTGTTTCTTCATTAAATCTTGCTTCAGGGTTGGGCTTCGACTACCAACAGTAGAAGTTAGATTCGAGAAGCTAAGAATAGAAGCTGATTGCTATGTTGGCACCAGAGCTCTTCCTACACTTCTGAACACTTCAAGGAACTTCTTGGAATCGGCTCTTGGATTATGTGGAATCAGATTGGCCAAGAGAATTAAACTCACCGTCCTTAAGGATATCTCAGGAATTATAAAACCATCGAGGTAACAAATCAGCCATCCTTTCTCTCACATATATATATATATATATATGCTACTAATAAGTTAAAATGATGAATTTTAAATTTAATATATTGTAATGGAGTGTTTTGTAATTTTATTTAAAATTTTTATTACTTAGATAACAATAATAATTTAATTGAATTTATAAAAATAATAATTAATATTTTTAATATTTTAAAAGATTAAATTCTCTTAACATTTAGGTTTTATTATCTTATAAAAAGTTTTATTCTCCTTGATGGACTTTGATTTTTTGAGGCCGCAATAAATTCAGGCATGCCCAAAATCGCGCAAGAAAGCATTTTCCATATCCTATAGAAGCATATGTACTATGATTTATAGACCAATGCTCATAATTGTTAGGAGCAGCCTTTAATTTCCCTTTTTTTCTTTTCCAAAAAATTAAAAATTCTATATCTAGAGAATGAACATTGCTGAATTTTACTTTTTTTTTTTTTGTTTGGGTGGTCAGAGCTGACTTGAAATATCTCGCTGCAGGATGACGTTATTGTTGGGACCTCCCTCGTCCGGCAAAACAACCCTTCTGCTGGCACTTGCTGGAAAGCTAGACCCAGCTTTAAATGTTGGTTGAAACAGTCTTTTCTGAGATACTTCGTGACACCAAATTAAAATCGCAGTCCCACTATGAAATAAAAAATTATCATACGAAAAAGTTTTTTTTTTTTTTAAATTCATCCGAACATAAAATAAAAAAACAAGGGTTGCTCACTAAAACATATATTCTTGCTGAATTAGCCATAAAAATAAAAAAAAAAATACAAAGATTCAATGACTACGTAGGGATGCGCAAGATGTGCACTCCAAGCCCTGTGGAATGTTCCAAATTCGTTGATCTCTAATTTCTAACAACCAAATATCAAACCCTGAATCCGAATGAAATGAAATAATAATAATAATAATAATAATGTATATATATATATAAGCAACAATGCAGAAATGTAAAAGACTACAAATACGTAATTTTCATGCTACAAATAGTTCTTCTTTTTTTTTTTCCGTTTTTGATAATGCAATTATGTGCTTGCAAATTCTAATCAGGTTCAAGGCCCAGTGAGCTACAATGGATATGGGCTGGATGAGTTTGAGCCACGGAAGACAGCAGCCTATGTCAGCCAAAATAATGTGCACTTGGGAGATCTAACGGTTAAAGAAACCTTTGATTATTCTGCAAGGTTTCAAGGGGTCGGTACTGCATCTGGTAATTCATACAAAATCAACTTGTCTCAATTTATTATTATTATTATTATTATTTTCGTTTATCTGTACCAAAATTTTAACATATTCTACACTAATATAGATGTTTTCCCGAGTTAGCCATACCACAAAAGCATAGTCATTGATTTTGTGGACACCACATGTAGAAACCACAAGATCAAAGGCTCGTATGATTTCACACATGTTCGAAGTGGGGCAATATAGTATTGCTCTTTCTTATTTAATTTTTGCTGGATTAGCTGTGCTTCTATTTTAATGTTCTCTACTTTGCAATGCTTTCTTTCCCGACAAGCAACATGTCATCCCATAACCTCACAATTCTCTCTTTGGAATTGGAGGCCTCCCAGATAGATGTGTAGACTTTTTACTACTTGATGGCCTCGAGCATTTAGATTCTTAGGCATAGCTTTTCAAGAACTAATAATGTTATCTGAATCTCAAGAACTGCTGGCTGAACTTTTAAGGAGAGAGAAAGAAGCTGGTATCACTCCTGACCCAGATGTTGATCTTTTCATGAAGGTACACACACTAGAGCACAAAATTTCATATTTAAAGCACAAAATAGATGAATTATGATTGATAATTGCATTGATGCTTACCTTTATATCCCCAGGCAATTGCAATTGAAGGAGTTGAGAGTACTCTATCCACAGATTATATTTTACAAGTCAGTTATACTAATTATTAATTATTATTAATATATAATCAAATTATTAGTATAATAATTTCTAATTACATTTATATAATTAAACAGTTATTAGGGCTTAATGTATGTAAGCATATATTTGTTGGAGATCAAATGAGGAGAGGAATTTCAGGTGGACAAATGAAAAGAGTAACAACAGGTTAGTTATCTTTTTAAGTTTTATATTTTGGTCATTTTAGTACTTTATTTGTTATATTAAAAAAGATAAATTATGATTTAAATTAGACTACTTAAAAATATTTGTTGCGTTTAATTTTATTTTTAATTATAATTTCTTAATTTTATACATTATAAATTATATTATATTATTTCATTCTAATAATTTAAATTTTTAAAGAAAATAAATTTTTGAGAATAATATTATATATTTAAATTAAATTACAAATATCTATCCGAGTTTAAAGAAAAAAAAAGTAAATGTAAGGATTCTTTTGTACTTAGACCTTCCTTTTGTATGATTAAAGAGGATTGGAACCAACAGCATGCGGACAGTTTGGTCTAGTTTCAATTCTGCGCCAATTCAAGTTCCTGATTCAGTTTTTGTTCTGGTTCTGAAGCAGACGCACTTTCTTCCCTCTTTTTTTTTTCGAGTAAAAAATAATAAAAGGAAAAACGATTATTGGGCCCTTTCTTTTTATCTTCTTGTGGAACAGTAAGTCCTAATTGGCAGTTTTGCTTATGCTTATGATTCCATTCCTGATTTTTGGAGAGGAACCGAACTACCTCTCCGACAGTTATGGTTCCAAGCGGAATTGTGGAACAAATTCCAATTCCAATTCTGGTTCAGTTTAATTTTGGTTCGATTCTAATTCCTACCAAAACCATTACCAGGCCGATTTGAACTTGCCTAAGAACCTTAGTTTTGCCTTAAATAGTTTCTTGGCACGGCTTTCCTAGAAGGGGAAATATGTTGCTTAATGCAGGGGAGATGATGGTTGGACCTGCCAGAGTGCTATTTATGGATGATATATCAACTGGCCTAGACAGCTCCACAACCCATCAAATTGTGAAGTGCATGCAACAAATTACTCATCTCACTGAGGCCACCACGTTGATATCACTCCTCCAACCTGATCCTGAGACGTTTGATCTGTTTGATGATATCGTTCTCCTGTCAGAGGGTCAGATTGTGTATCAGGGACCACGGGAGCAAGTGCTCAAGTTCTTTGAGAGCTGCGGATTCAACTGTCCTGAGAGAAAGGCGACCGCTGACTTTTTGCAAGAGGTAAATATATTATTCATAGCAGCACACATTGCCAGCGTAATTAGAGGTGCTTGAGTCATTGCAGTAGATAGTGCATATATCTAATTAGAGTTTAAGACATGATCCGTTTTGACCTCTCAACTAATCAATCAAACTTATGAGTCAAACGATTTTGTGAGATAATATCAGAATTTTAATAATTAAAAAATTAAAAATTTAAATTTTATTATTCTCATATTTAATTATAAATTTTTAAAATTAAATAAACTTTTTTATTTTTATTTTTAATTCAAAAAAATTATACTTTTGGGTAAAAAGACATTAGAGTTTAATATATAATTTCTTGACTTATCTCATGCAGATATAATAGCAATAATAATAATATCAGCGATTACATGGATAGTGTTTTCATGCAGGTTACATCAAAGAAAGACCAAGAGCAATACTGGGCAGATGGGAGCAAGCCTTATTGCTACATATCAGTACCTGAATTTGCAACCAGGTTTAAGGCATTTCATGTTGGCATCCAGCTTGAGAATGACCTCAATGTGCCATATAACAAGGCCAAATGTCACAAAGCAGCCCTTGTCTTCAAAAAGAGCACAATCCCACCATTGCAGATTCTCAAAATATCTATCGATAGAGAAATGCTTTTGATCAAGAGAACCTTATTCATTTTCATTTTCAAGGCTATCCAAATCACTATTCTTGCCTTCATCGCGTCTACCGTGTTTTTAAGGACAACACTCGACATCACATATGATTCTGGATTGCTGTACATCACTTCAATTATATTTTGTGTAATCACGAATACATTCAATGGCTTTTCTGAACTATCTATGGCCATAATGAGGCTTCCTGTGTTTTATAAACAAAGAGATCTCCTGTTTTATCCTGCTTGGGCATACACACTCCCAAATTTCTTGCTCAGAGTCCCAATTGCCGTCTTTGAGTCTGCAGTTTGGACTGTTGTCACCTATTTCAGTATTGGATATGCCCCAGGAGCTAGCAGGCAAGGTTACCGCGCCAATGTTGCATTGGATACAAATCCTCAAATGGGATACATGAGTTTGACTGCATAATTTGAATTGATTGATATGTCAGGTTTTTCAAGCAGCTGTTGGTGGTATTTCTGATACAGCAAACGGCTGCTGGCTTGTTTAGGCTCATGGCTGGGTTGTGCAGGTCCACGGTTATTGCATATACTGCAGGATTACTATCTGTGCTCATTTTATTCCTTCTAGGAGGCTTCATCCTTCCAAAAGGTATGTGTTTACTAGGAAATTGCAGTCTTAGCAACGATTGAGTAAAATTGATGCCGTAATCATGAATATTCGAGATTTTCCGCAAAGAATTACCTGCCATTTTACCAGCTATTATATACAATTATAAAGATTCACCTTGCATAAATATAAATGCCCCCATTTTTCAACATTTGCATCAGTTCTACTCTATTTAAGTTTTTTGCATTTGTCTTTGGAACATGGTTGTTATCACACTGATTCCTTACAGGCAAGCATTTCAGAATTATTGAATTAATGGCATAGTGCTCTCAATGTACCAGGAATCCTTCCTGCATGGTGGTCATGGGCCCCTTGGCTTTCACCTTTTTCTTATGCTTTTGATGCCTTGGCTGCCAATGAGATGCTTGCTCAAAGATGGACGGACAGACTGGTTTGTTAGTCACATTGATTTTCTTTTTTTTCTGTTGCTCCAATAACATACAGGCAAAATAAGAATTATATGCAAAGAGAAATCTCATACAAAGCACACCCTGCAGTTACCAGGCAGTACGACAAAGTTGGGCATCGCATTCCTGGATAACTTTGATGTAAACACCCATGAATACTGGTTTTGGATCAGATGTGCAGCACTTCTTGGGTTCACCATTCTCTACAATGTCCTGTTCACCTTCTCACTCATGTACTTGAATTGTAAGTTTAAACAATGTGCTTTGCTTACTTCCTCCTTCAGAAAGGCTATTAACTTTCTCTAGTTTTCCTCTTCTTTTTTTTTCTCTCTCTCTTGCTAACTCTACGATCATTTGGAATAGCTCTTGGAAAGCCACAAGTAATTATATCTGAAGATACAGCTAATAAGCAATCTGTCAAGGAAGAAACAAAAGACGGAGAAAAGCGAAAAACAAAGATACCAAATCACGAAATTAGTACAAGTAAGAAATTAAACCATGCACAATACTTTTGTGAAAAAATAATTTTAGAAGAAACTTTTGCAGCAGGTGAGTTACTGATGCAAACCTCTAATGTTGAAGGAGAAATGCAAATTCTGAGAATAAGCAGCCAATCTAATGCCAAGACCAGAGATGGGGTTTCCGTAAAGAGGGGAATGATTCTTCCATTCACACCTCTGTCCATGTCCTTTGATAGTGTAAACTACTATGTGGATATGCCAATGGTGAGAATCTATCCTTCTTCTCTAGATATCTGTAATTTCTTAATTCCGGGTCGATTGTGCAAATTAGATCATATGTCCGGGGTAACGAAATTAACTACCTTAAATGATTATATCTTGTAGGAAATGAAGTTTCAAGGAGTGACTCACGACAGGCTACAGCTACTGAAGGAAGTCACCGGAGCATTTAGGCCAGGAGTCCTGACTGCTTTGATGGGTGTCAGTGGAGCTGGCAAGACAACACTGATGGATGTTCTAGCAGGCAGAAAAACTGATGGTTATATCGAAGGCGATATTAGAGTTTCAGGATTCCCCAAGAATCAAGAAACATTTGCAAGAATTTCCGGTTACTGTGAGCAGACTGACATTCACTCTCCTCAAATCACTGTTAGAGAGTCCTTAATATTTTCGGCTTTCCTAAGGCTCCCTAGAGAAGTTAGCGACGAAGAGAAGATGGTAAGAATTACGAATGCACTCCAATATTTGCTTGTAACGGCAAACAACATTTGATCCAGGTTTGATTGGCCGCAAAATGTAAATTATGTTTTTCCCAGGTTTTTGTGGATGAAGTGATGGAACTAGTTGAGCTTGACAATCTTAAGAATGCTATAGTTGGGCTACCAGGAATTACAGGACTTTCTACAGAACAAAGGAAAAGGCTGACGATAGCGGTGGAACTGGTTGCAAACCCTTCAATAATATTCATGGACGAACCAACTTCTGGTCTTGATGCAAGGGCAGCAGCCATTGTGATGAGGACGGTAAGGAATACCGTGGACACAGGAAGAACAATTGTCTGCACAATTCATCAGCCTAGCATTGAAATATTTGAAGCCTTTGACGAGCTGTTACTAATGAAAATAGGAGGAAGACTTATCTACTCAGGACCACTAGGCCAGCATTCTCACAACATCATTAAATATTTTGAGGTACATAACACTTGTCCTGGAAACATACAGTTAGTAGAACATAAACACATCTGACGTGGTGGTACAACTATCTGTAAAATTTTTCAGTCAATTCCTGGAGTCCCTCAAATTAGAGACAAGCAGAACCCGGCAGCATGGATGCTGGAAGCAAGCTCAATGTCAGTTGAGTTTCATCTTGGAATTGACCTTGCCGAGCATTACAAATCATCATCCTCGTTCCGGTAAGTACAGAACAAAGTCGACAAATTTAGTAACACAGTGTCAAATTATTGAGCCTTTGGATAACACAATTGGCTATATTTGTAGAGAAACAATGGCTCTAGTTGAAGATTTGAGTGCACCCTCAGAAGGAGCAACTGACCTCTATTTTCCCAGTCAGTATTCACAATCTAGATGGGGACAATTTAAATCTTGCCTATGGAAGCAGTGGTGGACTTATTGGAGAAGCCCTGATTACAACATTGCACGGTATATTTTCACTTTAGCAACAGCTCTTATACTAGGCACAATGTATTGGCAACTAGGAAACAAAAGGTCAGTGCCCATTGTCCAAAGCCAAACTCTCTCTCTATTTGTCTTCTGACATTTTCATTTGTTTAAGCTATGTTTTGATAAATTCCAATTCTTTTTTTATAAACAGGGAAACCTCATTTGATCTTAATATGATTGTTGGAGCCATGCTTGTAGCGGTTATGTTTCTCGGAATCAACAATAGCTTTGTAGTACAACCAGTTGTAGCAATAGAGAGAACTGTCCTCTACCGCGAAAAGGCTGCAGGAATGTACTCAACTTTAGCTTATGCCTTGGCACAGGTAAGGAAAGGGAGCTTCAAACATATCCACCAACAAAAACAGATCAATACAAGTTCACAAAGAGTACAATTTGAAAGAAACAACAATTTTTCCTATAAGAAACAAACCAGTGTTTTCATTTCTATTCCTTTTATGCAGGTGATAGTTGAAATACCATATATACTTGTGCAAACAACATATTACTCTCTCATAGTATATCCAACGGTGAGCTTTGAATGGACGGTAGCCAAGTTCTTTTGGTTCTACTTCATCACATTCTGCTCGCTCCTATACTTTACATACTACGGCATGATGACCGTTTCAGTCACACCAAATCAGGAGATAGCAGCTATATTGGCATCAGCATTTTATGCTATCTTTTCTCTTTTCTCTGGTTTCTTCATCCCCAGACCGGTAAGTCCATCTCTTACACTCCAAAGGCACATAACCCGTGATTGATTAAACAAAATGCAGTATTTGTGCTTTATGTCATGTACATTATGTGACATTGCAGAGACTTCCCAAGTGGTGGAAATGGTACTCCTACATTTGCCCTCTGGCATGGAGTATATATGGACTAATTGTGACACAATTTGGTGATCTTGAAGACGCTATCAAGGTGCCTGGGATTGAACCAGATCCGAGCATCAAGTCATATATCCAAGATCATTATGACTATGATCTTAATTTCAAGGGGCCAACTGCTGCAATTTTGGTTGCTTTTAGTGCTTTCTTTGTCCTTATATTCACCTTCTGCATCCACCATCTGAACTTCCAACAGAGATAACTCAGTACGCACATAGAACAGAAATTAAGAGACTCAAGTACGGGAGAGCAAAGGTGACTAGGACATTGAAGAGGACTATAAAGCCTACAAGAGCAGCAGTATATATATATATATCAAAGCTCTTGAGCACTGCTATGCCAAAGATGCTAGAGTTGTCTGGCACCTGTAATGCAGTCAAAATGTAAAACATAGGATGATCCTATTCCTGCTCCATTTCATGAAATAGCTGGATATTTGACATGTATGTGTAAGACAATATTGAATAACATACCGATTTGTTATCCACCTTGGTGAAATCATTTTGTTATTGGTAATGGAATTGTAACCATAAATCAAAGGTGAAACCCAATATGCCCACCCCCCAACCAGCCTGGGATTGCTCTAGATTTTTACATTCAAGCTTATACTAAAATAAGCCTAAGATAATATGATAATTTGCACATAACATACATATAGTGATATAAGTCGAGAAAATATTGGTAACGCATACCTGCTAGCTTCGGGTGCAAATCCAATAGAGTAATATTTTACAGTCATCCAAACAATAGACTCCACAATCGATACAGGCAACCTCAGGAGAAAAGTGGGAAGAGTAAAAGCCCATGGAGGGTGGAACAAAAGGTCTCTTTGCTTAGAAAACACAGGAAGTCTAGTGATCATCGCTGCAACCTCAAAGAAACCACCAAACATGTTAATGACCAAGTGAAACAAAAATGCAGTCATATAAAGTGCCCCATCTTCTTGATTTCCGTTTTGGATTTTGGACCTTATAAATACTGTGGATGTCATGAATGCAACAATGATAATTTGGACTGTCTTTGAGACATAAACTACTGAATTTCTTTTGATCGGTAGCCATTCCTTGTCCCAGCAAGCCTTTAATAGCTCCATTGTTGGCACTGTGTATTTTTCCAACACCGGGGCTGCTCTGTGGCTTTGAGACTTGTCAAATGGCATAGATAGCTCGTTGTTTAGCTGCATCCCCACGTGGAATTGCTTGAAATTTTGTGCAAATTCAGGAACTGATATGTATCTGTATGATTTGCTTCTATCTCCTGAATATTGCTCTTGTTCTTTCCTTGAAGTAACCTGTGATATTTACACAAGTTATAATTGGCAACATACATCTATAAATGTCTTAGATTGAGTTAAGCTTGATTTGCATTCATTACAAGTATTGTCATGCCGAATTCCACAGTTAGATATTCATGTAAAACTAAATTTTGTTTTGGTAAAGCTAAAAGGAATTTCAATGATAACATATCAATCAATAAAATAGCATGTCACTGATGATATTTTTGAATATTTCTACATGTTACAATTTTTCCCCTTTCATCGAGAAAAATCTTTCCACGTGTAAGAACAACCCCAATTGCTGAACAGGACGAACATCAGGCAGGTTGCAGGGGCTCACCCTATTGTAAAGAACTGGTTCAAATAGCCCACTTTCAATCAAAATGGGCTAGAAATGAGAGACAATGGGCTTGTTTAAATTCGAACTCCATGCAATTTTTACAGAAATTCGGACTCTAACTGGGTACGTTACACAGTGTCATATACTGCATTAAATTCCCAACTCCGGTGGTATATCAAGTCATAAAATCGGGATCAACAAGTAACACAGTTTATCCTTGTAATAACGATAATTAATATTTTTATAATTTAATTTAGATCTAATTAATTAAAATTAAATTAATAAATTTAAATAGATATAATTAATTTGTATGTTATATAAAAATATTTTATATTATAAATAAAAATTAATATAATATAAAATTATATATATATATATTGTATAAAAATTAATAGTATTTATTTGAATTATCTAATTCAATTTAAATTTTTTTAATTTTAATTTATTAAAAAAATTACCGTTTGTTGTAGTTTAATAATAAGAAAATAAGTTGTTCTATACAAAAGTTATGAATTTATTTTTTTTTTACAAAATGTTAAATAAGGTTAAATATATATTTAATTTTACATAATTATAAAAATTGTTGATAAATTTTTATTAGGTATTATTAAATTTATTCTTTAATAAAATCATTTAATTTATTATACAACAATTTAACATAATTCTCTTTGGTAAGTAGTGTTGCCCTTACTTGCTCATTTCTTGTTCAAAAGAGACATATTTGGACCAGCTGAAATTGAATAGGAAAAAAATGTTTATCCGATAGCTAGACATCAACTCTACGACAAGGAGCAATTTAACCAAAATCAAATCAGCCACCCCAAGATATGACTCCCCTTGACTTCCAAGTTTCAACTTGTGTAGGTATAGACTTTCCTGAGATAAACTCTTAGAAAGTTGTGGTTCAATTAAAAACTCCTGGTCCCTTGTCAATTTATTTGATTGAATGGCCTCTAGTTCTTTCTAAGAACCCTGAATTTTCAGATTTTAGCCACCAATATATAGTTCTTTTCCTTTTTTTTTTTTTTTTCAGTAAGCGAGTTATTGCACTGCCAAAACGACAAAATACACATGTAAATTGTTGGGATCTTGATACCCGTTTAATTTTTGGGATCTTGGCTTTGCATTTTCTCTTGGGTCCACGTCAGGGGCATCTTTCCCTTGTAAGGCCTTGAAATGACCCTCAATCACCTAAATGAGTCCTTCCCTGTAATTTTCGGGGTTGAAAATGTTACATCAACGCAGTTTTATTGATAATAATAATTTATAAAACATGTCATATCATATTATTATTAATTTTATAATTTAATATATAATTATAATTAAATATAATATTAAAAATATATAATCAATAATTATAATAATAATATTTTATTCGTACTTATTTTGCATAACAAATTTCTTTGGCATATTATAATTGAGAGGTTGGAGAACACTTTTACACGATAGGAGCACAATTATTTGAGAGAGAAAAAGACTTGTCTGGCTAACAATCCAATCAAAGGATACCCCTAATGCATGTAAAATTATATGTTTTATTATTATTATTATTATTATTATTTGTCCGTGCAATGAACAAGAACCAACTTTCAACTACCCTTGTTATTGCCCACAAGAATTTGGCCTGCCACCTACCTTGAACGACCTCGCCCTGTTGTTTGTATTCATTCCATCTCTCAAAAACCAAAATATTTTACCATGTCAATGTGTGCACTGAAATTAATTATCATATCCAAAGCTTGAATTTTACCTTTGAGAATTATGGAAATTTACAAAATGGTACATGATCGTTTATAGACTCTTCAAACTTCTAATCTTGACATTCCTCTACGATTTACTCGTTAGTGGGTTCTATGTAGCCTACATAAATGGTGTTTGCCTTGGCACAGAACATATGCAGATGAAGTACTATAAATTAACTATTTATTGCATGTTTGTAGTCCTATTATTAGTTCGGATTCTGCATCCAACTAGACTATAACATGGCAAATTTATAAGCATTCGTCTGAGCCACGTCAAAAAACTCTACCTCTATGCAATATTTATGTCATGCCATGTGAGGCTCAGGTACTAAAGAGTCAATTAATCTCACAGAATATGATGCTATAAAAGTTTATTGTTACAAAATTATTACTTTCTTTTCAAAAAATAATATATAATATTTACACTTATATAACTCATAATTCTTTTTTTTATTTGATATAAGAGTTGAATTATATTTAATTTATTTATAATATAACTCGTTATTATTCATGACATAATCAATCTGTGACGCAGCTAATTCCAATAGCGACCACCTGAACATATGGCCAAGAGGGGACCTGAGGTTTCGAGGTGAGTGCTGAACAATATAAATTCCTGAGGCACTATGACATGGAAGTATCAAAAAATTGTATAGAATTGGCCCCTACACTTTTAGTAGAAAGACGCATTGTGACTGTGGTTGTCATTTTTCTGTTCAGGAAAAGATGCCCTTGCTTGAGTGGTTTGCCAATGAATATAAACGCTTTGGTTGTACTCTTGAATTTGTCACTAATAAATCTCAAGAGGGATCTCAATTTTGTCGTGGGTTTGGTGGAATTGGAGGTATCCTTCGCTACCAGCTCGACATAAGATTTTTTGATGAGTTGTCTGATGGTGAACTTTATAAAGATTCTGATTAGGGACCAACGCTCAGTATTGGCAGAGGCAAGCATGAAAGCAATGCTCGGAAGATTTTACTGCCTTGATGTACCCCTTTTTAGATATTCTTCCATGTTCAAAGTTTGCATACATTATTTGATGAAGCGGCTTTTTATCTTGTTTTCTCTTTGTTTCTCCCTCTCCCCAATTGATCATGATTTCTTGAAGCATTAGGCCAGATCAATTACAACTGTGGAGAGTATGGGCTATTTATAGTTGGAATTGGCATGCTTCAGTTGTTTGCTTTTACTTGGCAATGAGTAATTAGAGGGCAATGAATGTTATGCAAGTTTTCTGCCATCATGTAGGTTAGTCTATTATGTATTATAAGAGTATAATTCTCTTAGACATTTTTGTGAGATTAGTTAGATTTTTAATCTTAGTATTATGAAATATACTTCTCTTTAAATGAGTCTATTATGTAGTGTGAGATTATAATTTTTTCAGACAAAATTATAATATATCAGTTTTATTTTTATTTTTTCATTTTTATGGAAAGAAAAAAGAGATATATAACTGATTATGTTAATATTCCCTTATTTGACACAATAAATAAAAAGAAAATTGACATTTAGATACTCCGATTCATACATTGCATGCGAAATAAGGTGGCCATCCACATGCTTCCTCAAGGATTATTGATTATAAGATTGATGACATACCGGTGGATGGATGGGATAGAATTACGCTCAGTGCACACAGAAAACAAATAATCAATTAGTTATTGTGCAATTGAGCATACTAATAATCCAATTGAGAGTACCGCCAAGTGTTGTGGTGTAGTAGCGGTGAGGGGAAAGCTTGTTGATATGTTATATGTAATAAGTTTGATTTTTTGCTTAAATTATTCAATTGAGTTCAAATGTATATTTATGAAATTTGCACTTCTAATAATAATACACAATTTTTCTTAATAAGATATATGACTTTTACTCTTGTTTTTTTGATTATATATATATAATCCACTTGAGGATTGAGACCAACTCTTTTATCATCTCAGCAAGTCCAATTAATGGTCATGAAAGCACTGTATGGTCGAGTAACGGAAGAACAGTTTATTTTCTTAATGGATAATTGGAAGTCCGTCCAAATGAATATTTTCTGGGTTACTAATGGAATTTCGAATCCATATTGTGGGCTTTTGTAGGTCGTCTGTCTTGGAGATGTCGCAATGGCTGTGGTCCGAAAGTGTTTGTTGTAAACAACTTCAATCTCCTCTGACTCTCAGCATTTGATTTGCTATCCAATAGAAATCACTCTTTCAAAGTCACAATTGAGTTGAACTCACGACGGTTAAGGGCGCAAACCTTAATATATCTCTTCTTTCCACAAGTCTATTAAATTAAAAGTTTAACAAAATTTAAAAGTAATAAATTTTAATTTAAAAATCCTCAATTATGATAATTTTAAGATGATATTAAAATTTTATTTTATTTTAAAATTAAATTGTTATATAAAAATTAAAAAATAAATTACACGTTAAATTTTAATTTAGTGGTTAAGATGTCAACCTCAAAAATCACAATTCAAAGGGCAACTCCGCGCGATAAACGCGCATCGAATTGACACTAAGAACCATCGCACCGGCCGCCACCACCTGTTACGCATTGTTTTGAGACAAAAGACAACCGGGGACGGAGAGCAGGAATTGACTAAATGCCAAACCTTTGAATTTGGAAAGACGTGGAAGATGTACAGCCGTTGGTGAGCAGGAATAGACTCGTTATTTAGTATGCCACGGAAACATAACACCCCATTTTTCCTTTTCTTATTTATGATTATGAAATAGACTGGATTCTGCATACATACAAATAAATCAAGTTGATTTACACTTGAAAGCTATTTTTTCAAGTTTTAGATTTTCACGATACTTTGATTTTTGATAACATGTATCATATTTTAACTAACTTTTTTTAGATATCGAACAAAATAAGAAGAGCCCAACTTCACTCCTACATTCCTCTTGCACAATACAGGATTATTAGGGTTTCCACCTTTCTTTGTGGTGCTTAGATACCTGGATGGAGTAATTAAGTTATAAAACTTGGTCCAGACTTTGACTTGCCCATGGGACTAGACCCTCTGCCAAACCAAGTTCTTGTAACAATGCAAATTACTATTAAACGGATCATTAAGGCATTAACAAATAGCTTTCTCAAGATTTACACGGTAATAGATTAATCAGTACGATTTTTGTATTGAGGGGTCCGTTCAAATGTGTATGGTGATGATGAACACAATGTTCTTTGTTAGGGTATGGGAGTAGTCTACTTGCCATCCATGCCCCATTGTTATGAACGAAAAAGACAACAAAGAATTTAAAAAAAAAAAAAAACACAATTTTTGAGATCAAAATGTACATTTTCATTGATTCTGACAATACTTAATTAGCTTGGAACATGTTTATTTCATTCAAATTACATTCAATCAACTACCATTCCTTAGCATGGTAGTTGATTGAATATAGTATACCGTAGTGACACATCAACATTAAAAATCAATAAATACGTATAAAAAAAGGACTTCTCACAATCAATAGAGTCTCAGTCTCCTTTCCAAGGAATTCATGTGCATTCTTCTTATAATCTGATCATCATCTAACTTATTTCCCACGCTCTGGCTACGTCATGCATGATTCAAAGAAATAAAATATCCCAAATATAATATTCTACATTGACCCCAACAATGTATAATTAATGAGAATTGACAAATAAATAGTACGTAATCAGTGCACACCCAAAAAATATAATTAATGAGAATTGTATAAATAATCGTGTGGGTAATATTTGCCATACGTATAAGAGCTCCACATGAAACCTTTTCTTTAACAACCAAAAGGGTGTAAAATCGTGCGGCTGAGAATTGTAGCTTTGAAGTTTATTAGACAACTCTAATAATCCATTGGACCCAAAAAGTCGACCCAGGCAAGATGGCCCTGTGACATTGGCGCTTTGTATACATTTAAGACAGACATGTTAGCTCTGCATTATATACACGCCACGTTAGTTTGAAATCGTGATATACTAAATAACTAAGTTTACACATTATATCAGAAAAGTTATTAAATTTTAAAGTTTAAAAACAATAAGTAAGACAACATATATGAATAACAACTGGAATCCTAACACAATTTTTTACATGCAAGTTCATTGTATTTCAAAGTGCAGTGTAAACAAAGTGTAAATTCTCCTCACTTGTAAAAAATTCACAATTAACAGAACAATCACAACGAACGTATGCCAATCATCCAACAATATAGTATTAATATTGCATATTAATTACTCTCAAGCACCTTCTCTCCCGTACAACCACTCCCTTTCCACTTGCACGCATAAAAACTAATATAGACATAGTCTACTTATATATATATAGATAGATAGGTATATGTATACGCCGAATCCATTCTTTCCACTCATACAATTGAAGTGCAAACTAAGGCCAGTTTTAGCCATGGTGGACAACAGAGATATGTTTGGTCGTGGTTCACAATCAAAAAACAATGATGAGGAGGCTTTAGTATGGGAAGCTATACAGAGACTGCCCACTTATGATCGTCTGAGAACTGGTTTACTGAAGTCTATAGTAGACGTTGATGTCAGGAAGCTTACCTCAAATGACAGGCAGCAGTTTGTTGAGAGGAACTTTAGGGTTGCTGAGGAAGACAACGAGAAGTTCTTGAGGAAGATCAGAGAACGTATTGATAAGTAAGCCCCTTTCAATTAATTTGATTACCTGTTTGCATTGTCCGACGACTTTTTCTGTTATTGACGTGCAAAACTAGCGGTTTCTTCTTTCTTCCTCATCAAAAGCCTTACCCTTGTTTCTCGAAGAAACTGGTTTTACGAAACTGTAACCTATAAAGTATTATTATTACCTTTAAATCAAGTCTTGGAGGCTAAGTAAGCTTTGTAATTTTTCATTTGATTGGTCGGTGCTAAGATTTAAAATAAGTGCTCAGCTGCTCTACCATTTGGTGGTACAATTGACTGATTAAGCTTTAAATTAAACAAAGTTAATGATTAGTGACCAACATTTTTCTGGGTTAAGATAATGTTTTGGTTGCATAGAGTCAAATGACTACTTTTGAGTGCTTTTAAATTGCCATTTTTTCTTTTGGATGTAAGTTGCATCTGTCAAATCGTGAAAATTTTTGCATTATTTGGGAGTCCTTTTGTCGTCTTGTTTGTTCATTAAATCTTGCTTCAGGGTAGGGCTTCAACTACCAACAGTAGAAGTTAGATTCGAGAAGCTAAGAATAGAAGCCGATTGTTATGTTGGCACCAGAGCTCTTCCTACTCTTTTGAACACTTCAAGGAACTTCTTGGAATCGGCTCTTGGATTATGTGGAATCAGATTGGCCAAGAGAATTGAACTCAGCATCCTTAAGGATATCTCAGGAATTATAAAACCATCGAGGTAACAAATCAGCCATCTTTTTTATCACATATACATAAGTTACTAATAAGTTAAAATGGTGAATTTTAAATTTAATATATTATGATTGAGTTTTGTGTGACTTTATTTAAAGTTTTTATTACTTGGACGATAATGGATCTTTCTTATAAGAATAATTGAATTAACATAATAATAATAACAATAACAACAATAACTGTTAAATTAAATTTATAAAAATAATAACTAATAATTTTTAATATTTTATGAGATTAAATTATCTTAACGTTCACGTTCTATTATCTTACAAACAGTTCTATTCTCCCTGAATTCAGGCATGCCCGAAAGCATTTTGGAGCGTTTGATTTTCTGGGTCTCACATCTTGATCCCTCAAAAAATCAAAGGCCACAATAAATTCGGGCATGCCCAAAATCGGGCAAGAAAGCATTTTCCATATCCTATAGAAGCATGTACTATGATTTATAGACCAATGCTCATACTTGCTAGAAGCAGCCTTTAATTTCCTTTTTTTTTCACGAAAAATTTTAAAATTCTATTTCTAGAGAATGAACTTTGCTGAATTTTGCACTTTTGTTTATTTATTTATTTTGGTTGTGGTCAGAGCTGACTTGAAATACCTCGCTGCAGGATGACGTTATTGCTAGGACCTCCCTCGTCCGGCAAAACAACCCTTCTGCTGGCACTCGCTGGAAAGTTAGACCCAACTTTAAATGTTGGTTGAAACAGTCTTTTCCGAAATACTTCGTGACACCAAATTAAAATCGCAGCCCCACTATGAAATAAAAAAATTATCATACGAAAAAGTTTTATTTTTTTTAGCTCATCTGAAAATAAAATAAAAAACAAGGGTTGCTGACTAAAACATATATTCTAGCTGGATTAGCCATTAAAAAAAAAACAACAGTTCAAGCCTGCCATGCAGAAATGTAAAAGACTGCAATTACGTAATTTTTATGCTACAAATAGGCTTTTTTTTTTTTTTTCGTTTTTGATAATGCAATTATGTCCTTGCAAATTCTAATCAGGTTCAAGGCCAAGTAAGCTACAATGGATATAGGCTGGATGAGTTTGAGCCACGGAAGACAGCAGCCTATGTCAGCCAAAATAATGTGCACTTGGGAGATCTAACGGTTAAAGAAACCTTTGATTATTCCGCAAGGTTTCAAGGGGTCGGTACTGCATCTGGTAATTAATACAAAAATCAACTTGTCTCAATTTATTATTATTATTATCATTATTTTCGTTTATCTGTACCAAAATTTTAACATATTCTACACTAATATAGATGTTTTCCCGAGTTAGCCATACCCCAAAAGCATAGTCATTGATTTTGTGGACGACACATGTAGAAACCACAAGATCAAAAGATCGTATGATTTCAGACATGTTCGAAGTTGGGCAAGATAGCATTGCTCTTTCTCATTTAATTTTCCCTGGATTAGCTATGCATCTATTTTAATGTTCTCTACTTTGCAATGCTTTCTTTCCCGACAAGCAACATGTCATCCCATAACCTCATAATTCTCTCTTTGGAATTGGAGGCCTCCCAGATAGATGTGTAGACTTTTAACTACTTGATGGCCTCGAGCATTTAGATTATTAGGCTTAGCTTCTCAAGAACTAATAATGTTCTCTGAATTTCAAGAACTGCTGGCTGAACTTTTAAGGAGAGAGAAAGAAGCTGGCATCACTCCTGACCCAGATGTTGATCTTTTCATGAAGGTATATACACTAGATCACAAATTTTCATATTTAAAGCAAAAAAAAAAAAAAAAGATGAATTGTGATTGATATGTGCATTGATGCTTACCTTTTGTATCCTCAGGCAACTGCAATTGAAGGAATTGAGGGCAGTCTAATTATTGATTACATTATAAAAGTCAGTTACACTAATTACTAACTATTATTAGTAATTAATCAAATAATTAGTAGAACAACTTCTAATTACATTTATATGATTAAATAGTTATTGGAACTTGATGTATGTAAGCACACGTTGGTTGGAGATCAAATGAGGAGAGGAATTTCGGGTGGACAAATGAAGAGAGTAACAACAGGTTAATTATCTTTTCACATTTCATATTTCAGTTATATGAATATTTTACTTGTTAATTTAAAAAAGATAAATTATAATTTAAACTAAACTATCCAAAAAATATTTATTACATAAGTTTAATTATATTTTTAAGTTTAATTTATTAATTTTATATATTATAAATTACATCACACAATTTTATTTTAATAATTTATATTTTTAAATAAAATAATTTTTTAATATAATATTATATATTTAAATTAAATTACAATTTTTATACAAATTTAAAGAAAAAAAATATATACATAAGTCATGTTGTGGACTTAGAGCTTCTTTTTCTATGATTAAAGAGAATTGGAACCAATAGCAGGTGGACAGTTTGGTCTAGTTTTATTTCTGAGCCATTTCCAGTTCCTGAACAGTTTCAGTTTTTGTTCTGGTTCCGAAGCAAAATTACCTTCTTTTATGGTTTTTTCTTTTTTTTTGTGGAACAGTGAGTCCTCGTTGACAGTTTTGGTTTAATTCTGGCACGGTTATGCTTATGATTCCATTCCTGATTTTTCGAAAGGGTAAATAGTAACCGAACAACCTCTCCCACAGTTTTGGTTCCAAGCGGAATTGTGGAACAAATTCCAATTCCAATTCTGGTTCAGTTTAATTTTGGTTCGATTCTAATTCCTACCAAAACCATTACCAGGCCGATTTGAACTTGCCTAAGAACCTTAGTTTTGCCTTAAATAGTTTCTTGGCACGGCTTTCTTAGAAGGGGAAGTATGTTGCTTAATGCAGGGGAGATGATGGTTGGACCTGCCAGAGTGCTATTTATGGATGATATATCAACTGGCCTAGACAGCTCCACAACCCATCAAATTGTGAAGTGCATGCAACAAATTACTCACCTCACTGAGGCCACCACGTTGATATCACTCCTCCAACCTGATCCTGAGACGTTTGATCTGTTTGATGATATCGTTCTCCTGTCAGAGGGTCAGATTGTGTATCAGGGACCACGGGAGCAAGTGCTCAAGTTCTTTGAGAGCTGCGGATTCAAGTGTCCTGAGAGAAAGGCCACTGCTGACTTTTTGCAAGAGGTAAATATATTATTCATAGCAGCACACATTGCCAGCGTACTTAGAGGTGCTTGAGTCATTGCAGTAGAAAGTGCATATATCCAATTAGAGTTTAAGATATGATCCGTTTTGATCCTTCAACTAATCGATTAAACTTATGAGTCAAATGATTTTGTGAGATAATATCAAAATCTTAATGACTAAAAGAATAAGAATCTGAATCATGATGTCTTCACATTTAATTGTAAATTTTTAAAATCAAATGAGTCTTTTTATTTACGTTTTTAATTCAAGAAAGTTAAATTTTTGTATAAAAAGACATATTAGAGTTATGATTTCTTAACTTATCTCATGCAGAAATAATAGCAATAATAATAATATCAGCGATTACGTGGATAGTGCTTTCATGCAGGTTACATCAAAGAAAGACCAAGAGCAATACTGGGCAGATGGGAGCAAGCCTTATTGCTACATATCAGTACCTGAATTTGCAACCAGGTTTAAGGCATTTCATGTTGGCATCCAGCTTGAGAATGACCTCAATGTGCCATATAACAAGGCCAAATGTCACAAAGCAGCCCTTGTCTTCAAAAAGAGCACAATCCCACCATTGCAGATTCTCAAAATATCTATAGATAGAGAAATGCTTTTGATCAAGAGAACCTTATTCATTTTCATTTTCAAGGCTATCCAAATCACTATTCTTGCCTTCATCGCATCTACCGTGTTTTTAAGGACAACACTCGACATCACATATGATTCTGGATTGCTGTACATCACTTCAATTATATTTTGTGTAATCACGAATACATTCAATGGCTTTTCTGAACTATCTATGGCCATAATGAGGCTTCCTGTGTTTTATAAACAAAGAGATCTCCTGTTTTATCCTGCTTGGGCATACACACTCCCAAACTTCTTGCTCAGAGTCCCAATTGCCGTCTTTGAGTCTGCAGTTTGGACTGTTGTCACCTATTTCAGTATTGGATATGCCCCGGGAGCTAGCAGGCAAGGTTACCGCCCCAATGTTGCATTGGATACAAATCCTCAAATGGGATACATGAGTTTGACTGCATAATTTGAATTGATTGATATCTCAGGTTTTTCAAGCACCTGTTGGTGGTATTTCTGATGCAGCAAACGGCTGCTGGCTTGTTTAGGCTCATGGCTGGGTTGTGCAGGTCCACGGTTATTGCATATACTGCAGGACTACTATCTGTGCTCATTTTATTCCTTCTAGGAGGCTTCATCCTTCCGAAAGGTATGTGTTTACTAGGAAATTGCAGTCTTAGCAACGATTGAGTAAAATTGATGCCATAATCATGAATATTCGAGATTTTCCGCAAAGAATTACCTGCCATTTTACCAGCTATTATATACAATTGCAAAGTTTGACCTTGCATATATATAAATGCCCCCATTTTTCAACATTTGCATCAGTTCTACTCTATCTAAGTTTTTCGCATTTGTGTCTTTAGAATGTGGTTGTTATCACACTGATTCCTTACAGGCAAGCATTTCAGACCTATTGAATTAATGGCATAGTGCTGTCAATGTTCCAGGAATCCTTCCTGCATGGTGGTCATGGGCCCATTGGCTTTCACCTTTTTCTTATGCTTTTGATGCCTTGGCTGCCAATGAGATGCTTGCTCAAAGATGGACGGACGGACTGGTTTGTTAGTCACATTGATTTTTTTTTTTTTTTTGCTCCAATAACATACAAGCAAAATAAGAATTACATGCAAAGAGAAATCCCATACAAAGCACACCTTGCAGTTACCAGGCAGTACGACAAAGTTGGGTATGGCATTCCTGGATAACTTTGATGTAAACACCCATGAATACTGGTTTTGGATCAGATGTGCAGCACTTCTTGGGTTCACCATTCTCTACAATGTCCTGTTCACCTTCTCACTCGTGTACTTGAATTGTAAGTTTAAATAATGTGCTTTGCTTACTTCCTCCTTCAGAAAGGCAATTAACTTTCTCTAGTTTTCCTCTTTTTTTTTTTTTCTCTCTCTCTTGCTAACTCTATGATTATTTGGAATAGCTCTTGGAAAGCCACAAACAATTATATCTGAAGAAATAGCTAATAAGCAATCTGTCAAGGAAGAAACAAAAGACGGAGAAAAGCGAAAAACAAAGATATCAAATGACGAAATTAGTACCAGTAAGAAATTAAACCATGCACAATACTTTCGTGAAAAAATAATTTTAGAAGAATACTTGGAAACTTTTGCAGCAGGTGAGTTACTGATGCAAACCTCTAATGTTGAAGGAGAAATGCAAATTCTGAGAATAAGCAGCCAATCTAATGCCAAGACCAGAGATGGGGTTTCCGTAAAGAGGGGAATGATTCTTCCATTCACACCTCTGTCCATGTCCTTTGATAGTGTAAACTACTATGTGGATATGCCAATGGTGAGAATCTATCCTTCTTCTCTCGATATCTGTAATTTCTTAATTCCAGGTCGATTGAGCAAATTAGATCATATGTCCGGGGTAACGAAATTAACTACCTTAAATGATTATATCTTGTAGGAAATGAAGTTTCAAGGAGTGACTCACGACAGGCTACAGCTACTTAAGGAAGTCACTGGAGCATTTAGGCCAGGAGTCCTGACTGCTTTGATGGGTGTCAGTGGGGCTGGCAAGACAACACTGATGGATGTTCTAGCAGGCAGAAAAACTGATGGTTATATCGAAGGCGATATTAGAGTTTCAGGATTCCCCAAGAATCAAGAAACATTTGCAAGAATTTCCGGTTACTGTGAGCAGACTGACATTCACTCTCCTCAAATCACTGTTAGAGAGTCCTTAATATTTTCGGCTTTCCTAAGGCTTCCTAGAGAAGTTAGCGACGAAGAGAAGATGGTAAGAATTACGAATGCACTCCAATATTTGCTTCTAACGGCAAACAACATTTGATCCAGGTTTGATTGGCCGCAAAATGTAAATTATGTTTTTCCCAGGTTTTTGTGGATGAAGTGATGGAACTAGTTGAGCTTGACAATCTTAAGAATACTATAGTTGGGCTACCAGGAATTACAGGACTTTCTACAGAACAAAGGAAAAGGCTGACGATAGCGGTGGAACTGGTTGCAAACCCTTCAATAATATTCATGGACGAACCAACTTCTGGTCTTGATGCAAGGGCAGCAGCCATTGTGATGAGGACGGTAAGGAATACCGTGGACACAGGAAGAACAATTGTCTGCACAATTCATCAGCCTAGCATTGAAATATTTGAAGCCTTTGACGAGCTGTTACTAATGAAATTAGGAGGAAGACTTATCTACTCAGGACCACTAGGCCAGCATTCTCACAACGTGATTAAATATTTTGAGGTACATAACACTTGTCCTGGAAACATACAGTTAGTAGAACATAAACACGTCTGACATGGCGGTACAACTATCGGTAAAATTTCTCAGTCAATTCCTGGAGTCCCTCAAATTAGAGACAAGCAGAACCCGGCAGCATGGATGCTGGAAGCAAGCTCAATGTCAGTTGAGTTTCATCTTGGAATAGATTTTGCCGAGCATTACGAATCATCATCCTTGTTCCAGTAAGTACAGAACAAAGTTTACAAATCTAGTAACACAGTGTCAAATTATTGAGCCTTTGGATGACGCAATTGGCTATATTTGTAGAGAAACAAAGGCTCTAGTTGAAGATTTGAGTGCACCCCGAGAAGGAGCAACTGACCTCTATTTTCCCAGTCAGTATTCACAGTCCAGATGGGGACAATTTAAATCTTGCTTATGGAAGCAGTGGTGGACTTATTGGAGAAGTCCTGATTACAACATTGCACGGTATATTTTCACTTTAGCAACGGCTCTTATACTAGGCACAATGTATTGGCAACTAGGAAACAAAAGGTCAGTGCCCACTGTCCAAAGCCAAACTCTCTCTCCATTTGTCTTCTGACATAATTTTCGTTTGTTTAAGCTATGTTTTGATCAATTCCAATTCTTTTTCTATCAACAGAGAAACCTCATTTGATCTTAATATGACTGTTGGAGCCATGCTTGTCGCAGTTATGTTTCTTGGAGTCAACAATTGCTTTGTAGTACAACCAGTTGTAGCAATAGAGAGAACAGTCCTCTACCGCGAAAGAGCTGCAGGAATGTACTCAGCTTTAGCTTATGCTTTGGCACAGGTAAGGAATGGGAGCTTCCAACTTATCCACCAACAAAAACAGATCAATACAAGTCTACAAAGAGTTCAATTTGAAAGAAACCAATGTTTTCATTTCTATTCCTTTTATGCAGGTGATAGTTGAAATACCATATATACTTGTGCAAACGACATATTACTCTCTCATAGTATATCCAATGGTGAGCTTTGAATGGACGGTAGCCAAGTTCTTCTGGTTCTACTACATCACCTTCTGCTCGCTCCTATACTTTACATACTACGGCATGATGACCGTTTCAGTCACACCAAATCAGGAGATAGCAGCTATCTTGGCATCAGCATTTTATGCTATCTTTTCTCTTTTCTCTGGCTTCTTCGTCCCCAGACCGGTAAGCCATCTCTTACACTCCAAAGGCACATAACCCATGATTGATTAGACAAAATGCAGTATTAGTGCTCTATGTCATGTACATTATGTGACATTGCAGAGACTTCCCAAGTGGTGGAAATGGTACTCCTACATTTGCCCTCTGGCATGGAGCATATATGGACTAATTGTGACACAATTTGGTGATCTTGAAGACGCTATCAAGGTGCCTGGGATTGAACCAGATCCGAGCATCAAGTCATATATCCAAGATCATTATGACTATGATCTTAATTTCAAGGGGCCAACTGCTGCAATTTTGGTTGCTTTTAGTGCTTTCTTTGTCCTTATATTCACCTTCTGCATCCACCATCTGAACTTCCAACAGAGATAACTCAATAAGCTCATAGAACGGAAATTAAGAGACTCAAGTACGTGAGAGCAAAGGTGACTAGGACATTGAAGAGGACCATAAAGCCTACAAGAGCAGCAGTCTATACGCATCAAAGCTCTTGTTCTTTCCTTTAATTAACCTGTGATATGTACACAAGTATAATTGGCAACATACGTCTATAAATGTCTTAAATTGAGTTAAGCTTGATTGGCAGAGTTTGGAACAGCACTTGCATTCAGTACAAGTATTGTCACGCCGAAATCCACAGTTAGATATTCATGTAAAACTAAATTTTGTTTTGGTAAAGCTAAAAGAATTTCGATGATAACATATCAATCAATAAAATAACGTGTCACTGATGATATTTTTGAATATTACTGCATGTTACAATTTTTCCCCTTTCATCAAGAAAAATTTTCCCTCGTGTAAGAACAATACCAATTGCTGAACGGGATGAACCTCAGGCAGGTTGCGGAGGTTCACCCTATTGTAAAGAGCTGGTTCAAATAGGCCACTTTCAATGAAAATGGGCTAGAAATGAGAGACAATGGGCTTGTTTAGAGTATTAAATTCGAACTGCATGCAATTTTTACAGAAATTCGAACTCTAACTGGGTACATTACACAGTGTCATATGCAGCATTAAATTCCCAACTTCGATGGTATATCAAGTCATAAACTCGGGATCAACAGGTAACACAATTTAACCCTGCAATAGCGATAATTAATATTTTTTAAAATTTAAATTAAATCTAATTAATTAAATTTTAAAATAATAAATTTAAGTAGATATAATTAATTTTTATATTATATATAATATATTTTATATTATAAATAAAATTTAATATAATATAAAACAATATATATATTATATACAAATTAACTGTGTTTATTTGAATTATCCAAATCAACTTAAATTTTCCTAATTTTAATTTGGAAGAAAATTTACCTATTATTGTAATTTAATAATAAGAAGATAGGTTGTTCTATGTAAAAGTTATGAATTTAAAATTTTTATAAAATGTTGACTAAGGTTAAATATATGTTTAATTTTAAATAATTATAAAAATTGTTGATAAATTTTTATTAGGTACTATTAAATTTATTCTTTAATAAATTTAATATAATAATTTAATTTATTATACAATAATTTAATATAATTCTCTTTGACTAGTGTTGCCCTTACTTGCTCATTTTTTAAAAATTTATTTAAAAAAAAAAAACTTAGCATGTATATTGCACGGATGATGTGGATGTCATCCAAGAAAACTTGAAATCGGTGTATATTTAAGATGGGTTTATGACGAAATAAGTTTTACCTTTATTTGATATATAAAAAGAAATTATTTTTATTATATAGCCAAAAGCTCGCTTAGACTTTTGATAGGCAAAAAGTTGTCAGAAATGAATAAATGTAAAATTACTTGAGGTTTTTTAATTATTTATTTTTTATATTAAAAATAAAATTTTTATATGTATAATTATATGGGATATACAGTTTAAAAATTAAATAAATAAGACAATCAAATTTTATTATAAAAATTATTTAATTTAAAATTTTAAAAATTTTAATAAACTATATATATTAAAATTTATTATTCTTTTGTACATAAATTTGTAAGTCTATTGAATTAAATATAAAAATAATATAACTTAAATACAAGACAACTTAATTTATAGAGATCATCAAAATTTAAAAATAAAAAAGTTATAATAAATTATATATTAAAATTTAAAAGGTAATATTTTAACTAATGGTGACACTGACGTCAAATAGGGCTTGTGGACGGCATTGACCCCAAGTGCCATCACAGCACCAACCTAACACGTCTACGCGTTTTTACATACACCACCTTCATTCAACCAAGGTTCCAAACCCGTACCCATGACTTCTGACTTTTGCAGTAATTCAAAAATTAGTTTTTTTTTTTAACACAATAATAATTGATAATTGACTTATCAAAAATTAAAAAGAAAAGAAGATATAGATTTGAGAATATTGTAAAAAAGTACAAAATATTTTAACTAAATTTACATTTTTATGAAACTTTTAAAAAAAATTAAAAATTAAATTATTTCTCTAATTTAAAATATAATATTAATATTCATGTAAATTTAAGTTCAATTTAATTGATATTTTTATATTAAAAAATATTTTTTCTTTTTGTGTTTTGTGGTATTTTTTTATACATTAATGTCAAATTTTAAAATTTAAGATTGATTATCAAAAATAAGAATTCAAACTTTTTGTTAATTTCTTTATCTGAAAAAGCAATTATATTATTTATACATATATAAAAAAATGAGAGATAAATGAGATAAAATTCAAATTTTTATTTTCTTCTCTAACACAAGGTGTTAGATTAGCTATTAGAAGGAGCCGATCACTGGTGTTATCATCTTTGTTTAAAGTATCTTTTACTTAGGAATGAGTAAGTATGTCTAACAACCCTTATGTGAGGGATATCTCTCATAAATTACAATCAATTTTAGAGAGACCATCATAGGCCAAATTGTTCTAAAAATTGCCCAATTTGGCATATCATTGGTCAAGTTTGCCACTTCTTTTTATTATTATTATTATTATTATTATTTATGCGATCAAATATTGTTTAAAAGAGTCATAATTGGACCAGCTGAAATTGAATAGGAAAAGAATGTTTCTCCAATGGCTAGACATCAACTCTATGACAAGAAGAGAAACAATGAACAAGGAAATAAAAAAGAACAGTGCATTTGTTTATAACTAGAAAATCCACAGTGGCAAGCAATTTAACCAAAATCAAATCAGCCTCCCCCAGGATATGACTCCCTTGACTTCCAAGTTTCAATATAGACTTTCCTCAGATAAACTCTTAGATATTCACTCAAGCTGTGGTTCAATTAAAAACTCTGGTCCCTTGTCAATTTATTTCATTTAATGGCCTCTAGTTCTTTCTAAGAACCCTGAATTTTCAGATTTTAACCACCGATATATATTCAACTTCCCACAGACAAATTGCCGCGTATCTGCTACCAAAATCACACAAACTTTTATCCAGAATTCTGAACGTGCACTTGCAAAATTATTTTGATTTTTCTTTTCTTTTATTTTTTTTTAGTAAGCGAGTTATTGCACGGCCAAAACGACAAAATACACATGTAAATTGTTGGGATCTTGATACCCTTTTAATGATTGGGATCTTGGCTTGCATTTTTCTCTTGGGTCCACAGCAGGGGCACCTTTCCCATGTAAGGCCTCCAAATGACCCTCAATCACCTCTTCAGTCCTTCAATCAACGCGATTTATGGATAATAATAATTTATAATACATCTCATATCATATATTATTAATTTTATAATTTAATATATAATTATAATTAAATATAATATTAAAAACATATAATTAATAATTATAATAATAATATTTTATTCGTACTAATTTTGCATAATAAAATTCTTTAGCATATTATAATTGAGAGGTTAGAGAACACTTTTTTACACGATGGGAGCAGAATTATTTGAGAGAGAAAAAGACTTGTCTGGCTGACAATCCAATCAAAGGATACCCCTAATGCATGTAAAATTATATGCTTTATTATTTTTATTTTTATTATTTTATTATTTGTATTATTATTATTATTTGTCCTTGCAATGAACAAGAACCAACTTTCAACTACCCTTCTTATTGCCCACAAGAATTTGGCCTGCCACCTACCTTGAACGGCCTCGCCCTGTTGTCTGTATTTATTCCATCTCTCAAAAACCAAAATATTTTACCATGTCAATGTGTACATCGAAATCAATTATCGTATCCAAAGCTTGAATTTTACCTTTGAGAATTATGGAAATTTACAAAATGGTACATGATCGTTTATGGACTCTTCAAACTTCTTATCTCGACATTCCTCTACGATTTACTCGTTAGTGGGTTCTATGTAGCTTACATAAATGGCGTTTGTCTTGACACAGAACATATGCAGATGAAGTAGTATAAATTAACCATTTATTGCGTGTTTGTAGTCCTATTATTAGTTGTGATTATGCATCCAACGATACTATAACACGGCAAATTTATAAGCATTCGTTTGATCCAACGTTACCTCTACGCAACATTTACGTCATGCCATGTGAGGGTCAAAGGGACTAAAAGGTCAATTAGTCTCGTGGAATATAATGCTACGAGAGCCAAGTGAAGCCAATTGCAATAGGTCATGCCACCTGAACATGTGGCCAAGAGGGGAGCTGAGATTTCGAGGTGAGTGCTGAACGATATAAATTCGTGAGGCACCATGCCATGGATGGAAGTATCAGAAAATTGTATAGAATTGGCCCCTACACTTTCAGTAGAATGACGCGTTGTGACAGTGGTTGTCGTTTTTCTGTTCATCCAGGTTGGCTGGAACTGAGTGTGTGTGTGTATGTGTGTTCATAGCCTACAGGGTCCACTTTCATTGGCAAGCAGAGGGAGCAGTTCACAAAGATGTGAATTCTCAAATCTTCCTCCGCAATAATTGTCCACAACTGATTACTTCTGGTTGTATCTGCTGCTTGCAAATTGCTCGGTTTGTGCATGACATGTATCAAAATTTAAGTATAGCCAGAGCAGACATGGGGCAAAATTTTAAAAAAATTCAACCGATTTCACTCGTACGATAGTCTATGAATGTACAAGATTCCTTTATTGTTAAGTATAAAAAATAGTTAAATTCAAAATTATATTAGTGTTGTATTGATTTTATCCTTCACTTATTTTTATTGGTATGATTAATTTATTATTATATTTACTTATAAAATTATGTAAATATTTGTTATAGATATAATAAAAAAATAGATAAACACAATTTATCGTATAAATAAATTTTTAATAAATTTATTTTGAATCCATAAAATTAAAATCATATCAATTTTTTAAAATTTGTATCAAAATGGGTAGTTGGCGATTAATAAAAATTCAAGAAAAGTGGAAAAAAAAAATTGACGATGGAGGAGAAACTAAATGTGAAATGTACAAGATGGTTGATGTGCCATTGGAGGTGCCTAATTTTTTTTTTTCTTTTTGGTGTAAAATAATAGTGTAGGAGCATTATTTCACTGTTTCAACAAAAAAAAATTATAATTTATAAAAAAATAAAATTTGACAATATATATATTTAATTTTATAAAATATCTTCTCGAACACTCAAATTTATAATTTTTATATGATAATAAATTAAATTTTTTTATTATTAGATCACAATGTACACTAATAAATGCCAATATTCTTGTGATCATTTTCGAACCATATTGAAAGGGGGTTTCATTGATGGAATCATTTTTTAATGGAGAATTATATGCGGGAAAACAACATATCCTACAGCAAATCCCAAGGAAGAGAAGCTGGCGGCTATAAATGGAGGTCCCATAAGCATTAAAATGAGACTTGCCAGCCCATGGGCAGATCTATTTGACCATTAATACAGGACGTTGAACAATGAACAATAAATCATACCCAACTAATTTTGCTGGCATATTCTAATGGCGCCATTCGCAGAGCCATAATGTTGTGGCTGAGATATCAACGAGACCCGCATTTCATTCATTGTGCAATTCAACCACTCATCTATATAAATGATTTATATCTATATAAACTATCTATTTCTTTGCATTTACCTATCAATTGGCATGTTTCATATTCTTGTGTAAACTCATCCCACGACTCAAATCATCTGTAAAAGAGAAATATTTTATGTTTCATCCATATTTATTTGAGTACTAGATTTGAGTAATTTAATTTATAATTTTTTTTTTTACATTGTTGTTCTCTTTGTTCTAATGTTGTGTGAATTTAATAACTAATATCAAGCACGAGTGGTTAAGCTAATTATTATAATTAAATGAATATTGATTCATGCTCAATTTCTAAGAAAGGTCAGGTCTACCATGTTTGAGATGAAAACTATAAATGCACTGTAAACACCATCCATTGTAAGATCTCTGTAGGGGAGTTCATTCACACTGTGAATCAGTTGAAGAGGGTTGAATTTAATGCTTTTTGTTCTTGAGACTCCAAACTGAAAGCTTAGGAGCAGGCAATTAATTCTGGCAGCTCTTTTCCCAACCCCTTGTTGGTATGTCACCGTCATTTTATCTCTGGAACATGAAAAATACCATATACTACTAGCATTTTATGTTTCGGGTAGACATGTGAGTGATTAAAATTCAAATCTGAAAATGAAAGTTTTGGTCACAAACATACTAGATGAAAAACCCACCATTCTATATTTATATGGACTAAAGAAAGCCTCGTGATGACATCCCCCCCCCCAAAAAAAAAGAAAAAATAGTTTGAAAAGGGACAAGAAGCTTAAAATAATTACACTCGATCGTGATCCAATTTTTGAGGAGATGTATCTTGCAAATGTGGCCTTCCCCACCATGAAAAGCTCAAAAAAAGATCACTAAGATGAATCATAATGCAATGGTTTTGGGAGAGGAGATGACATGTCTTACAATTTTGGCCTTTCTTCATCATCGTACCAAATTCTCCTTTCATTTTGGCAAAACTGCCGGGTGATCGATCTCTCATCCTCAGGGGCCCAAAACAACCACAACCTTGTCAATTTGCACTAATCACCTGAGATCCTCAAAGCTCTTACCACCACAAAACAAAACCCCACAAAAAGAGGGGGCCCCAACTTGACACTTTCGGGGGGGTCTTCTCAGTGCATGAACACAAAGGATTTAGACGGAAAACGGATTCATTGAGGTAATAATTGAGACTCACTTAAAATAAATAAATAAATAAATAAATAACTCAAAAATTTGAAATCTAAATTTCCCAACCTTATATTTCATTGTCTCCACCATGCACATGAAATTTGCTAATCCACAAATGACACAGTTTATGCCCTTCATATGACACCCCGTTGCATATTGTTACCCTATTGAAAGCTTTCCTTTCCTTTTACTTTATTATAACTATAGAGTCACCACTCGTATATAAGTCCTTGCTAATTTGTCATATGTTTTTATCTTAACTGATTAAAAAAATTTATTAAAAAATGTTAATTATGTATTTAAATTTTAATAATTCTATTATTATTTTTTGAACATTTCGGTCCCTTATGTGACAAATTTAAAAAAAAAAAAAAGCAGATTTGCTTTATAAAGAATAGAATTTATGTCTCTTTTGCAACGCTTTATTGTAGATTAGGCTCCACCTTGCTTTTGCCCTCTCATCTTTCTATGGAATTTTTTTTTGCACAAATTTCATAGACTAATTTTAACACAATTTAACTTTATAATACAATATAAAAGAACTTTTACACTAATACTTTTATACAAAATATTTTATCTATAATTTAAAATTTTATTTTAATCAAATGAATTTACAAAATTTTGTATTCTCAAAATTTATTTCATTTTATCACTTAAAATCATAATTTAATTAATAATTTAGTGTATTTTTTATATTAATTTAAATTTAAACTTCTATATTAAGCTATATTTTAATAAAAATTAAATTTAAAAATTGAAACATGTAACAATAAAATTTTAAATTTATTAATATTAAAATTAAATATAAAATTATTTTATTTAAACGAAATAATATTTAAATAAATTTTTATTATAAAAATAATTGAATAAAAGTTATTATACTGAGTAATTATTTAATTCCTCTCTCAACTCACATTTTTTCCTTTTGGAATATATGGGTAATATTCAAACAAAATCAGTTGCAGATTTGTCATTTCAGTTCAGACTAAAGAAAGCCTTGCAGTTTTTATTTATTTATTATTACTTATTCTTCTTCTTTTTTTTTTTAATTATGCGTGGAGGGAAGAAAAACGGGGTTTCAGACACGTTATAAGCCTGCTTCCTCGCCATCTCCGATCCCTTCCGTCTCTCTCCACCTGATTTTCGGACATTGCATTACTTCTGAGAGAGAGAGAGAGAGAGAGAAAGAGCGAGAGAGGCTTTTTATTTCCCTTTAGACTCTCTCTCATTGTCTCCACTTCCTCTGGTTTTGGAGAGAGAGAGAGAGATAGAGAGGCAGTTTTACAACAAGCGGAAGACTCTGTCTATACAAACATGTCTGACGCTATGATCTCGTTGAACAGAAGCTGTTTTCTGGTAATATAAACCAAACCCCATTTCTCTTTTCACAATCTCAAACTCACCCACTTCCTCCTAAATCCATTGGATACCTGCCAAAGCTTTGATCTTTTTATTTTCTTATAATTCTTTTAGGCCATTTCGGCTTTTGCTTATTTACATAGTTTGCAAGTTTCTAGTGAAAAAAGAATGGTCTGATAATACAGACCAAACCACTTTTCTGTCCACAATTTCAAATTCACCATACTTCTCCTAAACCCATTGGTAACCACCAAATTTTTGATCTATCTATTTCCTTGTGATTCTTTTAGGCCATTTCTGTTTCTGGGTATTTTTCTTCCTGCTTTGTTTGCATAATTTGCAAGTTTGTGGTGAAAAAAAGATCCTTTTTTTTTTTTTTTCATTTTTGCTTCTTATTGTTTCACTTTTGCTCTATTGGGGCTCTTTTATTTTCTTTTGCGTTTTTTATTTTTATCGTTTTCCTTTGCATTCTTCTCTTCCTTTCTTGGGCTCAGTTACGTTGAAAGAAGGTAGCCAAAGTTTCAATTTTTTTTGGAGGAAAACTGGTGATCTTCAGTACCATTTGATCAGATTTCCATATCTTGGTCTAAAAGATAGTATTTTCTTGGTAAACTTTCAGTTGATTGGTTGATTTGTAGGAATTAAATGTTTAGCTTTTGGGTCTCTTTCTTGTCTGGCATTTCACATGAAATTTAGACCCAAGATCCTTAATTTTTTTTTTCTAAGTTCTATCCTTAATCTCGATTTGCTGTTTTCCTTGCAAGTCACCATTAATTACCAATGATAGTGATCTGGATTTTTTTTAATCTTTTCTTATTATTGCAATTAGCAATAATCTTGATTCTAGAAACTAATGCATCATTTTTTTTCTCGAAATTTTTGAGCAGAATAAAACGGGCATCTCAGGCTCGTGTAGCCCTTTTTCTCGGAGGCAGAGAGCAATACATCCCCCAGCTTCATTGAAGATAGTAGCAGCTGTTAGTTCCAATAGGGACATAAACGGCAGCGTTGTGATGGAGAGCACGCTGAAGGAATTTAGAGATGGAGCCTCAGTGATCGACCTGGACTCCACAACTGCCGCTGCTGGTGGAGTCCATGATGTTTACGGTGAGGACACTGCCACCGAGGACCAGTTTGTTACACCTTGGTCAATATCTGTTGCTAGGTAAAGTATATCATTAGACTAATATATCAGTAGAAGATTGATATTTTAGGTTCTGCTTTTGGGCCTCGATGATACCGAAGTTCCTGGCTTGTTATGTAGTTGGTGTAATTTTGATTTCAAAACCATCTTAAGACACGTGTGTTAGTTTTGTAAGAAAAAGGTTTGAATTTATGCAGTTTTCTCTTGACTCAGGCTAGACAGGGAGATGCAACCATATTATGATCCTTAATTTCACATTTGTCGTCCTTATGGGGTCCACATCCTTATTGCGTCTTGTATTGTGTCCCATAAGTCACCGTGATCTTCACTTGTATATGGTTTATTTTATGGTCTTCGTTGATTGTTATGTTTTATTGTTTTTTTATCATTTCTTGCCTATTCTGCCTCTTCTTTTTTTGGTTGGTTAACTAATTCTCAGTTCAAATTGGAAAAAAGGAAAAATAGTTCCTTTGGCCTTATTTTTGTATTTATAATAGGAAGATTTGAGAACTTTGTTTGTAAACTTGTATTTAGGTTGCTAATTTGTTTTCCCAAGTACATTTATGTTTAGCATAAGAAAGATCTGTGTTCTCTCTTTCGATAGATCTTATTCTCATCAATTTTCATGCATAAGTTTCTAATGATAATTGCCTTCCTGTTGTGCTGCATTATCCACATTCAGCTTTTTTTTTTTTTTAGCCAATTTCTGTTGCTTTTACAATTGCCCTATTGTTCAACTCACCTGAGTGAAAATTTCACGTCTTTATTGTATGAGGTTACAATTTTTCACATAATTAATAGTGAACACAATTTTTGTGACTTTCAAGTAACCATTGATTTTTCCTTGATTATTTTTCTCTGTCAGTAATTTCTTTTTTTCTGCTGCAGTGGTTATTCGTTGTTACGAGATCCACACCACAATAAAGGTCTTGCTTTCAGTGATAAAGAGAGAGATGCACACTACTTGTGTGGCCTTCTTCCCCCGGCAGTTATTTCTCAGGAGCTCCAGGTTGTTTAATTTTCTTGTTGATTTTCAATTTCTTGTTAACTTTAATTTCTGGTATTTGGTCTTTGCAAGAGAGAATCAAACGTTTCTCGCTTTGCTTACCAGGTGAAGAAAATGATGCATATTATCCGCCAGTATCAAGTTCCATTGCAGAAGTACATGGCTATGATGGATCTTCAGGTAGTGCCACATTACTTCCAATTCTGGATTTGTTTTGTTTATTTCCTGTCAACAGCCACTGTCTTTGAGTAATCAGGAGTAGTGCTCACACCAGTGATTACTTTCGACATTTTGTGATATACCGGAGATTGAATTCATTGTTTTTCTCTCAGTAGCATGACCAATAGGAGAAGAAACACTAATTAACAGCTTCCTCCAATCATAACTGATATAGTTGCAAATGTAATTGCAGGAGAGAAATGAAAAACTGTTCTATAAACTTCTAATTGATAATGTTGAGGAGATGCTTCCTGTTGTCTACACTCCTACTGTTGGTGAGGCTTGCCAGAAGTATGGGAACATCTTTAGTCGTCCTCAGGGTCTCTATATCAGTTTGAAAGAAAAGTAAGTCTTACTATTTTGAATTTCCTCCTATTACAATGCTTTTGTTACTTTATAAATGGAAGCTAAGTAACAACATCCTGCAGGGGAAGAATTTTGGAGGTACTGAGGAACTGGCCTGAGAAAAATGTTCAAGTCATTGTTGTCACTGACGGCGAACGGATTTTAGGTCTGGGGGACCTTGGATGCCATGTAAGACCTATCTGCCTTTTCGACAGATAATTCTCTACCCCTTGTTCTCTCGTGCACCCTATCTCACTTTCATGTGTGTATACAGAAACGTAACTGATTCTGTGGCAATTATAATAGGGTATGGGGATACCTGTGGGCAAACTTTCTCTGTATACAGCACTTGGTGGAGTTCGTCCCTCAGCTGTAAGTGAGAATGTTATGATAACTTTTTCTCTACTTTTTCCTCTATCTCCTTTTTGTTCTATTACTGCACTGAATTTGTTTTATTAGTTGATGATGGCATTTCCCTTATAAAGTATTAACTTCTTGGCAGTGTTGTACAGACCACTTTGCAAAATATTCCATTTTGCCTATAGTTCACTTCTATTCAACAGAAAAGATAACAAATGTGTCTGTTATGACAGTGCCTTCCTGTTACAATTGATGTGGGGACCAACAACGAGAAGCTTTTAAATGATGAGTTCTACATAGGGCTCAGACAAAGAAGGGCTACTGGACAGGTTTGTGATATGACTTGGCTGGTCATGAAAAGTGCTAATGTCATACAATCTCCTCTCAGACTAAAGCGAGCTGTCTTTCTTTCCCTCTTCCTCCTTTTTTTATGGCTTTCTTTTTTATGTGGTTTTAGGAATATGCCGAGCTGCTACATGAGTTCATGACAGCTGTCAAGCAGAACTATGGTGAAAGGATCCTCATTCAGGTAATGGCCATAGAAAAAGATGTTGATCAACCATTTGTCTTGATTATAGGATTTTGTTTATTTTTCTAATTTACATTCATGGGACTCATTTATTTATTTGTATGCTCGTAATTAAAACTCTCCAGTTTGAAGACTTTGCAAACCACAATGCTTTTGATTTGCTTGCAAAATATGGAACAACTCATCTTGTTTTCAATGATGACATTCAGGTGAGGGATTCACATTTGACATCTTTGTGACTAGGAAAAGTCAAGGTTCTAATATTTGTGTATTTTAATCCAATTTCAGGGCACTGCATCAGTGGTCCTAGCAGGGCTTGTTGCAGCTTTAAAATTAGTTGGTGGAACCTTAGCTGACCATAGATTCTTATTTCTTGGTGCTGGAGAGGTGAGGTGATGCTCTTGTGTTCTGGTAAATGTCAATTAGCTTGTTAATTACTTTTGCACTTAGTAAAGTTTAGATCCAAGTTAGGTGAAGAAGGTAACATAAACCTTTTTCATTTAATTTTATCCTGTCAGTAGTTACATGCTATACCACTTTATGGGTAGCATAGGTATGTCTCTGGCCACTTGGCCAACAATGCCTCGTACTTCCCTACCCTTCATTTGCATAAGTTTTTTTCCTTTATTTCCGGATTACAGGCTGGCACTGGGATTGCAGAACTCATAGCTCTTGAGATGTCGAAGCAGGTGTAGTGTTGTGATAGTTTTGGTATTTTTCCACCAGTTAAGGATTTTTATGTCAAATAAAGCTAACTTATCATGAAAAAATCATGATTTCTTCTGCAGACAAATATGCCAGTGGAAGAGACTCGCAAGAATATTTGGCTTGTGGATTCAAAGGTAGCATAGCCCTATTTTAGCTTCTAGCTGTTTGAGGTAGTCAAAATACTCAATTTTGTATTGTTTGTCACATAATTTCGTGTTGCAAATTCCTTTTCAGGGTTTGATTGTTAGCTCTCGGATGGAATCAATCCAACATTTCAAGAAGCCATGGGCTCACGAACATGAACCTGTTAAGACACTTCTAGATGCTGTTAATGTATGAACACTCAATTCTGTCTCTTGTCTATTTGCCTCCCAGCCCCATATCCCTCGCCCTCTTTTGCAACCCCACCCTGCTATTTTCTCCCCATACACGAAGATATACTGGCCTCTTATTTGTCTTTTTTCTCTTCTCATTTCATCAGGACATTAAGCCAACAGTATTGATTGGAACATCCGGAGTAGGTAAAACATTTACTAGAGAAGTGATTGAGGCTATGGCCTCCTTCAATGAGGTGAGTTTTATACATGATGTTTCCATTGGAGAATGCATGCACATATAATGTTAATTTTTTATGACTGCATGCAGAAACCTATAATTCTTGCCCTTTCCAATCCAACCTCGCAATCTGAATGTACTGCTGAAGAAGCCTATACTTGGACTGAGGTAAAGGAAACAACTTTCTGTGGTATCCACAAGAAATTAGCATCTTATTGGCTATTTTCTTCTGACAAAGCCTTGATAAGTATAACATTTAACTCTCTTTTTGTCATTCTCAGGGTCGTGCCATTTTTGCTAGTGGAAGCCCTTTTGCTCCTGTTGAATACAAGGGGGAACTTCATGTGCCTGGCCAGGTAAACTTCTCGTCCAATTGGTCTTGACAGATATTGTCACATGTTGAGAATTGATCGTGGTTTAATTTTCTTGCTTTCAGGCCAACAATGCATACATTTTCCCTGGATTAGGCCTGGGTTTGATAATGTCTGGTACAATCCGTGTTCACGATGATATGCTTCTAGCAGCCTGTGAGTACACATACGAAATTCTTGCACACCTTACATTTCAAATGAAGCAATCAGTTTTTTCAGTGTGGTTTGCTTCTCACTATCACTTTACTTGTTCTTGCATTTGATTACTTATCAATCTTTTAAACTTTCCTCTGATGGGATCCAAAATCTCATGGGCCAATTTGTTGCCCTCGTAAAGCTGCTTTAAGGTTTTTCAATTTTTGCATTTTCTTTGCTTCCTTGGGGACAATATAAATAACAATCCATCTCCAAGTTTTTAGGTTCAACTCTACGAATTTTTCTTCCCCCCCCCCCCCGCCTTTTTTTGGCATACTAGTAGATGCTTCTACTTGTTTTGTGTATCTTCTCTTTTGATCACTTAAAGGCTGTGACACATTAAGAAAATGAACATGCAAAAGATATCATGCCTAGTTTCTTCTGAGATGATAAATTCTCATGCTCTCTCTTTACTTCTTTGTACAGCGGAAGCGCTGGCTGCCCAAGTGACCCAGGAGAACTTTGACAAGGGACTCGTATACCCACCATTCACAAACATCAGAAAGATTTCAGCAAACATTGCTGCCAAAGTTGCTGCCAAAGCTTATGAACTTGGTGAGCTTTTTGCTCATAATTCAGCTTACCTGAGATCTGCATCGTGAAATCTAAGCATCTTACTGAATTGGTAATATCATCTGATCCTGCCGCATGCAGGTTTGGCTACTCGCCTCCCACAACCTCAGGATCTGCTCAAATATGCTGAGAGCTGTATGTACAGCCCAGTGTATCGTGCTTACCGGTGAAATCACAGAAGTTTGTCTTGTGATTTTAAGGATAAGTATACTTCCAGGTTAGCTAAAAGAGAAATTAAAAAAAAAAAAAAAAAGCAAAAAAGTGAAAAAAGAAGAAACAATGTTCATCTTCGGTCATACGGCCAGCTGTGTTATTGTCTATTTTGTACTTTTATCAATTTTTTCATCCTTTGCCAGTCCTGTAATTCACTTGGTGGGGTTAGAAGAGAGAAACCATGCCAGATGATGGCAATTGGATCAATGAAATAGCCATGGACAAATTGTGGACCTGGAAAAATTTTTTTTCCACGAAAATGGAAGTTCAAATATGAACTGTTCTTTCAGACTCTTTGCAGGCATAACATGTGTTACGGCAAATTGTAAATTGAAGAAGAAAGTAACACCAGAATTTTACGTGGTTCAGTCTATGTGACCTACATCCACGGGAAGGAGAGAGGGAATATTCTTATTAGTAGAGAAAGTGTGTTACAGGCTACAAAAGAGTGTGGCTCCTCTCAAATCTCTCACTGTCTCTTGCTCTCAACACCTTTTTTCTCATAACCCTATAACCCTATTTATATAGGAATAGGGGAAGGGCAAAAAGGTAATTTGGAATACAAGGCATATTCCAACAAATCTCCACCTTGCATTGTATTTTCTAAACACACAACAAAATAAAATCCTTCTATCTCTCCTCCAAATAGCTCCTTAGAGCTAGTCAATTAAAACGAACACCAATCAACTCCAAGCAATGCTTGAACTTAGTAGTTAAAATTGGTTTCGTCAACATGTCAGCTGGATTGTCTGCAGTAGCGACCTTCTTCACTGAAATCAAACCTTGAGATATAACATCTCGCAAGAAATGATATCTGACATCAATGTGTTTGGTCCTTTCATGATACACTTGATTTTTGGTCAAGTGTATAGCACTCTGACTGTCACAGAATACGGTAGTTGATTCCTGTGATAAACCCAAATCAGTGACCAAACCTTTCAACCAAATAGCTTCCTTGACTGCTTCTGCTATTGCCATGTACTCAGCTTCAGTAGTGGAAAGAGCAACTGTTGATTGCAATGTTGCCTTCCAACAAATGGCACTGTCTGAAAGAGTGAAAACATAACCAGTTGTTGATCTTCTTCTGTCAAGGTCACCTGCATAGTCAGAATCCACAAAACCAGTAATCAACCTACTGCTTCTGCTGAACATCAGTCCTACCTCTGTAGTGCCTCTAAGATACCGAAGTATCCATTTAACTGCTTGCCAATGTGCTTTCCCAGGATTAGCCATATATCTACTGACCACACTGATTGCCTGTGAAATATCTGGACGAGTGCAAACCATAGCATACATAATACTGCCCACTGCACTAGAGTATGGAACATGTGACATATATTCCTCCTCCTCTAGGCTATTGGGTGACAAAGAGGCTGAAAGTCTGAAGTGTGAAGCCAAAGGAGTACTTACCGGTTTGCAACTCATCATCCCAAAGCGATCAAGAACCTTCTCGATGTACCTTTTCTGTAAAAGGCGCAACTCTCCTTCTTTCCTGTCTCTGGTGATCTCCATGCCCAAAATCCTCTTTGCAGCTCCCAAATCTTTCATCTCGAAATCTCTACCAAGTAGCTTCTTCAAACTATTAATCTCAGATATGCTTGTAGAGGCAACAAGAATATCATCTACATATAGTAGCAAATAGACAAATGATCCATCATGAAGCTTCCTATGGTAGACACAATTGTCATACTCACTCCTTGAGTAACCATGACCTACCATAAAGCTATCAAACTTCTTATACCATTGTCTAGGAGACTGCTTTAAACCATATAGAGATTTCTTCAACCTGCAAACATGATCCTCCTTGCTTTCAATTTGGAAACCCTCAGGTTGATCCATATAAATGACTTCCTGAAGATCGCCATGTAGAAAAGCAGTCTTGACATCAAGCTGCTCCAGTTCCATATCATACATAGCAACCATAGCTAGAAGCACACGAATGGAAGTGTGCTTTATAACTGGAGAAAATACCTCATTGAAGTCAATCCCTTCTTTTTGGCTATAACCCTTCGCAACCAGACGTGCCTTGTACCTTGCATCTTCAACTCCTGAGATTCCCTCCTTCTTCTTGAAGATCCATTTGCAGCCAACAGTCTTTTTATCTTTGGGAAGTTTCATTAAGTCCCAAGTCTGATTCTTATGCAGAGACTCAATTTCCTCAGTCATAGCAATACTCCACTGGGAAGATTCGGCACAAGTGATAGCCTCTGAGTAATTTCTAGGTTCATTATACTCCACCTCTTCTGCTACTGCCAAACAATAAGCAAAATCTGAGTATGAAAACCTGGCTGGTGGCTTGATAGTCCTTCTGGGTCTATCTTTGGCAATACTGTACGGCTGTGCCTGTTGAGTATCTTGAGTATCGTCGACTGTTTCTGAAGTATCAACCTGAATCTGTTGACCTGACTTAGAAGGAATATCACTTTCAAACTCCACCTGTTGTGTGGAACTCCCACTATCTTCATCGTTTGGCCTTAAGACTTCCTCTTTTGGATGCAACATAGCGGATTCATCAAATGTCACATCTCTGCTGATGAGGAATTTTGGAGACTTAGGGTCTGGACACCACAACCTATAACCTTTCACACCAGAAGCATAGCCAAGAAAAACGCATTTCTTAGCCCTCGGTTCAAGCTTTCCCTCATTAACATGAGCATAAGCAGGACAGCCAAATATCTTCAAATCAGAATAATCTGCAGGTTTGCCAGACCACACCTCTTCAGGTGTCTTACACTCAATGGAAGTACAAGGAGATCGATTTACCAACCAACAAGCTGTATTAACAGCTTCTGCCCAAAACTCCTTACCTAAACCTGCATTGGATAACAGACATCTAGCTTTCTCTATCAAAGTCCTGTTCATGCGTTCTGCAACTCCATTCTGCTGTGGAGTTTTTACAACTGTGCGGTGTCGTACAATGCCTTCAATTTTGCAAAACTCATTAAATTCTTTATTGCAAAATTCAAGGCCATTATCTGTTCTCAGCCTCTTAATCTGCTTCCCAGTCTGTTTTTCAAGTAAAGTTTTCCACTGCTTGAAGGTTCCAAACACTTGACTTTTATGTTTCAAGAAATAAACCCAAACTTTACGAGAAAAATCATCAATGAAAGTGAGCATATAAGCAGCACCCATACCTTTAGAGAGAACCTGAGAAGGACCCCAAAGATCTGAATGGATGTAGTCCAATGTTCCCTTTGTTTTATGGATGGCTGTACTGAAACTCAACCTCTTCTGCTTCCCAAAAACACAATGCTCACAAAATTCTAATTTTCCAGTGTTCTGACCACACAAAAGACCTCTCTTACTCAAGGCAGCCATACCTCTTTCACTCATGTGTCCCAGCCGCATGTGCCACAACTTCGTCACGTCTGAATCTGAAACTGAAGTGGAAACTGCAGTTGAGTCTGTGACTGTCGAACCATGCAAGAAATACAATGTGTCAATTCTAGCAGCCTTCATCAATACAAGAGCACCTCTAGAAACCTTCAGAACTCCACCTTCACACCTAATCTTGCAGCCCTTCTTCTCAAGAGTGCCCAAAGAAATAAGATTCTTCGTCAAATCTGGAATGTGTTTGACCTCAGACAAGGTCCTAATGACACCGTCATGCATCTTAATCTGCACTGTACCAATCCCAGCAACCTTACATACGTGATCATTACCTAATAAAACACCACCATTGATTGGCTTGTAAGTGGTAAACCATTCTCTATTAGGAGTCATATGTTGCGAGGCTCCAGTGTCCATAATCCAGGTATCTTGAAATCTGCCTTGGCCTTGAGTGACACAAAGCATATCATCACTCTCATTTGCTGCCACATGTGCTTCTTCTTGTGGATGATTCTTCTGATTACTGTCGTTTACTTTCTGCTTGTTTTTCAACTTGTAACAATCAGACTTAATGTGCCCTTTCTTCTTGCAATAATTGCAAGTCAAATTCTTATGCCTTGATTTCGATCTTGATTTTCCTGAATTTCGACTTCTCTCCTTTGATCTTCCTCGATCAATAATCAAACCAACACTCTGATCTGATGTCTCAGAAAATGTCAAACTACTATCAATTTTCTCCTTGGCCTGCAAATTAGTCTTGACATTCTCAAGGGAAATATCTTCCCTGCTATAGATCATAGTATCTCTAAAATGCTTGTATGAAGGAGGCAAAGAACACAATAGCAATAAAGCTTGATCCTCATCGTCAATATGAACATCAATCTTACTCAAATCAGTAACAATTGAACTAAACTCTCTAATATGTGATTTCAAAGAAGTACCTTCTGACATACGAAGAGTATAAAGGCGTTGCTTTAATCTGAGTCTGTTAGTCAAAGATTTTGTCATGTACAGACTTTCCAATTTTAGCCACGCACCAGCTGATGTTCTTTCACCGAGGATTTCTCTCAAAACTTCATTTCCCAAACTGAGTTGAATCGAGGATAGAGCTCTTTCATCCATGTCATCCCAATTTGCATCAGACATTGACTCTGGTTTCTTCTCCTTGCCATGTAAGGCCCTTTTTGTACCTTCTCGCGTTAGAATTGCCATCATTCTAACTTGCCACAGTGCAAAATTGGTGTTTCCATCAAACTTCTCAATTTCAGACTTCACCGTTGATGAAGATGAAGAAGCCATTTAAAAAAAAAACACCCACAACGAAAATTGAAGAATACAAATTTATGGCCCAAATCACAACAGTACTAACGGCGTTAAAACAGTGTTAACGGCGTTAAAACAGTGCTAACGGTATTGACGGCGTTAAAACAGTACTGACGGCGTTAAAATAGTACTTACTGCGTTAAAACAGTTATGACGGCGTGAAAACAGTACTCACTGCGTTAAAACAGTGCTGACGCCGTGTCTACAGTGCTGACGCCGTTTGCCTCCCGTTAATCTACTGTGCAGATCGCCGATCTACAGTATCTCCGACCCGTTGGAACCCGATTTGCTCCTTTTTTTCGTCGGATCTGCTCTGTTTCAACTCCAAATCATCTGCACCACGCCGTTTTCCGTCAGATCTGTTGTGCAGCTTGCCGATCTACCGTGCCTCTAACCTGATCTGTTCCTTTCTTCTGTCGATCTGCTCCGTTTCAAAGTCAAACTATAATTGGCGATTGGGGCTGAACCCAGAAGCCGCTGGACTATTGCGCAGTTGCGGCCGTAGGAGAGGAGGGACTTGGACTCTGGAGAGCAGGATGAATCTCCACTCTTGTTTGCCGACGATGAGGGTGCACAGCGGAGCTCAGAGGAACACGCGATTGCAGAGCAAGGTTGCCTTTTTTTTTTTTTTTTTTTTCGACGAATCGGTGGGGTGGCCAAAAGAAAGACAAAACTTTTTTTTTTTTTTTCCGGTGGATCACCGCGCAGTTGGGTGGGTGGCCGGAGAGAGAGAAAAGAAAATTTTTTTGCTTTCGGCTCTGATACCAATTTGTTACGGCAAATTGTAAATTGAAGAAGAAAGTAACACCAGAATTTTACGTGGTTCAGTCTATGTGACCTACATCCACGGGAAGGAGAGAGGGAATATTCTTATTAGTAGAGAAAGTGTGTTACAGGCTACAAAAGAGTGTGGCTCCTCTCAAATCTCTCACTGTCTCTTGCTCTCAACACCTTTTTTCTCATAACCCTATAACCCTATTTATATAGGAATAGGGGAAGGGCAAAAAGGTAATTTGGAATACAAGGCATATTCCAACAACATGTAATTGAACAAAAATGATAAAAGGTTGTCTCACAGTTTAGGAAAAAAAAGAAGAAAATTGTCTTTCTAATGCGCAAGGCTCCAAGATGTACAGTCTTCTATATCCTGATGCAAACCCCTGGTCTCCAAGTCAATAAAATTAAAGAGAAAGAAAATAATGAGGGTGGTAGCACTAGTTGGTGATCAATCTTGTTTCTTTCTACGTTGGTTCAATGGGAGTTTCTTGTTGCCTCTTGTTTGTTTTTAAATATAAAATAAAAATTTATATTAAGTGTATAATATTAAATTTAAAATTTATTAATATTAAGTTTGAATGTAAAAGAAGTTAATTTAAATTTAATAATATTTTAGCGATGAGTTTTTTTTTTAAGAGGAATTAAATAATATATTAATAAATAGAGTTTGATCTTAATTTATAAATATAATAATTGATATATATAAAAAAAATGTTTTTAAGGTCTGGTCAAAATGGAGAAGAGGATGGTGATGAGTATTCAGTCCAGCTTAGAATCAGTCTTAAAACATATAAAATCTCCTGTGCTGCATGCCCTAGCAAGCACTTCTTGAGAATTTGAATGTGAAAAAAAAAAAAAAAAGAAACTATTTTGGGGGTTGGACCTAGAAGTTGGTGCTGAGTTTTCCTCATCCAAGTCCAAAAACTTTTGGGTTAAGATATAATTCACTTGGGTTATATGGTGCTTAAACCAGGCATATCTTCTGTCTGCATTGGAAATACCCTAATATATAGGCCCAGAGGGTCCAAATCCAACTTAATCAAGCAACCATTTTTGGTGAATTTGACCAGGGGATGCAGAAGAGGAGAAGGTCCATCTACCAATAGAACTCTCTGCTAGAACCCTCCTGCACATCAAATCTTGAATCTGGGGTGTTATACACAGACCTTGTCTACAATTGTTAGAATGCTTGGTAATTGGTGAAGGGAAATGCTTGGTGAACAGTGGGCCAATGTACCAAAATGGAGTTGAGTTTTTTTTTTGTGTCTTATTCTGCACTTTCAGTGCAATGGCAGGAACAACCTATTAGGAACAAAATAGGTTCTAAGTTCGAGCCTGTCATTATCTCGATATAATTTTTTTAAACTAATATTAAAAGTAATGTTATATTTATTCTTTATCTTAAAATTAAATTATATACTTTGAAATAAAGTAATGAAATTATATTTTTAACTCAATAAATTTATCTATAAATAACTGTATTTTTATTTTAAATTTTACTTAATAATTTATAATTTTAGTCGGATGAGTTTTTGGTAGAATATCTTTAGAGTTTATTTGAGAGTGATTTTTTTTTTTCCCTCGAGTCTCACTCAACAGCTTGAATCATTTCTCCATACTATATATATAATATGATGCACAAGGATTTAATAAAATAAAATAAAATAAAATTTAAAAAAAAAATAGAAGAAAAGAGAGGATGTGGCTCCTCCATATGTTAAACTTCAAGTGAAGTTTTCAATGCTCTCTCCATTGTCTTCCTAGTTCCTAGGAACTGCAAAGGTTGGCAATGTCACAAGATGAGAAGAGAGATCAGGTACAGGCACCTATGTATTCCTTATTTTCTGGGAATTTGTCAAAACCCAATAATGAAACAAATATGTGGAGAAGTTCTCAGTACTCGGTGGGTCACACACTCGCAGGGCAACTTTGATCGCATTGCTTTCTTTCAGTGACTTCATTGTTCAGGTGGCCTGATACGTAGACAGACAGCCCATTTCACTTTCGAACTGCTTCTTTTCTTTTCAAGCTGAAGACTTGTTAAGTGGGTCCAAATTGTAGCACGTGAAAGAAAAGGTGTTTTCGATTCAGAAATGTTAACAGTGACACGGGACATACGCAATTACATGTATTATGATTATTAATCATACATTTGAAGTTAGCCCGATACATAATTAACAGCCCCCATGACCGATACCACAAATGGTATAATGTACGAACAAGATAATGAAACCCCATCTGCATCGCATCCATCACGTGTTAAAGAGCACTGTTTTAATGATGATGCATTTAAAGGGGTCGTCCATCTTCCCCATTTCGGTGATTTGCGAGCAGGCTGGCAGCAGATAAGCTGTCCACATCCCAAAAAGAAAGGAAAAAAAAAGGAAAAGGAAAAAGGAAAAGGGGAGGAAAAAAAATGGAAAAAAAGTGGCAAAGCTGTCCATTAATTTAAGTAAGTTGTCCATTTTTTTTTCCCTTGTAGGAATTCTTGCTCCGAATTTCGAGGGCCAAATGAATATGTCAAAGAGCTTCATTACATTAGTAGATGCACGCAGCTGTCTTAAGATGGGATAGACGTGGGTTAGGTCACAACTAACAATAATTATTTGTGTTATTATAGAGTATATATTTTTTATATTATTAAAATATAAATATTTCGTCTAATTTATAATATTTATAATTTTTTTATTATTTGTCAATTTGAGTTTTTAAATATTTTTAGGAGAATTATTAATTCATTTTTGTTTGCATTAAATGATTTGATTTTATTTTATTTTTTGTATTCTTAATCTAATCAAATTAATTCAGTATTAATAAGACTCAGTATGTGATCTTGACCTATTTCAAATAACTTTTATCAATGGCTTATGAGAGTAGGAATGAAGATTTTTGTGAAGATGTTTCTGTGTTTTTCCTAATCAATTGTTCTGATTCTTTTTTTCTTTCATTTTGAAATTAAAGGGCATGATAAAACATACACTTCCGAAGCCGCATTTTAAGGGTGCCACCACAGGGATGCCACGCGTCCCTGAAGCCGCATTTTCCCCGTGAATTTAGGGGCAAAGGTAAGGTCTGAAAAAATAATAATAATATATTATTTATTTATTTATTCTAAAGTGGAGCCCGAGAATAAAGGTTAAGAAAATATTTTTTTTATACTTATGTGGAGATATACAGTTATTAAACAGTCTTCAAAAGCTTGACTTTGCTTTCCACGTGCAAAAGTGCCTCCGTAAAAAAAAAAGAGTTCACACGTCCGTACAATCTCAAGGTCAAGACTTCTCAACTTTTTTCTTCTCTCTCTCTTTTTTTTTAAGATAAAGTTATTCGTGACTAATTATTAAGTTAAAGTGAGATTTGATATTTGAATTTTTTTAATTTTATTCATTAAAAAAATTATCTCTTTTCACAATTTGACTAGAGAACAAAAAAAGACTAATTATTTAAATTAATTTGGCCATTTACGGTCTCTCGTTGTTAGTTGTACAGGTGACCCGGAACCCCAAAACCTCCATGGGAGTTTGGGGCCCTTGATTGGACTTCCATTGTCAAACATGTGACTCTTGGCTGATGAGCTCTTAGAATTTATACCCTTGGCAACGATTCTAAGGCGGTGGTGTGGATATCTGACATGGAGGGAATGTGCATTAATCACTAGAAGTAGGAGTTTGGTGCTCCGTGTATAGTTAGTTACATATTCAAATAGGGTTTGAGTCTCCATGTAGTATCATCCGACTCTTTTCTTTACAAGAAAAAATGATTAGAAAACATGCAAATTTTATATTTGATCTCACCCCATTTTAATGTGAAAATTAAAAGTCGCGAGTGTTATTAGTATTTTAGTAATAAATTTTTGTTATAAAAAATTTGTTTAAAATTTAGCAAGTAATATATGACTTTAATATAAAAATAGTAATGTATATCTCTAAAATGTCTCTTTTTTTATGCTAAAGAGGAATTCGCCTTGATTAACATATAAGTTAAAGTAATGATACTCATACATGAAAACGATAAAGATAAAAAAAAAAGAAGACATTGTTCAAACATGCCATGATCAAGACATGAACGAGAAAATCATATATCATAGAATAGAAAAAAGACAAAAAAAATCATGCATAAAGGTGGTTCTGCTAAAAGACACATACATTAGAGAAATGGAAGTCCATGTTTGAACAATAATAAATTTGGACTCATGTATTGTGGAGGAATCAAATGTAAATTTCTAAAACTGTACCCATTAGATTTTTATTTTTTTTTTCAACCCTTCCATTTGGGATATTACATTAAAAAACCCTTGAAGTATTACATGATAAAATAAATTAGGAGTCTTGATCATAATATTAAGGTTATGGATGTCATGTGTATGAGAGTACATGCAAATACAATGTATAATTGTGATTTTTATTATTATAAATATGTAATTAATAATTATGATATGTTATAAAGTAATATTGATAATTCACTTTTTTTTTTTTTTGTAAATTTTTGTGGTCACTAAAATTAGTGATTATTGAAATAAAAAAATTGGAATGGAGCTGGGATTTGTGTGAAACCCAATTAGCATTGGGATTTATTGCTCACTTTAAAGCAAAAAGATTTTTAACAAAACACAATAATTATTGGCTCTTCCTTTCTACATTAGGAAGATGATCCAATTGAAGAAGAAGAAGAAGAAGAAATCAGCGTTGCTAACGCAAGTGCACGTGTGTGGTGACCAATACACCATGGCCCCACAAAGAGTCTGTGTGGGGCCACCTTTTACGCGTGGCATACGGCGGATAGCCTCAAGCATGAAACTCTCCACGCAAGAAGTCCAACAGCTGTTGTTGTTATTCGCAGTTTCCAAATATGCCCCTCTCCTTGATCCCAAAAATATTGACAGGGAGGGGGCAATTTAGTCAGAGAAATAGGAGGAGGTTTCTTGCAGAACTCGAAGTCCTGAAATTCTCCGAGAATTTTGCCAGCTTCGGGTAATGTCTGTGTCTCCGTGGCTTTATATCTCAACCACCCATTTCCATAAATAAGGAAACAAAATATTATCCAAATTGACTCATACAAATGTTCCTCATGTGAAATGACTTCATAGTCATAGAGTTTGTAAAACTCCACCCCCCCAAAAAAATTAACAGAGAAAGAAAAAAAAAATTTAGCTTCTTTTTTTTTGGGTATAGTTTTGAATTTTTATACATATATGTATGAAAAATGATTTTTTTTTTAATAATTTATAGTGTAAGACACTTGTGTATACAAAAAAAATAAAAAAAAAAAGTAACTATATTTAAAGAATAATAGTACATGTGAATCAATCATATTTTATATTATTTTATAAATAAATAAAAATAAATTTAAAAAATTATTTTACTAGTATTTTGTGTTCATCATATTACTTAATAATTATTGTGTTGTAAATACAAATTCTTTTAATTTTCTTTCCAATTTGCTAAGAGAGTCCTCCCCCCTTTATTAAGTTGCTTCCATGTTTGAAAGGAAAGCTTGGATAGCAAAATTGCAGGTGTTCCATCCAGGATGAGATGCCATAACTAAGCAAGCAGGATGTTGCACAAAGACTTGCTTGCATGGGCTTGGATGAGTTAATGCATACCAGATGTATATTAATATATTGTATAATTATAATTATTGATGATATATTTTTAATATTTTAATAGAAAATTATAATAATAATAATTAATAATATTATATAAATTTATATTTAATACATGTCAAATTTTTTATTGTCAATTCCTATTTAAAAAAGGTAAAATTAGCATAGGCAACCCATCATTACATAAATAGAAAATAAATATGGTGACACAGTTGCTTAAAAAGAGGAACAAAATGAAAAGTCCAAATTGAAATTTGACAAGTCATTTAGGTATCACATCTTCTTTATTTAAACAAATTTTGCAAACACGTGACACTTAATAAATTTTGTCATATAATAATCGATCATATAAATCTATTTGTTAATCTACTTTTTTGATTAAAATAAATCATACTTATGTAATTTATTTGTAAAATTTGTTAAGAAAAGTAAGGATGACTTAATTATTAACTAGTATATTCATTTTTACTAGTAGCCTTTTTTTTTTTTTTGAAAAATATAGTTCTAATTTAAAATTAAAAACTCAAAATGTTTAATTTTTATTAGTAAAATTTTTAACAATTTTTAGAATTTACATTGACTCAATAAGGTTATTTATTTATTATTAGTTTTATTCCTATAATTTTCTAAATTTAATATTAATAATAGAAATTTATAATTTAATTTATTTAAAAAAATAATCAAATTAACTCATTTTTAAATATAAAAAACTTAAGTGAAAATTAATTAAAAATAATAAATTTATTATATTTAAAAAATAAATACAGCAGATGTCATTGATAGTTTATTGTAAGTTATTAAACTATATAAATATATATATATATGAAAAAAAACTTCCCCAATCATAAAAGAATGCTAACATAATTCTCAAATTAAAAAAAAAAAAACATTTGAAAAAGAAAAAGATAACCTTATCCTTCACAAAAGGGTAAAGGTGTCATTCCCAAACTTTCCAACGAACGATCCTCCGGTTTCCTCTGATCCCTTCCACATTTAATTTTATTAAATGCCCAAATTACCCCTACCTCCTTCTCCCACTTAAATATCCTCCAGCTGCTCTTTCTCTCTCTCTCTCTCTCTCTCTCTCTCTGTCTCTCCATTCATCTCTCCCTGACTCGGTGCGACTCGGCGGAGTCAGAAGCGATGACTCGGCGCTGCTCGCATTGCAGCAACAACGGGCACAACTCGCGGACATGTCCCACGCGCGCAGCATACGGCGGCGCGTCCGCTTCATCGGCCGTTGCCTCCTCCTCCTCTTCGGTGAAGCTCTTCGGCGTCCGCCTCACCGATGGCTCCATCAAGAAGAGCGCCAGTATGGGCAACCTCCCGGCGCTTTACCATTCCTCCTCCTCCGCCGCCGCTTCCCCCAACCCCGACTCTCCGTTGTCCGATCACGTCCGCGATTCCGGCCACGTTCCCGACGGTTACTTGTCCGACGGCCCGGCCCACGGCACCGGCTCCGCCAATCGCCGCGGAGAGAGAAAGAAAGGTGACATCTTTTGCACACGATTTATTTATTCTCATTATTTTATTTATTTATTTATTTAGTTATTTTCTTATTAATTTTTGGTTTTTGATATATATATATATATATATATATATTTATTTTTTATTTTTATTTTTTTGTGTGGATAAGAATCGCCTATGATAATTATATAATTATGATTAACGTTAATTACGTTCGTTAATTGTTAGTTATTATCTTGTCCGTTAATCTGTTTTAATTTTAATCTTTTCCAGATTTATTGTTTTTTTTTCATTTTTTTCTACTTTTAATCTGTTTTTCAGATAATTTTCTGTTTTTCTTTTTTTTTTGCAGCTGTATTTTTTTATTTCAAATATTAACAAAAAGATGGCTTTAAATCTAGTATTGTTAATTTCTATGGCGATACCGTTGCGGGGTCCACATGAATAATCAAAACGAATGAGTAATTGGGGGCCGTTCCGATATGGTATCTTGTAAACAACATTATCCTTTTTGTTCTTGTTTGCTCCATTGGGAGGCTAAATGTTTCAATCTTGAAGATGGGTAGTGTTTAAATGTTTTCTATAATGCCTTTGAGAAATGATGGTAGAAATGCTTTGGTGGGAATTGTCATTTTTCCCTTTTCTTGGATTTTTATTAATGAGGAGGACTTAGATGTTTTTATATCCTATTGTTGCAGTTGAAAGCCAAGTTTTGGTGTAACGATAAGGTTACTCTAAATCACTTCCATACCACAATGCAGGGGTTTTGTGGGTTTAGCAAATTTTGTTAAGGAAGGATTAGAGTGTTTATGTTGTGCAATAGTTGTGATTTCCAGATTTTAAGTGTCAATTATCTTTGGATTTCTCATGCGAGAACAAGAGGAGTGCGACAATGTACCGAGAAATGGCTTGGATTCTCGCAACTTCTTTTTTTGAGTTCAGATATTGTTGCAGAATCTATTGATAGGTGTTCCAATCCTTATTAAACACTGAAAGTGTAAATTTTTATCTGCAACATCTTTTTTTCTTTTTTTGACTTTCTTTTTCAATTGTTTAAGGAACTAATAATTATCTAACTCAAGAGAAGTGAGCATACTTTATTTGATTCAGAAAATAAGCGCATCAAGTTTGATCAGTCAGTAAAACAATGGTCAGTCCTGCCTAGTTCCTCTTGTTAGTCGTCCTGTTGTAGTATTTGACTGAGTTAATTTTATCAATGAGTAACAAGCTTGTTCTTTCTTTATATTGAAAATTTGCATGCCTTTTGCATTTACAATTTTGGGATTGCATGAATGCTTATTGGAAAAAAGTTTATGTGAACTCCTTTTGGTTAGAAATCTTATTGTGTTGTTTTTTATCTTATTGTGAGCAAATAAGAAGACACGGATAATCCCACATATTTCTTACTTTTCTTTAGACTTATAGTATGATAGATTCGTGCATTAAGATACTTTTTTTTTGTTTTTTTTTTTTCAAATTCTGAGTGAAATTCAAGTATTTGGTTGGATTTTTACTTGCAAAAAATACATTGCTATTTTAAAATGCAAATGTTGATCTATAAATGTGTGTTAACTGGAAAACTTGTTTCTTCTATTATTTCTTATAATTCAAATGTGTTGGGGATTTTTTTTTTTCAAGCAGAGAAAAGATGTAGGGCATTTTCCAATGTCTGAACTTTTTATTCAATTCCATACTTTCAGTAAAAGTGGCTAAGGATAAGCATAAAGCCTTTGAATTGATCACTTAAGATATGTCCAAGTTATTTGGAAAACTTTGTCCATGTCTTGCAAAGAATCAGTTATTTCTCTGAAATAAAATTTCCCATAAAATTCCTTACTTATTACTTCAAATTGAATTGAATTTGTTCTTCAATAGTTTAGATCTATTTTTTGATGTCATATATGTCGAGGTTGATGTTATGTACCCAATGCTGGTTAGATAAAAGGCACTCAATCAAGGATTTCTCATGCATCTCACAGTCTAACTGCATAATCGGCTCATTTCCAGAAATTTTGATGATAGGGCACTTAATAATTGTTTTGTTCAGCATCTATCTAGTGGGTAAAAGTTAAAATGAAGTTTAGTTGACTAGTTGTGTATCATAAAGTTAGCTTGTTTCTTAGCAAGTTAAAGATGTTCTTCTTCACATGCTGATGGTTGTGATATTCCTCATTTCATGAATTAGATAATGATTCACTCAGGGTCAAAGTTTTAATGCCTGCCATCTATTGAAGCTTTTCAGTTATTTGTTTTCTATGATTTTAGGTGTCCCATGGACAGAAGAGGAGCATCGGATGTTCTTAATCGGTCTCCAGAAATTGGGGAAAGGAGATTGGCGTGGAATAGCTCGAAACTATGTAGTGTCTAGGACTCCTACCCAGGTGGCAAGCCATGCCCAAAAGTACTTCATCCGGCAGAGCAATGCCACCAGAAGAAAGAGACGCTCCAGTCTTTTTGACATGGTTCCTGACATGGTTTGTGCTGCTTCATTATTCACATTTTTCATGTCTGCTTACAAACACTAGTCTTTTGGGCAGACTTTACAGGCTATTACCACCTGGCTTCAGTCTAGCATGTTCATTTGTTGTTTGCCTTCTTACCTATTATGCAAAGCATATATTAAATATAACATCCTTATACATATCAATTAAATGTGGGACTCTTTTGAGGCAAAAAACTATAGCATGTGACATAATGCATGGGAATGACCGCCATTTTTTTTTACAGATATTGACAATGATTTTATGAAAAGAAGTTGAGTTTCTTTCAGTCTGTAGGACACCAGTAGATGATGAGTTATCTTATTCAATTGCAATACCTTCTCTTCATCTTTTTAAGATATAACCAGATAATACTCAACAATATTTGGGGAATTTGACAGCTTTGGTTCCTTACTTTGTATGTACATATCAGGCCTCAGATCCACAGCCAGTTCCGGAAGAAAGACAGTTGCTGTCTTCTCAGGCAAGAGAAACTGATAATCCAGATGCCCTACCTTCGCTGGGCCTCTCTCTCAAGCCCGATTATGAAGCCATGGAGACTGCCACTGAAGAACCAGTTAAAGAACCTGAAAGAACGATCATGGGGTCAACTGATTTTCCCCCGGCTGTTCCCAGGTTGCATGAATATCAACTAATTCCTGGGCCCAGTGAATTTAACACTCTTGTTCCTGGATTCTTTCCAGCCTATATGCCAGTCCCATGTCCATATTGGCCTCAACATGTCACTCCTCTTGAAGACAAAAAAATGGTTGCAGAGACATCTCAACATGAGGTCTTAAAGCCAATCCCCATAGTTCCAAAGGAGCCTGTCAATGTCGATGAACTGGTTGGCTTGTCTCACCTCAGTCTAGGTGAGACAGAGAGAAGCCAGAGGGAGCCTTCTCCACTCTCCCTGAAGTTAATAGGCCAGCCATCGAGACAGTCAGCATTCCATGCAAGTGTTCAGACTGTGGGTCAGATTTAAGCAATGGCAAGGGTTGTTCCATCCAAGCACTCTGAATTATAAGGGAAATTGTATTGCTTATTTTCCTGGGCTTCATTTCCCCCTCTTTGTACAATAAGAATTTATCTATGTCAAATTGTCTTACCTCTTTGTTAGTCTTCTTCCTTTTGCATCCTTTTGACATAGGGTTATGACGATTGTCTCATTTATTCTTTCTAACTGTAAACAGCTAGAGTATAACAATTTAATGGTTATGTGGCAATAACTTGCCAGTATTATTTCTTACTGAATTAAGGTCTACATTGCATCTATAGTAGCAGGAATGTTTTTGTTAACACTTACAGAAAAGTGTTGCTAAGTGTTGCTGCATTTATTCTGGTGGATTGTAGCACAAACCCAGACCGTCTGTCTCTGGCCTTTAAAATGCCTTTGTAATGACTGTAATCTTCAGTTTTCCTGTGCAAATACCCTGTAACAAACATGACCACGATCACAAAGAGTTCATATCAACAATTCGTATAAGCGGTAAGCTAGCCCTGCTGTATAATTCGCCTCTTAACGTCCTAAACAAGTTGGGAGCTCAGAGAATTGGCAGAAAAGGCCTGAAAAGGAGAAATGATCGTGGAATTGGACAGAGTAGAGAAATAAAGGGCACTGTATATCAGCTAAAAGAGTCCGGAAATTGGAACAGCAGTAGGCAAGTCCTCTGTTAAAGATGAATTAGGTCACACATACATATGCCCATTGGTTTGTTCGTCTATTACTTTGCAACAATGTTTCTCCGGGCTCAAGACCATTGAAAAACTCACAACACAGCGTACTAGACAAAACTTTTTCGGACATTAGTGAGAGGATTCTGTCACAGATAGGTGAATCCCCAACTGTGCTTTCACCATGCTTAATCAAACAAGTGAATTGCTTGGAACTTAAAAATGGTAGTTCCCTGCATTGTTGATAGGGAGGCTGATTGGATCATAATTACCAATTAGTTCTTCCTAAGCCCGTTGACTAACCTGGAGTTAAGCTAACATCTAAAGCCTACCATTCCAGATTTTGCAAGCTTTTCCAGTCCTGAAGGTCTTACCATGTACTGAAATGATGATCGAATATTGTTGAAATCCGTACAACTAGGTGCTTGACAACATCCTGCAGATTTTCCCTCTCTCTTTCATAAGTTCAGAAGCATTGCCTTTCTTTTTCTTCATGTTCAATCATGAATAAGAAGCTAGGTTGGCTACTGGTCATTGGATGAGCAGTTTCTCATGTTAGCTACAAGGAACACTTATCATTTTAGTTTCATTTGGATAAATTTGTAGGCTGAATGAAAAAAGCTACCTGTAGTGGGGGCAACTGCTTTCAATAATGTCTCTACTAAGGCTATGAGATTCTTATAAAGATGAGGAGAATTGATGCTGTGAGGGGAACATCTATGAAAAGGTTATTGTGAGATGGCTACTTTAGACTAACTACTCTATGATTGTAGCGGTGCCCACAACCCTAGATTATTCGCATAAGCTAGCACATTTTTCTGTGATGGCAAACTTTTTTTTTGTTTTTTTCCTCTAGATAAAAAATACTCTTGGCAGCTGTTTCATGATATGGCAACTTGCCCTCTCCTTCACTTTTTAGCCAATGTTACTGCAAAACCATGCGTGACTCTTTGCATAATATATTTCAATTTGCTCTTGTTTATTGGTCTGAGATTCAGAGTACTATTTTTGGATTATGTTTATACCCATTTTTTTCAACCTGCAAAAGTCCCTAAATTGACAGGTGCTTCTTGCTCTTTTGCTAGAATTCCATTGGATATGCAGAACCGAATGATTATTTTTAAAGTAATTACTGCAAAAGCAAGTCTTATATTTAGCATGTAAAATTAGAATCGGCATTTCTGATGACATGTTTGCCTGAAGTACAAATAACTTTATATGCAACACACACACACACACACACATATAATATGAGTAGGAGCAAAATCATGCGACTTTACTCTCATTATCATTTCCCCCTTAAGTTGGGAGCCACATTTTAGGTTTTTCTGTGTTGATATTACTATCATCATAATAATTCTTCAGCATCAAGGTTTCCATAATGGTTACTGAATATGGGATATGGAAGAGGAGGACAATTGTGCCATTTAGATGATGGAAGTAAGAATTGGAAAACCAAGAAATCTACCATTGGGACAATCTTCAAATCTTAATACTGTTCCATTGTTTGGCTGGCAAAAGTGAGAACCAGTTCTGAACTAACATTACCATAACTGCTGTGCTAATGCAAAATTATTCTAATGAATTAATTAAAAAAAAAAGGGATCAACTTTCATGCACAAGCAAAGTATATTTAATGCTAATAGCTGGGATTGATGTCCAGGGTGGTATTCTTATCAACATAGGAGACAGTGATAGGAAAAGAGAATCACAATCTATACCAGAAAACAAGACCAAAGCCATATTCTGATACCACTCCATCCACAGACCCCCTCAAACCCTTCATTTCTAACTCTTTCAACAAGGAATGTAGATGTGACCACACATTTTGCAATAAGAGAGAAAGAGAGAGAAAGAGAATTGTGGGTTGTGATATATACATTTGTTATTGTGAAACATCTTTTCTGCCTTTCACTTGGGCTTGTGGCAGAGGAATAAAGAGAGAATCTTTTCTTGAATTGAACACCTCTATTCCCTTTTTAATAACATTTTTTTGCAAAATTTGCTGGTGGTGCAGATGGAGAGATGGACATGACAAGGACCACTGCCTGCAAGTTTAAGTTCTGATGCCAATCATTATGAGGATTCCTTCCTAATTCTTGTAGTATTTTGCAATTTTCCTCTTTTGGGTTTTGGCCTTTTGTGCTTCTTTCATTGGTGTATGCACTGTCTTGTTAATATTCTCCACCCACCATATCTTCACTTGTTGCTGTAGCATTGACGTTGACAATATAATTGTGTTTAGAACCTTCAAGGGGAATTCTGTGATTATGTTAGGTTGCCACATTTAAAAAGATGCAATCTTTATTTTATGAAGGACTACAATAGCTAATGAAAATTTTTTTAACATTTACTGGAAAATTACATGTCAAGTGAATGTTGTACATTGAAAAATATAATAAGATCGACACCCAATGTGGTTCTGTTGAAGGTACTTAGTTATCGCATTGCTTCCAACATAAATAAGACTCCTTAGTTATTGCACGCTTCCAATGTGATTCTATTGAAGTTACACAGTGATGTATAAACATTATAATTGTTGATTGCACGTTTATAATTTCAATAATCAGTTGTAATTACATATTAAATGACTATATAAATATGAAATTAGTAATTATAATATTATTAGGTGACAATTTTTTGTGGTCTGCGTTCTTCTCGTGCTACCATCTTTGCGTAAATAATATAATCCATTCATCTATTGAACAACAGCCTTTAGACTAACAGCATCTAGATGGCAAGATGTAGCCAGAGTCTATCTTCAAGCACTTCACCTTTGTAGCTCCTGAAGATCTCATGAGCTAATTGAAGTGTTTGATGTGTGTTTAGTTGAATCTATCAGAGGACCTGTCCTGGTGTCCTAAGCATAGGGCTTTCCTCAACTGTATTGGATATCTAATCACTTGACAATCATTTCTCTATCTAGCAATCTAACCCAAAACCCACAAAAAAAAGAAAAAAAAAACATTTTATGAGGTTCAATGTTGTAAAATATAAAAAATAATCAATATTGTTTTTATTTTTACAAAGAAGATATTTATATAATTTGAACATGTAATTTTTATTTTGATAGATGGACTTGAGAGTAACTTGAAAAGATCGAAGATAGTTTTATTTGTGTTAAGTCTCTCTATATTTCACTTCAAAATTTGGATCTTAAGGGTTAAGAAATTGGCACACACTTCACACTAACAACTCCAATTCTTGGGGTTTGATACAAGAGTTGTGACTTGTGAGAGATGGGTCAATCACGTGAGCACTGCCTCTGATTCTTTATGGCACGTGGCCTCACAAACTGTTAGAAGCAAAATGAAAGTAAGGGTTGACTTCTGTGCAAAGACTATCTTGTTCTTCTTGTCCCATCCATTGTCAACTACTTGATGTGCAGGCAGGCAAGTGGGGTTTTTTTTTTTGCCTTCATAATATTCTTGGGTCTGTCGCTCTGTCTTTGTCTTCCCCACTCCCATCTTGGTTTTAAAATTTTAAGTTCGAATTATTAAAAAAAAAACATAAAATTTATAAATACTAAGAAAATCACTCTGTTATATAGCTCGAGATTTGATGAACTTTTTATTAGGCAAAAGGAAAAAAAAAAATTTTGAGTTAAGTGGCTGCAGTGTGATGAGGCCCACCGTTGATGCTATTCTTTGGTTTCCAAATCTGCGGTGGAGAATCGAGCTGTGACAAAATTATTGTCACAGCCAGTATTTAGACCTTGAAATTGCAATGTAATTTTCTTTTAGATCAAAACTAAAAATGTTAAAACTTGTCCAAAAAAAAAAAAAATCTACACTTCAGCCTCAATGTCTTGTTTTATATGTGTTTGTTCCTAAAATTCTGTATCTATTAATATTCTATACATAAGAACTAAAATGTTCAATATAAAACTCTTATTATCATGAAACAAATCTTTAAAAGGATTTTTATAATTATCTTCTTTTTCCCTGCACACAGTGGGGTTAACTCCTCAGCCTGGTTAACCTATGTTATTTTCCAGGCAAAGAAAAAGAAAGAAATTTGACTCAAAATTATATGAGTTCGGTGCATGATTTTATGTTCAAATTTCTTGAGTACATTTTATGTTTCAACCTTTAAATGGAGTTGTGATGGTAGAAGTTATGCTGATAATTTAAGATTTGGCTGAAAGAATTTGATTGTCATAAAAGAAAAAAGAAAAATAAATAAACGTGGGTTCAATTAGAAGATAATTATAGTAAAACCATTAATAGAAATGTGGAGGTAGCCTTCTAGCTTCCACAGTGATTTTTTGGTTTTTGGACTAACTGCTCAATTTGTCTTTTATAAGAATTACATAAAATGATAAAATAGAAATGTAATTCGTCGTAACCCTATGTTACTTAATTTTGTAAAATTGCAAAGTAAGTCTACTTTCTGTGGAACGTTAAAAAAAAAAAAAAAAAGAAAAAGTGTGTCCGTTCAATGTCTTTCTCACGGAATCCTCATCTCTCTCCACTTTGATTTAAATAGCATTTTGATCATTGAATTTACTAGCCGAGGGAAGCACACTCATTAAAGAATTCCGTTTGTGCGCACTAAATTAATTTAATTGGATGCATCTCACATATAATTTATACTCTTAATATAAATTTATACTTTTTTTTTATTTCATTACAATTATATATTGAATAATTAAAATACATAATTAATAATTATAATAATATCATTTTAACAGTTCACATTTAAGACATATTAAATTAATTGTGTTATATATGTGTTTATATTCCCACAATTGATACTAAAATCACTTTCTATTGAACTTAGACAAGTTAATGCTTACGTGTACTCTTCAACAAAGAATTTTTATTCGATAATGGAAGTATCCAAATCTTAAAGTGCAGCTCAAAAGGAAGAAGCAAAGACGTGACAATGAGAACAATGGTGATGGTCTATAATCATGTCAATGTCATTTCATTTCATTTCTTCAAAATTTTGTTATTTGGCCAATTTAAACAATGCACCTTTTGGCTCTAATGCTCTTTCATGGTAAGCTATTTGCCTCATGCGATGCCCACTAAGAGTTTACCTAAGGGAAGATTGTTATCAGAGCAGCACAATCAAGCAGGAAAATGGTATATGCTAAGAATTAATATGTTGTGTTGCCTTGAGATCCTATACACAGAGATTATGTTCCACTAACATTTCTTTAATCATATCTAAGAAGCTTGATAACAACAGAGAAAATATATTCAATTTAACTTATTTAAATTTTGAATATTTTGAATTATGGGTTATTAATTTTTTTAATTAATACGAATTAGTTTGAGTTTGTAAGTATGGGATGCATTGCATGTGAGTCAGAATGGAAACATTTATATTGGATATAATCCTAATCCTAATACCAGAAGGTAGGAAACCAATTTGTGAGGTGATGGAGACTTTTCGATGGCATTTCTGAAAAGGTTGTGCAAATAATTGAGATGGGTAACTATCAAAACAAAAGAAAAGGAAAAATGGCGATAGGTAGAAGAAGTTTGATTGGTTCAAGTAATTTTCTCTACCTTCTTTCATTAAAAGGAAACCATCCACTGGATGTAAAATGTTCTGTGGTTTGTGTCGCTGGGCGTTAAATGAGTTGATTCAAAGAACTTCAATTAATCCACATAAAGAATTGTACTTCACATTTAAAGATGCAAAAATGTCATGTGAGTGTCAGTGAATTGGCCATGAAATAAATATAGATACATATTATATTATTTTAATTATGAATTATACATTTTTGATATCGTGAACTCACGTACGTTCGCATCAATTTTCTGCGTATACACCAAGCTCTTAAAGATATAAGAATGTCAACATATTACACTTAGGTTATCTTAATGTAATTAAGGGATCTCTCTTTCTGCTTTACACTTGTCTGCACATGCATTCTACAGCAAGACCCTCCTTCTCTCTTCCAAGAATTGTCACTCAATTGGTAGAAAGTTGTCGTACAGTCTCACCTCACCTCCTTTTTTCTACTATAAAGCCTCCATTCCACATTGCATTATCATTCAAGCCTTCCAGAGTGTGTTCTCTTTTCTCTTCTATTCTCTTCTCTCACACACACTTTCTCAAATTATCTTGCTAGCTTTATCCAACATTCCCTCATCAAATGGACAGAAACCAATTGCATAGGCAGGTTGCTCTCACAAGGCAGTCTCTATTTGATCAGGTTCTGGCCAATTTACCATTTGCCGGTGCCTTGGGTTGCATATGTATCATTCATTTTATAACCTAGATACATATAGGTAGGCCACACCACATATTATATACTCTCCTCCAGCTTTTTCCATGATTTCAAAGCTCACTTAGAAGGAGTTGTAAGAATTGGTACATGATTTTGTGTGGTGAAGAAGTTTCTCAAGTGTCCTCGTGGAAACCCCCTTTTTTTTTGTATTTGACTTTGCCTTTGGTTACTGTAAAAGGGCTTCTAAACTATTAACCAAAATAGTCCAAATTTGAAATTTTATTACAATTATCCGAAAGGGTGTCACATAAATAACTTTTTTGTAAAAAAAAGAAAAGAAAAGAAGAAGAAGATAAAATTATATATATCTGATTATTCTCTAAATTATAAAAGTATAAGAATCTTGTGTACTGAGATTACCATTTTATGAATATATCACCTTACAATGACCACTGTTTATAACTCTGTTTCCTTTGAATAATTTGGCCTATTGGCTGTATCCAAATTTGAGTGGGGGGCTTATGACAATAGGAATTTCTTGATGAACAATTTATCCAACTTGAGGAGCTCCAAGATGATGCTAACCCAAATTTTGTTGAGGAAGTTGTCACATTGTATTACAGAGATTCAGCTAGATTAATCCACAACATAGAGCAAGCACTGTGAGTCCGCAACTTTGTTCCTCCTTTCTCCAATTTTTCATTTCTTATTTATGTATAGAGCAAGCTAGATTAAGTATATTCATGTTGTTGCTAATTAAACAATATTTCATGTGTTCATTCATTAGAGAGAAGGGTCCTCTTGACTTTAATAGGTTGGATGGTTACATGCATCAATTCAAAGGAAGTTGCTCAAGGTAAATCGATGATATGAGAATATTATAGCTAGCAAATTGATATAAAGAAAAAAGGAAAGTTACATATCAATGAGATATTTATTAAAGGTATCATCAAGTATATTCTGTGTTGGATTTAACAACGACAATCTCTCTTTCTTCTTCTTTTTTTTTTTTTTTCTCTATTCTTCTGTATTGGCAATTGGGTGCAGCATTGGAGCCAAAAAGGTGAAAGCTGAGTCTTCTCTCTTTAGGGAATATTGCAAAGCAGGGAATGGAGAAGGGTAATAATTCATCTTTTTTGCTTTATTTCTAGAAATCATCTGTGATGAAGGGCCTAGATTCATTTAGGCCCACTTCTTAATTTCCTATCATGATCTGGTTATAAGTATCTATATGTACGGTTCCCCCCCCCCTTCACAAGTACCTGCAATTTATATGTGGTAAGTAGCAAAATTCAATTCCATAAATTAATTGTCAAGGATTTAATTTGGATTTTCATGGATACAAGCAGATGCATGAGGACATTTCAACAACTCAAGAGAGAATATGCAACACTGAAAAAGAAGCTTGAGGCCTATTTTCAGGTATCGCTAAATAATTCCATTCTAATTATAGGAGTTGTCATGGAAACATCTTTTTTATGTAAATGAGAGTAATGTTACGGACATATGACCTCTTTTCAGACTCAGGAATCTCGTGCACTGTTAGCTTGGATTGTTCTCATTATGTGCTTTCCTTGTTCTTGATCTGTTCAGCTAGCAAGGCAAGCTGGGCCAATTGAAACAGCATGTCGCCGCAAGTAAAGATATCAGCAAGAGACGGGTTGCATCCAGAGGATTTCAAGCTGTGTTTATGGTGAATCTAAGTACTGCTGCAGTGTACTAATACCACGGATAAAGATAAAAAAAAAAAAGGAGGGTTTGGTGGATAAGTAGCTAAGCTTGTGGGGTTCGGATATAAGTAAGCTATGTAATAGATATGCATATCCAAGTACATTAATGCAAGTGCTATGGAAGTTTTGCCTGTTAATTTGACTCCCAATATTCCTTGCTTTGATGCTCTGTCAAAGGACACTTTGCAAAATAGTCTGGCCAAAAAGTGAGCCAATGGTATGCTTTATGCTTCCCTTATTGCAAAAGCTTCAGACATAACCAGCCAAAATAAAAAAAAAAAGTATCTATTAGGAGACTCATTGTGTAGTTCAATCCAACCCAAAAAAAAAAAAAAACTCATTAGGCTGTAAATTACATAATGAAATAAAATTTTTTAAAAATTTTTATAAATCTCATATCACTCTTTCCAAGACTAAAATTTGAAAATAAAAACCTAAATTCTTGAACTTTTATATTCTTAACAACCAAAATTTCTGTGGAGAAGAGCTGGTGCCTTCAAGTTGGGCTTGTTTTTGGGTGTTCAATACAGGCACGAGGAACTCTGATCCCTTTTAAGGATGGACCCTTTTTAAGTTTTGTTATCAGACCAAGCTCAAAGACGTTTCTTGGTCTTTACGTTTCACCCATCAAAGGCTTGGTCCAGCCCATTGCTAGTGATCAGCTTGTGGTGTTTGCAATAATACTCCTCGGTGTAAGATTCTCATGCCTTTTTCTTATAACTATTTGCATGTTTCTTCATTTATCCAAAACCCCTGTTATAATTCATTAAAGAAATAGAAATCAAAATGGACATAAGAGACCCTTTCGTTACATCAAGATATTTCGCATTTCCTTCAATATTTTTTTCTCATAAATTTTTGGAGTATTTCTCTCTTTTTTATTTTTATAATTTAGTAGAGAATTATATAATAAAAATAATTCTTTTTATCCTTAATATAATTTTTTTATATGTATTAGAACTCGATGGTTTAAAAATAGAAGTTCGAGTTCTATTTAAAAAAAACAAAAACTTTTAGACCCTTTTTGGGCGTACGTTGGTAGAAAAAACAAGAAACCCAAAAAAAGAGAGAGAGAGACTTAAACATTGTAGAAAAAAAAAAAGAAAAATAGTAAATTGCAGTAATGTGGTCAACAATAGCTTAAAAAGGAGTGCTTCCCTTTTATTGCCAACTATTTTGGGTTTTTCCTGGTCAGCCTCTTACAGCACTCATCGTCATTGCTATTTATGTCATGCTAGTGCATATGGTTTGTCATAAATAGGCTATGGATTTCCAATTTAGTAAAGATCAAGAGAATCTAGAAAGAGATGCAATGATTTTTTAGGAGCAACCAATAAAGGAAGTATGATCATAATCCTTGCTGTAATCATTTCCTTAATTGCCATTAATTAGGTAGTTTAATCTTACAATTAGGTTTGTATTTTTATTAATATACTAAAAAATTTATAAAATTATAAATTATATATAAATATTTTTTTATACATACTAAACTTTAGAAATTTTTTTTGATAATTTTAAAAGGTTATTAATTTTTTTATTTTTCTAATGTAGAGTGATAACTACAATATAAAAATATGTATAGACAAGTGATTAATGATAGGTGATTTGGTAAAATTGACTTTTGAATAGACCTGACCACGATTCGATTTGGTGTCAATTCTAATTTTGAACCGATGATTACGATTATGAAAAATTAACCGGAATAGAACCGTTCCTCAAATCATTCGATTGTGGTTTGGAGAACTAACGGTTTTGAGCCGGGTTCGATTCAACCACTGGCTCCGGTCCGATCCGGTTCACTCTCAAAGAAAACACCCAAAAAAGATAGCACAAAGAAGACAGTAGTAGTTATTGCTTCGTCTCCTCTCTTCCACCCCCTCCTCTCTCTTTCTCTCTCTCTCTCTCTCTAAAGCCCGTTCATCTCTCTCTCTCTATATCTATCTCTGGTGTATCCCCACAAATTGGTACCAATTCACTCAAAATAGAAAACCCCACTTGCCCAATTGCTATCCTTCTCTATCTGGGGCTTGTATTGATTGAATTGGGGATTTGGGGTTTTCCGTACCCTTTCTGGGCCAGTTTTGATTGGTGATTCGCTTTGCTCTTTCTAGGGTTGTTCTTGCATTGCAAGAACTTTAAATTTATTTTGGGGTTTTTGCGTTTTTTTTTCTATTGAGTAAAAGTTTTGATCTTTAGTGGAATTCAGTAGTGGTTCTTTTACTTTCTTGTGTTGGGGTTACTTCTTGAAGAAGATCAATAATTGGGTTTTTTTTTTTTCCTATTAAGTTAAAGTTTCAATCTTTAGTGGAATTCAGTACTGGTTCTTTACTGTGTTGTGTTGGGGTTAGTTCTTGAAGGAGATCAAGAATTGGGTTTATTCTTTTTGTTCTTGGGTATTCTTTGTTTCTAGGCTTCTTGGATTGGTTTTGGAAGGAGGAAAATAAGGATATTTGGTTGATTGATTGTAGAGGGTAGATATTTGTGGTGTTTTTTTGGTTTTTAGTGACTTTCAATGGCCTCTTATAGGCCATTTCCTCCCCAATCCACGTTCCCTCCACCACCACCACCACCCAACCAAAACCCTCCTCAACCGCCGCAGCGGCCACCACAACAGCAGCAGCAGCAGCAGAGGCCAATTCAGTACCCTCAAGGCTACTCCCAGATGGCTCCACCACCTCATTCTTCTACATTCCCTCAAAACTATCCCCCAATGCCGCCACCACAACAGAATTACCCTCCTCCGTCGCGTGCTCAGCGCCCTCCGCCGCCACCACCACCACCAACCCATCAGCAGTACCCCTATCAGCCACCTCCGCCGCCGCCACCACCAGAATCATCATATCCCCCTCCACCTCCTCCACCGGCTCCTCAACAACCACAACATTCGCAACAACCCACTATGTACTACCCGCCTTCACAGTATTCCCAGTATGCTCATCAGCCATTGCAGCAGCCAATGCAGCCACCCGCTATGCCACCACCTCCACCTCCCTCATCCCCTCCTAGCTCTTCCATACCACCCCCACCACCACCCAGCTCCCCACCACCACCACCTCCTAAGGAGAGTGGGATAGAAAGAGATAAAGGGGTGTCTAGAGAGAGAAGAGAGTACGGGCATTCAAATCATGAGGTTAGTGGCAAGCAGCACCACCATAAGCCACTAGTTCCTCCCGTGGCAAAGAAGGTGAATGGGCCTTCAGGTAGAGTGGAAACTGAGGAAGAGAGGAGGTTGAGGAAGAAGAGGGAGTTTGAGAAGCTAAGGCAGGAGGAGAAACATAAGCAGCACTTGAAAGAGTCACAGAATTCAATTCTGCAGAAGACCCAGATTTTGTCTGCACAGAAGGGTCATGGCTCAATCGTTGGCTCGCGGATGGGGGATAGGAGGGCAACTCCACTTCTAACTGGGGATAGAACGGAAAATAGGTTGAAGAAACCAACAACGTTCTTGTGCAAGATGAAGTGAGTATGTTGACAATGATTCTGGATTTCACATTCTTGCACTGCGAATTTAGATGCATGTAGAATTGTAGAGAAGGTACCAATCCATGAGTATTTCCTTGTGTTGCCACCAAAACTGAAAAAAACATATCTGTGTCAGTTCAATGTGTGTTAGCTCATTTTAGTGATTTAAGATTGAAGCAGGGCAATGTGATTATGTAAAAAATGCAGTAAAACTTTTCTGTCACTTTCTTTTAGAGGCCCGTCACTTCTTGCTTGTTTTTTGGTATTTCTGTGACAACTCCTAAAACACCTATAACTCCTCTAGCTCAGTGATACTATCTTGAGCAATTATTCTGAAGGAATCAGGTCTACCGGATTAAAATCATGTGAATATTTTCTTTACCATCTTATAAAGTAGTTGTTGCCTGGGGTTGCTGAAATATAAGAACCCATCAACACAGTCTGTGCAATTACATTTCCTTTTTTTTTTTTTTTTTTTTCGCTGCAGTCCTTTTAAGTCTTCTGTTCATTGCATGGAACTTAAAACTTGCTGTTAGATATGACATGATCTGGCTTTTTAAGTTTGAGTTGGCACTCTGGTTGGTCATTGATATATATGACAGGATTGGATCCCAGACATTAGGAAATGATGTCTTCTGAGTGTTGGGACTTGGGTTATGATAACCTCAAAATGTGCTTTACTTATTGCAGCCTTGTGTGTGCAGTATCTTTTTGATTGTTGGATCCATTCCCTGACCTTGCTTTTGCACCTACTGTCAACATCACTAGTTGGCTACAGTCTGGCAAACAATAGTTGGGTTGAAAATGTTATGTTTGCATTGCTTTGCACGTTCTTACTGGTTTAATCAGGTACTGAAAGTATTGTTTGTTGTGTTTTTTATGCAGATTCCGAAATGAACTGCCTGATCCTAGTGCTCAAATGAAACTTATGAAATTCAAGAGAGACGAAGATCGGTATGTGGGCCTATTGTTGGGTTTTTCTTATGCGTGAACTTAATAGACATTTGTTAAGGACAGATCAGATTTAGATTTTCCATGTAGATAAATGCACTTGAACTATGTTGTTCTTCCTTTGATTAGTGAGGTTTATATCCAACTATTATGCCAATTAGATGATAAGGAAAGGGCTTCATTGACTAAAATCAAACAAAGCTAGCAGTGGCCTGAAGTCAGCCAAATCTCAAAATTAAAAAAATTTCTTTGCAACTGCTTAAAAGAAGAAATTCCAATTAAAGACTTTTCAGAGCAAAGAAAGCAGATGTAGTTGATGGATGCTGCTTTTCTTGCCACTTTTACTAAGTTCATTAGGATCATGAAGAATCTTGTTGTGTTGGGAGGGATATCCTTCCATGGAAATGAATTTTAAGTTGGCAAGGCATGTAGGTTTAAACTTCTGGTATTTGGAACCCTGATGTGGAACATAATCTGCATGCTATACATTACATGAGGAAGATTTGGAAAAACCTGACATGATAATATTGGGTACAATTATTTTGATGTTAGGTATCAAGAAGCTCATAAAACATATTTGTATTTTTAATGGAAATCTGAGATGAACTCAGAGGAAAGCTGCACATGATTCCATAATTAGTAGCAAGACCAAAGAATTGACAGTCGTAAGCAAATTGAGTGTGGGGACCTTGTAGTGCACAAAGGTAAGAATGCGTACATCTAACCCTTCCTAGACTCTACAAATGTGGGAACCTTGTGCACTGGGATGCCCAAGTAAACTGAGTTTAGGCTTCTTGGTGACTTTGAATTCAGCTCCTGCTGTAGCTTATTGGCATACATGTTTAGCTTGTGCTGTAGCTTATTGGGATAATAGTTTGATTTGGGTGCTGACCAAAGCTTTGTTGCCTAATAAAGCTGAATCTGCAGACCTTTTTGTGTCATAGAGATCAGGCTAAGAGATTTGTTGTCAGAATTGAAAAAAATGCTTCTGCTATCTGGTATAATCAAATACTATTTTCTGTCTCTACTGCAAAAGTACTCTGGTTAAAGTTGCAATCTTTACTTGCAGATTTACAAGATACACAATAACATCTTTGGAAAAAATGTGGAAACCGCAACTACATGTAGAGCCAGATCTTGGGATACCTCTTGACCTGCTTGATTTAAGCATATACAAGTAATGACTTCCAACAATTTCTTTTTTTGGGGTGGGGGCTGGGGAAGGCTGATTGGGAGGGAGGGAGTTATTTCCATCGGTATATGGAACTTCAATCCTGATTGCCCTTTTTTTGAGTTGATGCTATTAGTCCTCCAAAAGGTCCTAGACCACCTCTTGCTCCTGAAGATGAGGAACTGTTGCGTGATGATGATGTAGTTACCCCAGTAAAAAAGGATGGCATCAGGAAAAAAGAACGTCCCACTGATAAAGGTGTTTCTTGGCTGGTTAAAACACAGTATATTTCTCCTCTTAGCATGGAATCAGCAAAACAGGTAGCTTATTATGAGCTTTACCATACTTTACTTGAAAATTAGTGAATGCTGTTTTATAACCATATGAAATGGAATTTGACAGTCTCTGACAGAAAAGCAAGCGAAAGAACTGAAAGAAATGGAGGACCGCAGCCTTTTGGAGAACCTCAATGACAGGTTTGTCTTTGGCAAAGTGGAACATGAAGAAAATAGTGCAAAATAAACCACCCATAGTTAGCGTAGTGGGCATATGTGGGTTAGTAGCACAGTTCATGGTTTGAGTCCCCATGTTTCATTCCATGAACTAAGCGTAAGCTGCAGTCATGGGGACCATGCTAGCAATCTATGGCTTGTCTGAAAGAGATATCTGTTCATCAAAGAAGAAAACATTGCAACTGTAATTGGAAAGTACTAATTATAAAGTTTTTCTCCTTTATTTACTGCAAACAATTAATATTTATCTCAGGGAGAGACAAATCAAGGCAATTCAAAATTCATTTGAGGTGAACAAGATACCCCCTGTCCATGCAACCAATAAGAGCTTACGGCCTGTTGAGGTCATGCCACTGCTTCCTTATTTTGAGAGGTATGTCATTGTAATGCTTTTGTATTCTCCTGAATAACTGAAAGTGGGATAAGTTCTGTGAGATTGTTGCACCCTCCTGTGTATTATCCAAATGCATCAAGTCAACCATTATTGTGAGTCTGATGTGGCTATCTAACATTTTTGCTTAAATGTTCCTCTCCTTAACATGCTGAATGTAATTGGCTATGAATCCAAAAATTAAGGTTCAAATAAATAAGGATAAGCTGCTTTAAGCATTTGGTATATCCTTTTCAATGAGTGAAATAAATAAGGATAAGATTGAACTGGTAAGCGGGTGGCACAGTGATTATGGAATCTCTTATTAGAAAAGGCGTATCATCAGGGAATTGGGTTTGCCCTTTGTCTTTCCAGAATGAGCCATGTAGGTTGCACCAACCCTCGCTGGGAAACTATTGCAGTACATGGATTGTACCGTAATAATCCTGAGATGACATTTATTGAGTCATGGACCAAGCGTGTAATATGTACAGTGTTATCTTTCAGATATGGGTTATGTTGTCTGAAAAAACTGCTGAGACGAGCAGAAAAATGTGTATTCTTGAGTATGTTGTTGGTCTTCATCTTCATCTCTGGAATGAAAGATTAGTTGTTTCTGCCAGAAGTATTTGGGTGTTGGCTGACAAAATTATGTGCTTCTAAAAGTTGCCAATGATCATATTGTGCATCCCATTATTGAGTGTGGTTTATGATGCTTTACCAGGTATCAAGATAAACATGTCATGGTGACATTTGATGGTGCTCCTACAGCTGACTCAGAATCTTATATCAAGTTGGATGAATCTATTCGTGATGCTTGTGAGCAACAGGTAAGTTAATTAAGTGAACTTATTTCATGGAAGCAGCAGAATTGTAGCCTAAACAAAAGATGTTTGTGATGACCTTGAGTTGAAGATGCTGAGTTACTTGGTGATGCAATAGTCAAGCAACAACAAAATAAATAGAGTTTTGAATATTTGTGATGCAGAATTGGTCCACATATGCTTGCTGCGTTAGTTGTGTCTCACCTTTCAAGAGGCTAGAATAACATGCAAAATCTCATATGCTTCTGAGACCTTTTGTTTGCACAAATCCTTGGAATGCATCCGATATTTTGTTAATGGATTTTCCACATGTTTGATTGCAGGCAATTATGAAAGCATGTGTGGCAAGAGGCTCAGATCCCGCTAATCCGGAAAAATTTTTGGCATATATGGCCCCTAATCCAAATGAGGTTGATCCACCTTGTTAGAATTGTCTATTATGAAGTTTTGAAACTCCTATTGTCACGCACCACTGTATGATTGTCATAATTGCACTGTTGTTCATTTATCATTGTGGTGGCAGCTGTCAAAGGATATATATGATGAAAAAGAGGAAATCTCGTACTCTTGGCTTCGCGAGTACCATTGGGATGTATGTTCCTCTGAGTTTCTAGTTGTTTTAGCAAGCAGTTGCTTAACTGCTTAATGAATTATTCTTTATGACATTTCAACAGGTACGAGGTGATGATGCGAATGAGAATTTCCTTGTTTCATTTCACGATGATGAGGCCCGCTTTGTGGTATTAAATTGGGCACTATTTTTAAAATTTTTCCTTTTATTTTCCTTCTAAAAAATCCACAATTTATGTCAGCTTTTCTGGTGGATTTTAATCTTGTCCTATCATGTTGCAGGCCCTTCCCACAAGGCTTGGTTTAAAAAAGAAGAAAGCCATAGAGGGAAGATCAGGTGAGGAGGTTGAACATTTCCCAGTGCCTTCAAGATTGACTGTGAGAAATAGACCGACTGCTGCCACGACAGAAGGAGGTTCAGGGGTAAGGCTCATGGATTTGTGTGTTTATGTGTAGATTATACTATTTTGGAATGTAACTTTGACTTAGTGGTATACTTTCAGGGCACTTCAAATTCTAAGGGTCATATTCTGAAGCCGAAGATGGCAAGAATAGACGAGGACAATAGCCCCGGAAGACACCAGCATGCTGGCCAGTACAGTGGAGCCGAAGATGACATGTCTGAATGATTCATCTTGATGCTAATGTCGGTGAAGATAATTCAAAACCTGTAGTTGGTCTGGAAATTACCAACCCAAGTCATCTAATGTAGCAGTATAAATCCCTCATTTTCATGCGGATCATAATAATTTTTATATCGAGTTGTGAAATTAATCTCTCTGTGAATACAAAAGTAAAACTGGGCACATCTGATTGTCCCAAGCCTCACCGCGAGGGAGTTTCAAGCATTGAGAGGCCTTTTTAACAATTTGAAGTTGGCTTTAGGATATGGAGGTTTTCCAATACCATTGGAGACAGATAATGACTGAAAACTGTATAAAGAGGCTGGAGATCATAGAGACACTCATATTTCTTCTTGTTTCAATTCATGTAAGCATTTTCTGGCGGATCTAAGGTAAAATTAATAGGTTCTGTTTCTTTTGTTTCTCAATCTACTTATCTTTTATCCTTCGCATCTTTGCTAATTCTAATGCCGGTGGAATTCTTTTGTTATTTTGGTGTTTGTTGCACCATTCTAGAAATTAAGATCTCCAAAATAATTAGTTGGATGCTAGTGGATAAACTGAATCATTATCTGGTGTTAAGTTGGTGCAAACAATTCTTGAAACAGAGGGCGATTGAGGGGATAAATGAGAAAACAAACAAATAAGAAGTTGACAAAAAAAAAAGATATTATGCAATGGATGCAACTCCTTATAATGGCATTCCGAGAGCTGGAGTATGATCTTTGCTGACTTCCGATTTCCCTGGACCTATGCAATGGAGGGTACAAGCATTAGCCGTTTTCACCGGGTACAATAGATCTCATGTTACCTGGCTTAACAGCCCAGGAAGCAGAGATACAGTTGTGCACACTTACATAAACCTTGGCTAGGTTCATGTATATACTTGTTTCCAGCTTCAGAAAAAATTACAGCATATATTTCCATATAGCTCATTGTCTTCTCGGACTCATCAGAACCGTTAAGAAACGACCCAATATGTTCAAGTCCTTTCAATGCCAATTTCCACAAAAATGTCTCACAGAAATCTGCAGTTGTCATTGATATGAGAGTTGAAAAAATGTTGTCAAATGTTGATTTTGATATCAGCGATGGCCTCCAGGCAATTTAACCAAAGTCAGCAAGCCGCCTTTCACTGCATTTTAATTGAAATACTTGTGAATACAATGGCAATTGACCACCAATAGAGTTTTTCCTACTAAAAACATGAAGGCGTTGTCCCTTTTTCCCCATTTTCTTTCATTAATTGTTTCCAACCATTGAAGTGCAAACGTAGCGCTCAAGTGTGGCTCCAATTCAACCACACGCGGCCAATTTTCATCAAACAAAAACGACTTCCCCACATGGCACATTTGACCCACAGACCATAACCACATGGATATTCACGAGCAATAAAAATGACCCATACGAGACAATGCCTGTTATTCTAAGGTTAAGTGCTCCAAAAAGCTAGCAAGCAACTAATCAAAACTCTACTTGAAGTCACAGTTATCTTCAAACACAGAAGAAATTAATGAGAGGCCTTTAATTGAAAAAAGCAAGGCTTCTTAGTTGACATGATGTTTGCTTTTCCATTTTTATGACCCTAACTTTACATTAATTATATGGAATGGTGATCCCTAGTGGCTTTGGTTCATTGTATGGCTCTACTGTGCACAAAGTGAGTGATGATGCTGGCACATCCAAATGGGTTGCTTGAAAAAGTGCGTGCACAGCCTTTGACTTTATTAGTTAGGAGTGGTGTGGCATATATGGTAACAGCATGCTTGGTATACTCCTCGGTGAATTGCGTGACTTAAAATGCTACGATATAGAAAATATCTGGCCCTTGCAGTATAGGCAAGTGGCTCCTTGATCACCTTCCTATTGTGAAATTGGAGTGTGTTGCAAAACATGCAACATTTAGGCAATTTTCTTGGCATGGGTCCTGATGAGTAGTTCACCAAAGAGAATTTCGGGCTTGCAATAAGCTTGAGACTAGGCACTGAGTTGGCCTGATCTTGCAAAAGAATACAGGACTAAGAGATACAAGAAATCTCTAGTATTAACATTTTAATGGTTAAATTAACGAGAGAGTATAAGAGACAAAATATAAAATGAAGATGATATAAGAATAATAGCTTTAAGTAGCTATAATATAAACTTATTTATATATTATTAGAGTATTGTAATAAGTGAATTTTAATGACAATGGGACGAAAAGAGAACTCAACCCTCGAACGATGGGTGAAGTGAGGCGTTGATCCTTAAACTCATAATGAGTATCTTTAAGAGATCTTAACTTTGTTATTAACTTGCTAAAAGTGGGGTGTTCGAAGCCTGCACATCACTTCATTGCCTCAACTAGGACCTTCTAGTCTTAGTCTTGGATTGAGCCTAGTAATCAAGCTTGCCTCCTTATTAGGTCCACGGGTATTTCAGTTGGAAATGCACAAGGATTTTGAACTGATGATCCAAACCAGCAATGCAGACAATGGTCCTTCCAGAGACACCTTTGCTTAATTAAAAAGCCGAGAAAAAACAAAATCAAAAATTGTAATTTTTTTTCTCCCATTTTTAATTGCGGAAATCTTTTTGGCGCCTGTTTAATTTATATACCTCTATAGCATATAAATAACAGTCAATAGTTGACCGATAAATGTCAACTAAAATTGTACTCCTTAACTCAATAATATTTTATAAAAATAATTTATGAAGAATTTTATCCTAGACATATCAAGTTATCAACAATTATTAAAAACAGGTCATAGTATTAATATGGTATAAAAAATATATCTCATTAGATGGCCATTAATAAAAGTTTAATTTAATAATAAAAATGTCATTATGATACTCTAAAGTAACCAAAATGCCCTTATATCACCACACACACACTCTCTCTCTCTCTCCTTTAATTTAACACCCATTCAAGATTCTCTAGGAATAAAAAAGACAGGAGTATAATCCAACTCCAACAAAAACCATCGTTCCAAAAGTCTATAATTCTCAATGTCATCTTAACAGTTGTACAATGCTTTGCTAATTAAACCGAGAAAACTTTTCAGAAAAGCACAAAAAAATAATTATAAAAACATAAATGTCCATTATATGATACTGCAAATTAACTATGTGAAAACCGATGGATCCTTTGTGACCCATCAAGAATAGCAAATGTTTTCTCACATCACCGGCCCCGAGCATCAATCTCACAAGTCATAACTAATCATATATTATTATCCCAGAGCAAGGAAGTACAAAAAAAGAAAAAAAAAACTAGACAAAACTTGCTTAATTTTAATACAATGAAAGAGAGAAAAAAAAAAAAGAAACTCAAAAACTGAAGCGCACTAAGAGGAGCCTCAACCCATTTCCTGTTCTTTTGCTTTTACTTTTCTCTCCTTAGCTTAAGATCAAAGACCAAGTAGATCCACAATGTTAACATCACAAAATACTACTGGGGTCTGAACAAAACAGGGAGAAAGTATGATAATTCAAATAAAAAAAGAAAAAAAAATCAAGGGAGCTTATGAACTGCTTCCTAGAGAGGAGACGGTTGGTCATGAACTTCCTTGTCCGAATGGTCACAGCCTTGTCCTGTTAGGATCACAACCAAGCGAAGACCCAATCGCTGGATTTGAACTTTAAATAAGAGCCAAGTTAGGAGTAGAGCAAATATTCAGTTATTGGGAGCTCTGTTAGCTTAGGTAGTTTGTTAGTAGTAAATAACTATTAGGAGTCAAATGGTATTATGTTATGATAATATTCTGGTTTGTTAGCATTTAAATTCAAGAGAAAGGGTGGGAGGGGATCATAACTAAAATACAATAATATATATATAATAATAATAATAATAATTTTTTATATTTTTTATTTACTGTTTATTCTTTATATTTATCATGATATTTTTGTATATATTATTGTGTATTAATTTTATCTTGTACCAGATGTGTCCATAGCGTGTATGTTTGATTATTTATATTTTTTATTTTTTCTTTCTGACAGATACATTTTTGTCGTTTCAGACATCATTTGGTTGAAATGCATTCCCTCTAAGGTTTCAATTTTCATGCTCCTGCTAGTGTATTTTGGCACCTTTATCAAGAACGAAATAACAGTCTTTCGGAGCAAAGTCGCCGGCGTGAACCGGCGTGAGAGTGGTTTTTAATTGCATCATTGCGATAATTGTGCGGTTGGGGAAAGAAGTTCAATATTTTTTATGATGCGATAAGTGTGAATTTTTCTATACCATTTTAGTTTTAATATTCTTTTAAATTGAGATTTATTTTTATTTACTCTTTATATACATTACTTTAGTGTACTTTTTAAGATTATCTTTGTATTTAAAGAGAATTTTTTTAATTCTTAACTTGTACTAGATAATGTTATTTTATATAAATAAATCTTCTCTACTTATAAAAAAAAAAAAAAAAGAACAATATGCAGAAGAAACCCATTTAGAGTTAAAAGTGAAATATGCTTTTCTTCTTCGGTAACTTTTGATTAAATTTCTTTCAAAGTGAAATATGCGTCCCCTACTCTCCACGGTAAGGAAGGGACCTGGCATAACGTGCATTACTAGAAGTACCGACATCATCAAATCACGCTTTTCCTTTTGCCAAAGCTTGATGCTTACGATTTGATGCTCATGACCCTTTTGACCATGGAGGAATTGCTTTGAGTGATTGCTCCAAATTGGAATCAGTGATTTCATATTTCTAAAAATTATATTGATATATAAATATATTGTAAATAAGATTAATTAAAAAATATTTTCTATACAAATCTTGTAGATTATAAAATAAGTAATTTATCAAAAATAATAATTTACTTATATTAAATAATAATGTATTTTTCATTGTACTGTTTATTTATTAGTTACAAAATTTAAAATGTGCTTTGCAGTTACCTTAAGGAAAGTACGTGTTAATAACGTAGATGTAGATGCTAAAGTAACAAACGTTATCAAATCACGCTTTTGTTTTTGTCAAAGCAAAAGATCGGATCCCACAGTCATTGTGGAAGTAAGGAACCATATTGCCCTTTTATTGATTCTTTGCTTAGCACTTAGATTATAACCCCGCATAAACAGTTCTCGATGATTTCATCTCTTTGGTAAGCATCGTTATCCTATTTAAGGAAACACAAATAGCCTCCGAGACATCAACCTGAGCACAAGAAATACTAGTCCTTAATATTTCAGCTTTCACTTTCTTTGATCCATCAGTTTCCTAACTTGTGTTACTATACTAATGGCTGAGGTACTTGTTTCTCAAGTGGTGGAGAAGCTGTTCTCCATCATGGCTCGTGAGCTAGAACAAGAGATAAGGCTTGTAGTGGGTGTTGAAACAGAAGTTAAGAAGCTGATCACCAATCTCGCTGCCATCCAAGCTGTGCTGGCTGATGCAGAGACAAGGCCAGTGAAGGAGGCCACCGTCAGAGATTGGCTGGGGAAGCTCAAAGACGTCGCTTATGACATTGAGGACGTGCTGGACGATTGGGAAGCTGCAATTCTCAGCTCACAAAGCAAACATGGGAAGGTATGCTCCTTTTTACGGTCCTCTTGCTTTTGTTGTAAACAAGTTCATCTGCGTCATGACATTGCTAGGAAGATAAAAGTGCTGTATGAAAGGTTAGACCTTTTAGGCCTGGAGAAAGATCGCTACCACTTTGTCTTTGTTGGAAGAGAGGGCAACCCACCAATTGAGCGATTTATGACCACCTCTATGATTGACATAACAGAGGTGAAGGGTAGGGAGGATGATAAAAATGTATTAATAAACAAGTTGTTGAGTGAGCCAAGTGATGGTGATGGGTCAGACCCCCGAGTTCTCTCCATGGTTGGGATGGGGGGAATTGGCAAGACAACTCTCGCCCAATATGCCTTTAACCATGACAGGATAAAGGCACATTTTGGTGACAATATATTTTGGGTGTGTGTCTCAGATCCTTTTGACGAGACAAGAGTTGCCAAGGCAATTCTTAAGGGTCTTAGAGTCTCTACTCTGGATGTCACAGAATTAGAACACTTGCTCCGAAAGATTGGTGAATCTATTAAGGATAAAAGGTTTCTTCTCATTCTGGATGATGTTTGGGAAGAAAATTTTACAAAGTGGAATCGGTTGAAACAATCTCTTAAATTTGGTTCTCCGGGAAGTAAAATTTTAGTAACTACACGTAAAGAGATAGTAGCACAAGTTATGGATTGTAATGGAGATAATATTTTAAAAATACAAATTTTGACTGATGAGGAATGCTGGTTAATTGTTAATAAAATAGCATGTTTTGGTCGGAGGGATATAGATTGCAAAAATTTAGAAGAGATTGGTAGAGAAATATCAAAAAAATGTCGTGGCTTGCCCCTTGCTGCAAAGACTCTCGGAGGCATTTTGAAGTTTAGAGGAACTAGAGAAGGCTGGGAAAGTATTTTGAATAGTGAGATCTGGAGACTAGAAGAAGCCCAAAGAGATGTTATTGCTCCTCTATGGTTGAGCTATTATGATCTGTCTCCAGCTTTGAAAAGATGTTTCTCCTATTGTGCCATCTTTCCAAAGGATTATGTGATTCGAAAGGAAATGTTGATAGAATTGTGGATGGCACAAGGCTATCTTAAGAAGGAAGGACAAAGCGACGACGACTTGGAGATCACAGGAGAAATTTACTTTCAAAATTTAGCAATGCGTTCTTTCTTTCAAGATTTTGAGAAAGATATATTTGATGACCGAATGATATACAGCTGTAAGATGCATGATATGGTGCATGATTTAGCCAAAATTGTTGCACGGAATGAATGTCTTAGTGTGGAGGCCAACGGTCCGGTGGAGTCAATCATTGGATCTCAATCCAGCAGCAAAGTGCGTCATCTAAGTTTAGATTGCACAAAGAGTACGTCATCCTTCAATTCCTTTGACGGTACTAAAAAATTGCGAAGCTTGTCAATTGACAGATTGCGGCTCACAACAACAGAAGACATATCAAGATTATTCAGTGAATCAACACATGTAAGATCGTTGGCCCTCTCAGAGTGTGACATTGCAGAGATCCCTCCCTCCATCCTTAAATTGGTACAGTTGAGGTGGCTTCATCTGTTTGGCAATGGGAAATTGAAGCAGTTGCCTGAAACACTATGTGAACTGCATCGTTTGCAGACCATAGATGTTTCTTATTGCTCTCAATTGGAGCAGTTGCCTCTTGGGATTGGAAAACTAATTAACTTGAGGCATCTTCATAATAGGAGAGGCCCTACTAGGTTGCCAAAAGGAATTGGGCAATTAACTGGTCTGAGGACATTGGAGGTGGTCGACGTTGGCTGTGGTGGGGATGCATTTTCTCTTGGCGATCTGAAGAACCTCAACCGACTTGGAGGAAGGCTTACAATACATGATTTGGGAAAATATAATCGTCACGTGGGCGAGGCTGAGCAAGCAGAGCTCAAGAAAAAGGAACACGTCACTACTTTGTACCTTGTTTTTTTAGATAGAGAAGACGAAGAAGAAGGAGGAGAGCGGTGTACACCAAGGAATGAAGAATTGCTGCTGGAAGCCTTGGAGCCATCTCCATACTTGGAAATACTTTGGATAAGGTGGTACGGAGGTACTACCTTTCCTGATTGGATGATTTCATTAACGAATCTGAGGTCTATTCGGTTATTTTGGTTTCCATCGTGTGAGCACTTGCCTTCGTTGGGTAAGCTGCCGTCTCTCGAAACTCTTGTTGTGGGGGGAATGGACTCTGTTAAAAAAGTGGGGCGAGAGCTTTTAGGAATAGAAACTCAAATTGGTGACAGTAAAAGTGAGATATCAGCATCTTCTTCTTCTTCACCAGTAGTTGTTGGGCCTTTCCCCAAACTGACAACACTCCAATTCCACCGCATGGAAAGCTGGGAAGAGTGGGAGGATTATTATGATGGCACTGCTAAACCTCCTCTTATTATAATGCCATCCCTTCGCTCTTTGTCAATTAGTTTCTGCCGACGGTTGAAGGCTCTGCAAAGTACAACGCTTCATACACTGCAGATTGAAAAATGCTATCTTCTGGAGGAACGCTACAACAAGGAGAAGGGAGAAGATTGGTCCAAAATATCTCGCATCCCTAATGTCCGAATACTCTGAAACCCCGAAACAAGTTAAGTAAAACTTTATTTATTTCTTTTATATAAAATTAATTTTCTTCTTTTTATTTTATTTGTTATGACTTATTGAGCGTTGTTCTCCTGTAACCGACGACATCCCGTTCCATTCCTTCTTCCTTGTTACTTAGTGCCGCCAATCCATTTTTCTTTCTTTAGTTTTTTTTTTTTTTTGTTTTTCCAAATTTCTTAAAACTAGTCTTCACATAAAGATATTTATTTACATACATTACACTCTCTCACTCGCATATTTACTCACTGCCACTTTCTCTCTCTGTTTTGTTTTTCAGGCTCTTTTGGCCTCATCGCACTTCATGAAGAAACTATCTCAAAATTAAACAAGCCGAGGATTTTAATCTAGTTCATGGATCCTGCTTTTCTGGTGGATTTTAACCTTGTCTTGCAGGACCTTCCCACGATGAGGGAAGATCAGGTGATGAGATTGATCCATTTAAGTAAGGTTTTGGGACCATTTGATGTGTTGCAGCATCAAATCTTTAGTAAAATAACTTTACATGTACAACAGGTGAATAAATAACTATCCAACAGCACTGTCATCAGGGAAGCTGTCAGATCACAAGCAAAAGCATGGCATGAAGTGCAGCTGCTTGACTGCTGGCCATTACAGAGTAATTTTTGCCTTTTTTGGGATGGTCCTTAACGAGAGGTGGCAACACAGGATCTCCAAGGAGTTCACCGATCTGTTACTCGTCCAAGCAACTTTAACTCTAGGGTTCTGATGAGATGTAATTCATCAATACGATGGCAGCTGTGTTATTACACTTGTGGAGAAACATTAGAAGTTAATGGGGGCCTCAAATTGAGGGCACACAATGTATCAGAGTTTCTATGTACAGGAATTCGCATTCTTCAAAGGATGAATCATCTAACTACATAGGAATTTTTTTTCTGTTCTGTATCTCAGCGAATTTCCAGGGCCAAGTATTTACTCCTCAGCGAATTTCCAGGGCCAAGTATTTACTGTGACAACAGAGGAGGCAGGTCAGGTCCACCCTATTTACTTTGTGAAGCCAGCTCAGAATACTAATTTAGGAATGAAGACTCCTTCAAGCAATTGATGCCCTGTTTTGACAATCAGCAGAAACACGTAATGAAAAATCAAATCTTGACTCAAAATTCAAATCGTCTGCCCATATGCCACAATATTTAAATATGTCTTTGGTGTATACAAAATGGATGTAAAGTACAATATTTCTGCCCACTTTTCCCAATCACAGATATAGCCTCCAGTTTGAGTGGAAATAACATCGTAACATCATCACAAAACACCAAGGAAACAATCTTATCAACAACAATTTCCATATAGCTCATTGTCTTCTCAGACTCATCACAACCGTTAAGAAACCAGCCAATATGCAAGTCCTTTCAATACCAATTTCCACAAGAATGTCTCACAGAAATCTGCAGTGGTAATTGATATGAGAGTGGTTAAAATGTTGTCAAAAGTTGATTTTGATATCAGCAGATAGCCCCCAGGCAATGTAGCCAAAGTCAGCAAGCCTTTCACTGCATTTTAATTAAAATAATTGTGAATACCATGGCAACTGACCACCAATAGAGATAATAATAGCAAGCAACTGGGAAAAAAAAAAAAGATAAAGAAAAACAGAGGAACATTTTGACTGAAAACATCAAAAAACATTAAGAGAATCTCCTTCCTTGATTCATGACATCACATCCTACTTTGTAGAAATCTAGCAGGTTCATATTTACATCCAATAATACCAATGAATGATATACGCATAAAAGGATTGACCTGCAAGATGCAAATTGGGATCAGCATTCTTAGCTCTCTTTTTCAAGATAGAACAGAAGATCTTGCTTAAGGAAGCGGAGAAGTGCTGGAGCCAGCAGCACCATGTCTCATTCGCATAAACAAATTGTGATTTGAGACCCTCGGGATCCACAATCAGATATGCACATGCTCCCAGCAGTTCAATGCAGAGGTAAAGAGATCCAAAGTTAGCTTGTCCACAGACAATTCCATTGCCATTTGAACAGCACATGCCACATGCACTTTCAACAGAAAGCCCTACAGCTGTCATCAGGTGGGGGAAGAAACTTCGGAAAATTTTATTGCACGAAGCAACGGAAGCCTTGGCAGAAACATAAAGTATACGACCAACGGCATATAATTTTTGCTTTCTTTGTGTCGGAATTTCTTTATAACCCCTGTAACTTGTAGCAGTGTTGATAATCACATTTATCTCTTGATCATGAATAATCAAACCTAAGAACAAATCATTATTTTGAATGATAAGCTTCTCTAAGAGTGATAGAGCCTCTCTTTCCATTTGATTCCCCTGAGTATCTACACCATGCAGCAATTCTAAGGTAAAGGATAAGGCATGCTCATCTCCTGAATTACAAACTGCATCTCTCAATGAAGACCAAAGAGCTCCAGCATGTTTTGCTACTCTTTCTGCTCCATACTGTGATGTGCAGCAGCCAAGGTACTTCAAAGAATCAACCTAAAAGCATAAAGTGCCAGAATTGAATTCGATTGGGTTTCAAAGACATTCATCTTGAACATACCAAAGGCACATTCTAAGCTTGCATATCAACAAAAGTCAAGACAACTTACCTTGGCAGATGGCAAGGAGGAAGAAAGCTTTTCAAGAAGCAACAGCATGGCAAAAGGCTCAAAAAGAGGTGTCAAAGAACATGCAAGCTGTGTAAAATAGTGAGGGAGAACAAAAAAAAAAAAACACTGAAGCTTATAGTTCAACAGGTCACTCATCTAACATGAATGCTGGCAGATCACGTGGAATCATTGAATATACATATATGCGGCATCCTTTGAATATTTAAAACAGCACAATAAAACAAAAATGTAAAAATATTCAGCAATTTCAGACCATCATATAACATGCTCTCAGATGCAGTTAAAGCTTCAATGTACATAGAATTGAACCATTAGCATGACAAGGCCATTTGCCTTTAATGCACATTTGTCTCTCCTTTTACTTAATTATAAATTTTTAGAGGCTGAAATTTTATTTTAGTGAATAAATTCCACAAAATATATACAAGTAGGATATTTCAAATGAAAGGAGCAACAACTTCCATTCAGTTCCATTTCCTTGATTACATTAATTCTAGATGAAAGAGTCAAGTAGTGGAAGGCACAACAAGCTTTTGTTTTACATTCCACCCCTTCTTCAGATATTCTATCATAAAAATTCCCACACTTGCAACTGTTTTGTGAAGAGTTACTTACAGTTCAGCTCATGCTAAACTTTCAAAGGAAGAGAACAAAAGATAATATTGGCCTAAAAAAGAGACAAATTTGTATATTCTAAAGATAATATATCTGCTTAGAATATCCAATAATCCACTGCTTTCCCACTAGTCAGAATCTAGTTTCAAACTTGAATAATGCCATCGAAGAAAAGGCCTAAAAAAGAGACAAATTTTGACCTGCACGATTTACCCACATGAATTCAGCCCTGTTTGGGGAATATGAACAAACCTCCAATTGCCTGTTTCCAGCTCCTGACTAGGATTATAGGTACAAAAGTGATGACTCTCAACAAAAAAAGAGCCTCCATTGCAACATAGCAATCTGAATCAAAAACTAGCGACAAATCTCCAACAATGCAGCAAATGCAGCCTGCATTACGTACCATTAGTGCACTTGAGAGATCATCTCTTTTCACATCAGCATCCTCAGCTTGTGGCTGGAAATTAGAAGGATGACAATGCAAAAGTCAATAACATGCACTAAAAACTATCACAGAAAAGAACAAGAAAGTTCAACGTTTTAACATGTTAGAACATATTGGATAGAAAGAAAGCATCCAACAAAATGAGATTTGCCACTAGATCAACTGAAAATGCATTGAAATAATAGAGTGCAAGATATTACCAAGGATCACAAGTTTGGCGATTATAAAGCATCAAAACCATCTAACAATTGCAGACTTCTTTTTTTTTTTTTTTTTTGTTCTCTCTTAAAATTTGTTCTCTCTTCAAAAGCTTCATTCTATGGAGGCTCAACACATCTTTTCGGAAAGGATTACATACTAATATGCCAAGAGGCATTATCCTGTGTCCATGTTATCCTTCTTTTCAGCATCTAGTGGGGATTACAGATCAGCAGTAACCTGTAACTTCTTAAGAAGGAAACAATGAAAACAAAGAGGCAAGAAAAGAAAAGAGCATCATTCCTCACTTCCTACATGTGAAAACAGTCAAATGGCACTACAGAAGCAAGCCACCCACAGTCTGCATACATAGAGATGAATGCACTCAGGACAGAATTCCTTCCGCAAATTTCCAGAATTTATTTGCAGTTAGTACGTGGAGGACAAACCTTAACATAATTGAAAGACTCAAATTCAGGTTTTGTTTTAAAACTTCTGCTGACTTCCATCAATAAACTAACGTCTCCAACAAAAGTGATTGAATCAATGGTCAAAGTATTTTGAAGTTGTTTCAGACTCTCAACACACTAAAGCGCTAAAACATCTAAGAAAAAGACAAAAAGCCTAAGATATCCAAGAAAAAGAAAAGCTCAAAACGTTTAAGATTAAGGGCATGCATAGTTAATTAACATGTACGGATGATTCTCATCCATTTCATATATAATCACTTTCCTCAAAAGTCTTAAGAGAATAGCTTAGACCATACAGAGGTACACATACCACAGAATAAGCATTAAGAGTATGCAGTAAGCTTACATGTGTAAAATGAATAGGAAAGTAAGAGCCCAAAATGCCAAAAAGGTCGCTGGCATAACTTGCAATAGGGGGCCACAAGGATCTGGAAATAGTTGTGCTAGAGTCTCCACAATATGAAATATTAGCATTAGGCACTGGGATCCTTTTCCCCATCAATAGCTTCGCAGAAACCAGAAACAAGTTCATCGCCTTATGTCACAATCAATAAAGTTATCAATATATGATATGAAAATCAAATATTATGGAAGAACATGGCATGATTACGGGAGAGCCATCCTATAACCAATAATATTTAAACTTGAAGAAAATGATGCTGAGGGTTATACCACTGAAGCAACAGAATCAGGATGGTCTTCTAGTAAGCATTCCAGAAGTTCAAGGCAAAACTATGAGAAAACATTTTACTTGTCAACACCAAACCAAAGCTTCCCAGGGAATTTCCTGAAAACATATGGATGAACTGGGATTAAATTGGCAATGTAAACATCCTACCTTTCTGTCATGTTGTCCTAAAGACTGAATCTGCAGATTCAGTAAGAAAGAGCCAACAAGAGCTTTTGCATCACTGCAAGTGACTGTACCACCGCTTTTCCTCTTCATCAGTGCCAAACAACCAACAAGCACACCGCATAAAGCTCTCCAATCTGCCTGATTAAAGCATGATATATCCAAATAATTTTATTGCAGTGCAACAAAAAATAAATTAAACATTAGGGTAAAAAATAAAAAGAGGTAAGAATGCAAATTTAATAATCTTTTGTTTTGTAATCAGATTAAAAGAATGCGTTCAACAGTGTAAACTGGACAATAGAGATATACAACCTTAATTACATCAAACAAATTGAACAAAATTTAATTTAGATTAAACGAGAGACTTGTGAGTTAAATAGGACAAATTAATTACGTTCTGTCAACTACAACTCAACAAGTAGACCTCAAGGCAGTAATCCAACCGTTCAAGATGAACCTTCAAATGTCCCATACTAGTTAGCCAAATTTCAGTTCAATCGGATTACGGATCAATAATCATCCACACGGTTTACCAATTCTCTCACAGATGAGAGACCAGAGAATTACTAGAATTGAGAGATTTCGGTTCAAATGGAAACCTACCCTTGTAGTTCACATAAACTCAATCCAACCGTTTACAAATAAGATCTATGTGTCCTCTAACTGCTGACCAAAAATCAGGTCGATCGGACTACAAACAATCTTTCAATTATACGGTTGATCAAAACTGTCATAGATAAGAGAACAGAAAGTTACCAGAATTGAGCAGTTTCGATTCCAATGGAAAACCTGCCGTTGCAGTTTACAGAAACTAAATCCAACCGTTCACAATCAAGATCTATGTGTCCTCCAACTACTGACCAAAAATCAGCTAGATCGGACTACAAACAATCTTTCAATTACACCGTTGATCAAAACTGCACACAGAAAATTACCCAGAGTATAAACCTATGAAAACTGAAAAGAAATAGGACTTACAGTACTCAAAATCCAATCTCCACCGTTCAGAAATAAGAACCAAATGCCCTCTATCAACCAGCCAAATTTGAAACTGATCGGATATTGATATCTCTTCTAATCACAAGATTAAAGAGCCTATCTTCTTTTTTTTTTCTTTCTCTCGAGCGACGGCTCTCCTTTCTCTCTCACTTTTCTTTTTCTTTTTTTTTTCTCTCTCTTGGCTCGAGCGACAGCTCTCCCACTAGGTTTTCTTTTTGTTTTTCTCTTTCTCTCTCTCCCTCACCCGGCCAACCACTCTCATCTTTTCTTTTATATTTATTTTATTATTTTTTTTTTTGTTTTTCATCCAAAAGAGTATTTATACCCACTTTAATAATTTTGGGTTATTAATCCATATAGAAAGAGACCAATAAATCTAACAATTCTCCCCCTCCCAATTATCTAGAAATATTGGTCATCTCAACCAATGTACAACACAACTCAAATTTCCATCTTGGTAATGTCTTTGTCATCATATCAGCAATATTATTATCTGTATGAATCTTTTCAAGTGCTAACTGTTTAGAATAAAAAACATACCGTATCCAATGATACCGCACGTCAATATGTTTTGACTTAACATGAAAAATTAGATTCTTACCAAGATGGATGACACTCTGGCTATCACAATACAACACATAATTTGATTGTTGAAAACCAAGTTCCTTCATAAACCTTTTCATCCAAAGCAACTCTTTAAACGCTTCAGTTATTGCAATAAACTCTACCTCTGTAGTGGACAATGCAACACACTTTTGCAATCGAGATTGCCAACTTACTGCTCCCCTGTAAGGGTAATCACATTACTTGAAGTAGACTTTCTGGAGTCAATGTTACCTGTCATATCTAAATCTGTGAATCCAGTAAGGATAGACTTATCACTCCCAAAACAAAGTCTCAAATCAGTGGATCCTCGTAAATATCTCATTATTCACTTCACTGCATCTCAATACTTTTTACCAGGATTTGAAAGGAACCGGCTAACTGTGTCAACTACATGAATTATATCAGGTCTCGTGCACACCATTTCATACATCAAACTGTCCACGGCTGATGCAAATGGAATTCTTTGCATTTCTTCCTTCTCTTTCTCTATGGAAGGACATTGGTTAATGGATAATTTAAAGTGTGTAGCAAGAAGAGTACCTACCACTTTAGCCTTATCCATGTTAAACCTTTGAAGTACCTTTTCAATGTATTGCTTCTGGGACAGGTACAATCTGTTCTTTTTCCTATCTCAAGTGATTGACATGCCAAGGATTTTCTTTGCTGGTCCCAAGTCCTTCATGGCAAAGGACTTGCTCAACTCTTACTTCAACTTGTCAATTCTAACAGAATTACAACCAACAATAAGCATATCATCAACATAAAGTAGTAGAATAATAAAATCATCATCAGTAAATCTCTAAATAAAAACACAATAATTAAAAGTAGTCTTTTTATAACCTTGCTCCCCCATAACAGACTCAAACTTCTTATACAATTGTCTCAAAACTTATTTCAAGTCATACAAGCTTTTCTTCAACCTGCACACATAATCCTCTTTTCCTTCCACCTCAAATCCCTCTGATTGTTCCATATAAATTTCTTCTTCCAAGTCACCATGGAGAAAAGCTGTTTTCACATCCATCTGCTCAATCTCTAAGTTATGGCTAGCAGCCAAACTCAACACAACTCGAATAGAAGACATTTTCATCACCGGTGAAAAGATCTCTTCAAAGTCGATACCTTGTTTCTGACTGAATCTTTTGACAACCAATTTGGTTTTATATCGTAGACGTGAAGTATTTTCTTCTTACTTTATTTTGTAAATCCACCGATTCTTCAAAACCCTCTTACCTTTAGGTAACTTTACTAACTCATAAGTAGAGTTATCATATAAGGATTTCATCTCATCTGTCATGGCATCGATCCAGTGCTGCCTGTGCTCACTTTTAACTGCTTCTGTATAACACTCAGGTTCTCCCCCGTCAGTTAACATCACAAAATCATCAGGAGAGTACCGAGTAGAAGGCACTGAAATTCTATTGGACCTCCGTGACTGAAACAGAGGTGAAGGTATGTGCGGATGATCTTCTATTGAAGCATCAATATCACCTGCACCCTTCATATTATGATCCTGTTGAACATTCTCATCACGTTCTTGAATATCACCATGAACATCAACTGGATCATTTAGAGATGTCTGAGGAAATGAAACAATATCAGCAGGATTATCATTAACCTGAGGAGTTAACTTCTCAATGTGTTCAATGTTTCGATCCTCAACGAACACAACATCTCTACTCCTTATAAGTTTTTTCTCAACCGAATCATATAAACGGTACCCGAAGTCATCTTCACCATAACCAAGAAAGATACACTGTTGAGTCTTCACATTTAACTTCCCTCTTTCATCTTTAGGGATATGAACAAAAGCCTTACAGCCAAAGATTCGTAAATGGTCATAAGAGACTTCCTTACCAAACCAAACTTTGTTTGGAACATCACCTTGTAGCGGAGCACTAGGAGACAGATTAATTATATGTGTCACTGTATTCAAAGCTTCACCCCAAAAAGATCTAGGTAATTTTGCATCTGAAAGAAGACATCTGACCCTCTCAATCAACGTTCTGTTCATCCTTTCTGCTAAACCATTTAACTGTGGTGTCTTGGGAGGTGTCCTCTGGTGTCTGATCTCATACTTTCTGCAGTATTCATCAAATGGACCACTATACTCACCACCATTATCAGTACGGATACATTTCAGCTTCTTACCAGTCTATCTCTCAACAAAAACATGAAATTGTTTAAATATATCAAAGACTTGATCTTTAGTCTTTAACGCATAAACTCAAAGCTTCCTTAAGTGATCATCAATAAAAGTCACAAAATAAAGAGCACCACCAAGTGAGCGTACCTTCAAAGGACCACATACATCAAAATGCACCAATTCAAGCAACTCTGATTTCCTTGAAGATGAGTGACTCTTAAATGTAACTCTATTTTGTTTCCCAGTAAGACAGTGAGGACACTTCTTTAAAACTGTACTCTTTATGTCTGGAAGCTGGTTTTTTCTTACCAAACAATCTATCCCCTTTTCACTCATGTGACTAAGCTACTTATGTCATAATTCAATGGAATTATCATTTTCTGCTGCATTTACAACATCTTTGAAGATAACAGCTTGCATGAAATATAAACTGGAGCATTTCTTACCTCGTGCCACAATTAAGGAGCTTCTGATAAGCTTCCACTGACCATCACTGAAGGTACTATAAAAACCTTCATCATCCAGTTTTCCCGTTGAAATCAAATTCAAACGAATATCAAGGATATGTCTAACATCCCTTAATGTCAGCTGTACTCCATTGCTGGTCTTTAAGCAAACATCACCAATGCCAATGACCTTTGCTAAGTCATTATTACCCATCTTCAAAACTCCAAAATCACTAAGAGTATATGTTGTGAAGAACTCCATTCTTGAAGTAACGCGAAGAGAAGCACCACTATCTATAACTCAATCAGTCTCATGAGATGCCAAATCAATCACATCCTCATCACAAACAATAATAAGGTCATCAGAACCAGAAGTGGATGCAGTAGCAATACGATCATTACTCACATTCTTTTTCTCGTGCCTATCATTGCCATTCAAACAGACCAATTTATTCATATTTAACTCCATCATTCAAACAAGTCAAATACACCAATTAGGCTCTGATACCACTCTGATGGGAGAAGGGAGGCGCAGCGGAGTATATATAGCCCCAAAAAAAAAACTTCTCTCACTTGCTTGAACCTGTGAGGAGATGATTGAATAACAAAAATGACAATGCAAATGAACCACGCAAGAGAACACACCAATTTTACGTGGAAAACCTCTTCAAATCAAAAGAAGGGAAAAACCACGGACACTCTGAATCAGAGGTCAGCTCCACTATAATCAAGTGAGTACAATAGAGGTACACAACCTCAATTATATCAAACAAATTGAACAAAATTCAATTTGAATTAAACGAGAGACTTGTGAGTTAAGTAAGACAAACTAATCACGTTCTGTCAACTACAACTCAACAAGTAGATCTCAAGGCAGTAACCCAACCGTTCAAGATGAACCTCCAGATGTCCCCTACCAGCTGTCCAAATTTCAACTCAATCGGACCACGGATCAATAATCATCCACACGGTTTACCAATTCTGCCACAAATGAGAGAGCAGAGAGTTACCAAAATTGAGAGGTTTCAGTTCAAATGAAAAACCTGCCCTTGTAGTTCACAGAAACCCAATCCAACCATTCACAAACAAAATCTATGTGTCCTCTAACTACTGACCAAAAATCAACTCGATTGGACCACAAACAATCTTTCAATTATACAGTTGATCAAAACTGTCACAGATGAGAGAATAGAGAGTTACCAGAATTGAGAAGCTTCGATTCCAATGGAAAACCTGCCTTGCAGTTCACAGAAACTCAATCCAACCGTTCACAATTAAGATCTATGTGTCCTCCAACTACTGACCAAAAATCAGGTAGATCGGACCACAAATCATCTTTTAATTACACGATTGATCAAAACTGCACACAAAAAATTACCCAGAATATAAACCTACGAAAACAGAAGAGAAGTAGGACTTAGAGTACATCCAATCTCCACCATTTAGAAACAATAACCAAATGTCCTCTATAAACCAGCCAAATTTGAAACTGATCGGATACCGATATCTCTTCCAAATGCAAAATTAAAGAGCCTTTTTTTTTTCTTTCTGTCGGGCGACGGGTCTCCTTTCTCTCTCACTTTTCTTTTTCTTTTTTTCTCTCTCTTGGCTCGAGCGACGGCTCTCCCACTAGGTTTTCTTTTTGTTTTTCTCTTTCTCTCTCTCCCTCACTTTTCTTTTCTTTTATATTTATTATATTTTATTATTATTATTTTTTTATTTTTTATTCAAAAGATATTTAATAATTTTGAGTTATTAATCCACATAAGAATAAACCCAATACCTTTAAAGATCATAAACTACAAGTAATTTGTGTAGCCCTCCACGGCACATTCAATGGACAGATAAGATCAAATTATCGGAGAGGGAAAATGGGGCGAAATCGAAACAATGGAAATGGCATTATCTTACTGTAAATAGCTATCTCAATATGAAAGCTCATTGGAAAGTCATACATTCTAGTCGGTAACAATCTCTATATGAAAGCATGTTTTTTTTTTTTTTTAATTTTTTTATGTTAGCTATCCCAACACCTTTCTCTTCCCTCTTTCTTTGGGTCCAAGGAATTCGATCAATTGAATGAAATGGTCCGGGATTGATTATACTTCATGCATCTTCTCGAGTCTTTTCACTTGAGACACAGACCGATCAAGGCTTTCGCTCAAGCAAAGCACAAAGACATTGATTTGATGCACGGGCCTAACTATTTTAGATAACCGAATATCTCCAAGGCCTACTAAAGTGGTTATTGGACTGAGCTGTTGGCATAAAAACACATATCCTACATTGACAATCGATCGTTTTCAATACGCAGCAGCCGCCAAATGAGAGCTTCCAACGTCTTCAAGCTCAACATATTATTATTATTATTATTATTATTATTACAGCGAAAGTCAACAAGAAGATCAGGACTCTAAATTCTAATGGTTAAAAAATAAGTTAAAAAGAATGATACGGTTTCAACCATAAGTCCCGCGAGATTGCATCCTCTTGTGTTTGACGTTTTGCTGCACGTAAATTAGCAGATGAGGCTTTGGATCATTTCAATTTGACGCAGAAGGAAGGGTTCAAAGAACTAATTGCTTGTATCCATAATGGTTTGAAATATCTTTCTTAATCCCCATCTTTTCTTCTTTTTCCCAATTATATCTATTTGATTATATGCCTTGGAAAGTTAAATGTTGGTGCTTTTATTGCAGGGAAAATAGATAAAATTAAGTTGGAAAGCATTTGGCAGATTTATTTGGATTTTCTTTAGTTATAGCATTCAAAGATTAAAACAACTCCTACATGAATCTGCTACTTCCAATTTGAAACTGTAACCTTCACATCGAGCCCTTGATCTGAAACAAAAAGAAAAAAAAAACAAAATTGTTTCCTGGAGCTTGGATTTGCCAGGAAACGTCATCGCTGCTGATCCTAGCTCCTGCCACCTCTGATGGATGTGCTATCATGAAATGCAGCGCATAACTGGCAGAAATTGAGTCAACCGAAGGGACCAGAACTAAATATCATGGTTGAAGAATTCTCATTGCTAAGAAAATTCAAGGAGGAACCAATTGGAAGCTCATGCATAACATCACTGGAATTTATTATAATTTAATTCCATCTCTCAATTTACTCTGTAATAAGAATTATGGTGTTTGATTATTGTCATTGTAAAAGTAAAAGTTTCCAATCTGGGCAAACATCATTTGTTTTTCCCTCTCTCATTCAACAACGATTGTAAGAGATTGAGGTTGGCTAAAGATTCCTACATCTTGTTGATACAATTAATCCTTCCTACGTACTTAAAGATGTAATCTTCATGCGGTGCAACCTTTTCCCTTCGGAATCCACGCAAGGAATTGATAGCCAAGGAATTAGACAAGAATATTCTCTTGTTCAATTTTTAAGCCCACGTGATAAACAATTAGTTCCTGACAACCAACGATGGAACTTTGATAAGCATGCCGTCCTTGCTTGCGGAAATTCATTTGGATGAACAACTTTTGAGTGTTGAATTCTTCAAACTTCCTCCGTGGGTTAAAGTTTATGATCTCTCGTTCTATGTGATGACACAATCCACGGCTATTTTCATTGGCAATAAAATTGAAACTTTTATGATGATGGATGTGTAGGATTTCAAGCCTAAATGCCTGAATTGTCTAGTTAAGGAAAATATTAGAAGTGAGAGGGAGAAGCAAGTAATATTAGTATGGAAATCATTCATAGATCCAATATCTTAGAGTTTTGAGTTGAAATTTATATGAAAAGCAACCAAATTTTTGTTACAGTCCGAGGTGGCAGAGCCGGCTGCAAGGTCGTCGTCCTCAAAGGATCAGAAATCCAAAATGCTCCCAGAGCCACACACAGGCAGGCAGGGGTGGTTAGGTTGAGCCGTTATCTGGTGTAGTTGATGATCCCATATCTATGACTCAACAAGTTGGGAATTGCAAAATAACTGTCATCAAAACTTTGAGTGCTCTACTACCTTCACGCCTCATTTATAGCTCTGCTGCAACACTGAAGCCTTTTATTAAAGGGATTGAATTAATGGCAATGTATTTGCCATCTTCAGCCTCTTTCGATGACCATTCCTTCTTCGTTGCATTTACTTTTCAGCACGACCGTAAACATGGCAATCGAGCAATGAAATTCGCTCTAAAAACTCATATGCAATGAGTGAAAACTTGCATTAGACCAAGGTGGAGACTCTCGCGAGGCGAGACCCTTGTTTATTGTTGTTATTGTTTATTGTCCCGTTGTTAATGTTGCATATTGCTGATTACTGTTAGTGATGAACTTAAAATTATTGTAGTATTTGGTTAGTTTGAATTGCTTATTGCTGTTTAATAATCAAAGAACTAATTAGTAAAGAGATGGGGTTTGGGATCTAAAGGATAAGAATAAATTTGTCAATGGAAATCAAACCAACAAGGAGTAAAACCAAAAGTAGCTTGGGGGTTCTTTCTGATTAACTAATGTTAGGTACCTTTATAAAAACTTTAGTTTCTATAAAACAAAGAAAAAAAAAAGCTAAACATTCTCTAGACTATTATTAGCTAAATAATAATTAGTAAGTTCAAAAATACAAAAACAAATAGTCTTTTTCTTCTATTAAATATTTTACTAGCTAATGTAATATATGTTTGATAATTATCATATGTCAAACTAATATTTGATCCCTGAGTTTTGATGGACAAAATCTACTAAAAGATAAAACCTATTGGGTCATGATACATGATTTATTACTAATTAGATATTTGAGAGAAAATAATTTTTATATAATACTCCTAATGTTCCTCATTAGGAAAATAGCCTTTTGAACCATATATTAGCGATTAGATATTTGAGAGAAAATAATCTTTACATAATACTCCTAATGTTTTTTACTAAGAAAATAGCTTTTTGAAGTTCATCATATTTCTTATTATATAGAAAGTATGAATGAAAATTTATTGTCACTTTAAATTTTCTCAAAATCTTCAACCTTATTTGGAATATACATTTTCAAATCTTTACTCCTACTTTTCGTTGGACAATTCATTTGAATAAAATTTCATTGATAGAGGTTAAGAAGAAAGATAACGGAGAATTAAATCAATTAATTGCTCTTGGTAAGAGTATAAAACTTGCTAGCAAACTTTAAGCTCAGATAGTTCTTTTAAATTAATAAGTAGCATTGTAAAAAGGGAGAAAAAACATACTTAGGAAGAGAAAAAAGAAATTTGTTTGATAAGATTATAACTATTTATAATTTAAATAATATTTATCACATATATTATCTATTTTGAAAACATTAGAATTATACTTTTAAATTTATATTCTCTATTTAATATATAAAAAATTTCAATTCAATTTTTTATATATTTGTTTAATTTTCGCTTACATTAGAATTCTTTAGTAATCAATAAATTTATATTTTTATTTTGGTAACAAATTTATAAGTAATAATTTATTACGATGGTTCAATTTTTTTTTTTGGATTTTTTCTACATTTACATACTTTCTGCATCTTTATTTTAGCCAACACACTCAACTTAAACATCTTAAACTTTGCTTTCTTAAGCATTTCTGTGATACAATTTACAAGTAGGAAACCTTCCTTCTTAATTGATTATCACTGAAGAAGCTTCTTACTACAAGAGTAAAAGATGTAAAGAACCACTATTTCATTGGAAAAGGCTACAAGCATTTTTGAGCACTTGAGTCTTGAACTCACTGCCTACTTCAATATCTGCAACCTTCACCCTGGAATCATGTGATCTTGACCATATCATCCTAATTAAGTCATTCTCTCTTGCCTCACTTTGTAGATGTGATTTTAGCTGTTTAGCCATCAATAAGCACTTGGCCCAGACACCCCTTAGCCTCGTGTCCTGCAGACTCCTTTGAAGCTCATTTACTGTCAGCTCACTCTGGACTTGGACCAACAGGTTAGCTAGCTTCAGGACTAGCCCCACCATTTTTTCAGTAATCAGCTCTTCGCGGCCTCCTAGTACAGACATATAGGCTCAGCACCACCATCTAACGTTAGCACTTAGAGTAATTAGCATCGCCCTTATGGCCACCGACCTTGGTCTAAGTCACCTTATCCTCATGTTATCAATGGTGTTTTTTGACCAGTAAAAAAAAACAAGTATTGAAAATATATTAATTATCATTTTTGTAAGTAAATCAAAGTGACTTGTTATTATTTTAATTTAATCATTCCATATAAAGAAGATTTATGGGACTTAATCAAGCACATCTCTCTTTCACCCAATTACTATTTATCAAATCTAAAATTTGTTATGACACATGCTTATTGATTCCATTTACTTTAAAAGGGAGCTACACTCCAAAAATTTGATCTCGTAACTGAAATAGGGATTACTATTAAAACTTATTGTATTGTGTATCTTTATAGGTTTATAAATAGAGAAGGGCATCCATACCTTAAAAGTTAAGTCTCTCGGATGCCCTCTCTTTGTTTACTTCTTTCACCTACTACATCAATTGGCTTAAGTGTCGAATTGGCAAAATCAGACTCTCTTTGTTAGATCCTTAACTGCCGTTCATCTTATAGGTATTTAACTCAAATTGGCAAATCCCCTAGCGCGGAACTCATATTAACATGGGAAAAGTATTTTCAATTATATGGACTTGATGAAACAAATCAAGGATCACTCTCAAAACTAAGAGTAATTGGTATATCAACGAATGCAACTTCACTTAACTGCTCATAAGGGGCCTAATTATGTATTTTACGCCTTAAAAAATCAATTAAAAAAAATTGCTTTAATTAGTAAGATCGGATGACAAGTTACATCTAGTTGTTATTGCATGATGCATAGAGTTCTCAAAATGGGTTGTTGGGTTGAACTCGGATCTTATCACTTCAACGATAATATGTGTCATTACTATGAAATTTCAAAAGAAAAAGATGGGTCATTGCTAAGAAAAAATGGGTCATTACTAAGAAAAAATTGACCAACTATATTATATATGAGACATGTTATATTATATATAAAATATTAATATTATATAAGATATTTTATATATAATATAAAATTTATTTATATTTACTTAATTTTTTTATTTTTTATTTATTTAAAATTTTCCTTCTATTTATATCATATAACTTTTTAAGTATTTCTTTTTTACATCAATAGAGAAAATTTTTGTAATTGATTTTGATAAATAAAAGAAAATTTATTTTAAATGTCTTTAAAAAATAATATGTTAAATATTTTATATTATTCATATAATTATATTAATAATATATTTTTATAAAATTAATTTGAAATACATGAAATATTTATTAGATCAAATATCAACAAAAAAAATCAAAAAGTTTGAAAGAAGAAAATAAAAAATCATTTTTGGTTGAATTTTGAACAAACCAATCCAATCAAATTAGAATATTCTTTTTAGTGCGGAAAAAGTCGTGGTTAATGGCAACGAGCCTCCCCCTCCGCTTTTATGATTGACGGCCCCTTGGACAACCCTTCCATGGTCGATGGGTTCACTTAATAATTTCATCGAAACCTTATTGCAAACACATCGGAAGCGATTGATCTCAACTCTTAAAAATTAATGTCACGCTCGGATAAGGGTTCAACCTAATTAAAAAAAGAAGAAGAAGAAGAAGAATATGTAAGATTTTTTACAATGATCTATTTTTTTTAAAAAAAATTATTATTATAACTGAATTATTATACATAAAAATTATAATAAATTTTTTTTGATATAATAAGATTTAAATTATATATTACTTTAAATTTAAATTATTTAAATTAAAATTAACTTATGAGTCAACAAATTACTATTTATATCAAAAGCATATATATATTTTTATTTTTATACTTATTTATATTTTATTACTTACAAATTGACTATAAATTATACATATATTATAAAAAATAAAATATTATATATATATATAATTTGTATGCATATATATATATATATATATATATATATATATATATATAATAAATCAAAAATTGTTTAAATTAAAAATAATATATATGTTTGTGATATATTAAAATAAACAAATATAAATGTGTGGTGTCTGTAATAATTAAAAATATAAAAAAATATTAAATAACAAAATTATTTTATTTTTACAAATGAATATTAATAAAATTTATGGTAAAATTAAAAGATACTTTTTTTTTTCATAAAATCTATGATTTATATATTATAATATATTTTTCTTTGTTTTTGAGAGAAAAAAAGAAAGAAAGTAAGACTAAGTTTTATTTTAAAATTTTGAATTATATTGGATTCAAATTATTTTTAGATTAACTAATTTTTAAATATAATATTTTTGAATGAATTTAGAATTTAAGTGTTAATTTGAATTATTACATAATTTATCATATTGACATTTATTGAAAAATAGTAAGTTGAATTAATAATTTACTCAAATTCTTTGATTTTCTCAAATTAACTAAAATAAAGATAAATAATTTTAATTGGCTATATTTTAAAAATTAATAACTTTAATAAATTAAAAAAAAATATATGTTATATAAAATGACTAAATACAAAAGGTTAGAGATCCAAATTTCTATTTAATTCAAAAGAAAACAGATATGTCACTGTTATCATCAGAAAAAAGGGATTGGTATGCACTCACCGTCTGATCATAAAGTAGTTTCGTAGTGAAACAAAATTACAGAAGGCCAAAGGGCATTTGATTTGAGTGCTCGCACCACAAATTCCTGGCCAAACGGCTTGGATGCCGAGGCTGCCCCACCACACCAAATCAGGACCGCCCAAGGCTCGGGAGGCCAGAAACCCTGCAAGCACCCCGTCATCCATTCCGTGTCTTGCGTTAATCACTTGCCCTCCCACTGGCGCCATTGCCTATGAAATTTCGAATGAAAAGATGGGTCACCGCTAAGACAAAAATTGATCAATAAATTTACCTACTAAAAACATCACACGAAAATGATATATTCAATATAATATAAAATATATTATATATAATATAAAAATATTTTTATTTATTTAAATTTATTATTTTTATTCATTTTTATTTTTTCTTATTTATATTTATATCAAATAACTTTTCAAGTTTTTTTTTACATAAATAGGAAATAATTCTTTAGTTAGTTCCAATAAATAAAATAAAATTTTTATTTTAAATATTTTAAAAAATAATATATTAAGTAGTTTTTATTATTTATAAAATTTTATTAATATTTTTTTTGAAAAAAACAACTATTATTTTAACACAATCCTTCTCGTTTCTTCTTGACTAACTCAATTCCATTATCTCTGTTTCCAATTTGCCTAAATACAATTGTCAAAATGGAAAAGAATATACGCTGGTATAACTTTAATGGAAACTAAAGAAATACTTAAAAATTGGTTAAAGCAGTCATTGTTGACTATAAATAAATACTATGAATTGATTTTTTCACTTGTATTTATTTGAATTTATTATTTTTATTCACTTTTAAACCTTTTTTTTACATAAATAAAAATAATTTTTAATTAATTATAATAAATAAAATAAAATAACATATTTTAAATTATTAAAAATATATTAAATATTTTTTTATTGTTCAAATATTTTTATTAACAATATATTTTTACATAATTAATTTGAAGTACATGGAAAATTCAGTTAAATCAAATAAAAAACATTAAAAGGTTTGAAAAGAGAAAATAAGAAGCAATATTTGGTTGAATTTCGACTAAATTAGTCTAATTAAATTAAAATATTACTTTTAGTGTGGAAAAAGTCGTGGTTGGCGACAATAGGGCCTGCCCCTCCGCCTTTATGATTGATGACCCCTCGGAGAACCCTCCCATGGTCGTTGAGTCCACTTAATAATTTCATCGAAACCTTCTTGCAAATATATCATAAGAGATTGATCTCAACTCTTAAAAAATAATATCACAATGGCATGCGTCATTGCTATGAAATTTCAAATGAAAAGATGGGTCACTGCTAAGAAAAAAATTAACTAATAAATTTACCTGTTAGAAACCTCACACAAAAAATAATAGATTTAATATAATATAAAATATATTATATAGAGAATAAAAATTATTTAAATTTATTATTTTTGTATTTATTTATATTTTTCCTTACTTATAACTATACTAAATAAATTTTTAGGTATTTTTTTCAAATGAATAGAAAAAATATTTTTTAGTTAATTTTGATAAATAAAATAAATAAAAATTTATTTTAATATATAAAAAATGACATATTAAGTATTTTTTGTTGTTTATATAATTTTGTTAACAAAAAATTTTTTACACAATTAATCCAAAATGCATGAAAATTTCAGCTGGATCAAATACTTTAAAAAAAAAAAAAAAAGAAAAAAGAATGAAGCCATCTTTAGTTGAATTGTGAAAAATGGAAGATTCCTTCTTAGTATTGACAAAGTCCAGGCTTGCGGCAATGTGGCCTCCCGCAATGTGGCCATCTTCAGTAACCCTCCCATGGTCGATGGTCCACTTAATTATTTCATCGAAAATTTCTTGCAATTACATAGCAAGATTGACCTCAGATGCCTCGAGAAGGGTCCAGTTAAAAAAAAAAAAAGATTTGTACAATCTTTGCAAAGATCACATTTGGACATTTTTACTCTTTTTTTAATTAAAAAAATATATTATTGTAATTTAATTATATCATATAAAAATTACAATAAAATAAATTTATTAATAAAATAAAATTTTAACTATATTCAAATTATTTCAATTTTAATCATTCGAGTTTGAACTGATTTATAAGTTAACATGTTATTATTTATGTCAAAAATATGTAAGTTATTTATTTATTTATTTTTATTTTATCACTTAAATTTAATCATAAATTAATTGTTAATTTTACATATATTACAATATATAAAAATATATTATTATTTATTTATTATTTTTATATATTAATTTTTATAAAAAGTATATATATTATTTAATAAAAATATAAAAAATATCAAATAATAATTTTACTTTAATTTTTACAAATATATATTCATAAATTTTATACTAAAAGAGAAGATACTACTTTTTTTTTACATAAAATCTATAGTTTATATATTATGATATCTAATTTTCTTTTTGTTCTTTCATTGAAAATAAAAAGTGAGATCAAATTTTATTCTAAATTTTTAGTTTATTTTGAATTCAATTTATTTTTTAATTCATGATATGATATTCAAATATATAATTTTTGTTGTTTTTGAGAGAAGAAAGAAAGTAAGATTGAATTTTATTTTAAAATTTTGAAAAATAAGTAATTTTAATTAGTCATATTTTAAAAATTAACAATTTCAATAAATTAAAATGAGAGTATATTATATAAAATGACTAAATATAAAAAGTTAAAGAACCAATTTTCTATTTAATCCCAAGGAAAACAGAGTTGTCACTGGCATCCGAGTACCATCTAATCATAAAAATGGTTTCGTGCCGAACTCGTAAAGAGATTGTTTTTGTTTGTTTTTTCAGACTGAAACAAAATTACAGAAGTCCAAAGGGCATCCGAGTGTTCGCACTATAAATTCCTGGCAAAATAGCTTGGATGCCGACGCTGCCCCACCACACCAAATCAAGACCGCCCAAGACTTGCGAGACCAGAAACCTGCAAGCACTCTGTCATCCATTCCATGTCTTGCGTTAATCACTTGCCCTACCACTGGCCATGTATCCGACAATGGCATATGTGCCACTGCTACGAAATTTCGAATGAAAAGATGGGTATTGACAAAGTCCTGGCTTGCGGCAATATGACCTCCCGCTCGCCTTCATGATCGAGGACCCCTTCAACAGCCCTCCCATGGTCGACGGTCCACTTAATTATTTCATCGAAAGTTTCTTGTAATTACATGGCAAGATTGACCTCAGATGCCTAAAAATACTCATACTAGACACTTGAGGATTTGTGTGAAGATTAAATATACACAATTTTTATTTTTATTTTTATTTTTACAAAAAAAAAACAATTATCATTATAATACAATTTTGTTGTATGAAAATTACGATAATATAACCTTATCGACGCAATAAGAATTCATTCAAATTAGACGGCTCGTTTTGGAGTGGCCTTGATAAGGACCTGCCATATCACAATAATGCCTGCCGTGCTTGCCTTGATAACCCCTCTACAATCACCCCATGGTCAACATAACTCTTTTTTTAAAAGCTTCTCATATACCATGACATAAGGATAGAAGGAATTTGATCTCAATTCTCTGAAACTGACCTCGCATATTATCAAGAAGCGTCTAATTAAAGAAAAAAATAAATAAAAAGAGATCTACACAAAGTTTGAATATGTGCAACTTAAATTTCATTGTAAGAGACTGCAGTAATGATGTCAACTTTTCCAATGTAAATATTCATGGTTGGCCAAAAATACACACTTGGTGCTCATACAATTGATCTTTCTTATGTATTGAAGGTGTATACTTAATATGTATACAATCCTTCTCGTTCTTCTTGACCAACTCAATACCATTACTTATATTATATAAGAAACAGAATATCTATTACAATCTCCATACGGTTAGCTCTGTTTCCAATTTGCCCAAATATAGCTGCCGAAATGGGAAGAGTGTATACTAGTGTAACTCTAATGGAAACTAAAAAAATGATTAAAAAAACAAGTTAAAGTGGTCATTCTTTATTATAAATATTATAAGTTGATTTTTTTATTTGTATTTATTTGAATTTATAACTTTTTAAACATTTATTTTCTATATAAATAGAGAAAATTTTTTTAGTTAATTTTGATAAATAAAATAAAAAATACATATTTTAAATCACTAAAAAAAATGACATTCTAAATATTTTTTTGTTATTTAGATACTTTTTTCAACAATATATTTTTACATAATTAATTTTAAAAACATAAAAAATTCAGTTAGATCAAATACTAAAATAAATAAATAAATCAAAAGGTTTGGAAAGTGAAAATAAGAAGCAATTTTTAGTTGAAGTTTGGACAAATTAGTCTTGTCAAATTAAAAGATTTCTTTTCGCGTTGAACGAGTCGTGCGTGGTGGCAATAACGCCTCGCCTTCCGCCTTTATAATTGATTACCCTTTAACAACCCTCTCATGGCTGGTCGGTTCATGTAATTATTTCTTTTCCTTATTCATTTTATTTTAAAAAAAATGTGATTATAACAGGGTTTTTAAAAAAAAAAATTTATTAGATAAATAAAGAAAAAAAATATTATTCTTATTTTAGTATAAATTAATAAACTTATAACTTCTTTTAAAAATCAAATTGACATTCTTAATATTATTGCTTTTTTTGTCAAATAATTATTTAAATAAATTATAATATTATTTAAATTTAATTTTATGTAATTTAAATAATAAAATTTTTAAATTTTTTAAAAAATTAAAATAAATAAAATTTGAATAAAAATATTTAATTGAAATAATTACTTAAATAAATTTTAGTATTGTTCAAATTTAATTTTTTTATATAATTTATATAATTTAAATAATAAATTACTCAAAATTTAAGAAAAAATAAAAATAATATAAATTTAAATAAAAATATTTGATTTAAATAACTATTTAAATAAATTTTAATATTATTTAAATTTAAAATTTTTATAATTTAAGTAATAAGTTAATCAAAATTTAAAAATAAATAAAAAAGTAATATTTTAATAAAAAATCTGATTTAAATAAATTATACCATCATTCAAATTTTGAGTCTTTTTATATAATTTGTACAATTTAAATAGTACATTATTCAAAATCAAAGAAAAATAAAATAAGTCATATTTAAGTAAAAATAATTAATTTAAAAATTATTTAAATATTTAAATTAATTTCACTCTATTTAAAATGATTCTAATTAAAAATCTCTGTTTTTTTTTTTTTAATTAGAGAAGTCCACTAAATGATTTCATTCAACCCTTCTTAGAAATACATCGGAAGAGATTGATCTCAAATCTTCAAAAATAATGTTACACTCGTGCAGGGTCCAATCCAATAAAATGAGAAAAAGGATCGGTAAGTTCTTTGCAAAAATCACATTCGGACATTTTTACTCTTTTTTTATCTAAAAAAATGTATTGTCATAACTTGACTATATCACATAAAAATTACAATAAAATTTGAATCATTTCAAATTTTGGTTATTTGATTTTGAGTTGATTACTGTTGACATGTTATTATTTGTATCAAAGGTATATAATTTTTTATTTTTATACTTAAATTTAATCGAAAGTAAATTACTAATCTTAGATATCTTTAAAATATATTATTATTTATTTATTATGTTTATATATTTATATTAAAATATTATATGCACACACATATGTGTGTGTGTATTTGTATATGTATATAATATATATTTATACATAAAAAATTTTTAAAATATTATAAATACAAAAAAGTAGATAATTAAATAAAAATAAATAATTAAATATACATAATATATTAAAAATTATGTAAAGTAAATATATTTTATATTTGTATGATATATTAAAATAAAATAATATGAAAATGTGATGCTATATACTTGGCTCTATATATATATATATATATAGTAATAAATACAAATATAAAAAATATCAAATAATATTTTTTTTCTAATTTTTACAAATGCATATTCATAAATTTATATCAAATATAAAAGACACTATTATTTCTTTTTTATATAAAATTTATGATTTATATATTATCATATCTAGTTTTTTTAATTAAAAAAAGTGATATCAAGTTTTATTTTAAATTTTCGGATCATTTTGAACTCAAATTATTTTTGGGTCAAGTAATTTTCAAACCAAATAATTTTGGACAAAATTTGAATTTAATTATTAATTTGAATTGTCACGTTATCAGTTATGTCAACATTTATCAAAGAAAAGTAACTTCGATTAACAATTTATCCAAATAGATTGAGTAACAATTCACTATATTTTAAAAATTGACAATATCAATAAATCACAATTAAAGCATATTACTTAAAATAGTTAAATAAAAAAAATTTGAAATTTAAATTTATAGTTAGTTTATATAATATATATATATATATATATATATATATATATATATATATAAATATAAGATGTAGTTATCATAAAAAAGAATTGGTATACGTTCACCATCTAACCATAACCTTATTTCAATGAAATTGACAGAATGCCAAAGGGAATCTGAGTATTCACGTTATAAATTCCAGGCCAAATGGCTTTGATGCCGCGGCTGCCCATCACACCAAATCTGAAATCAAGACCGTCCAAGGCTTGTGAGGTCAGAACCTGAGTTTTTTTAATCTTTCTTCTGTATTGGTCACTTGCCCTGCCACTAAAGTAATTATATATTTCCAACAAGAGCATGTGCCATTACTATCCAACCTCCAAAGAAAAAATGCTACACTGCTAAGAAAAAATTGACTAATAAATTTACTTATCGGATAGCATTATGCCAGCAAAATAGTAAATTTAAGTATATATGAATAATTTTTATATTATATAGAAGATATTTTATAAAAAATTTGTATCTATACTAAGTTTTTTCTCCCCGACCATAAGTAGAGAACTACATATCCTTTATATATTCTTCTATTTTTTTTCACTTAAAACATTCCATATTTTTTCCAAAATAAATAATTACCTGACAAATTATTATGGACATTACCAAAACAAGCACCTTCTTGCAACAAGCTCGAGCATCATTATCCTATTTATAAGAAACGCAAGCAACTTCCTTAGACATCAACCTAAGCAAAAGTATTCTTTAAGATCTCAGCTTTCACTTCCTTTAGTCCTTCAATTTCCTGCTTTTTGTTAATATACTAATGGCTGAAGCACTCGTTTCTCCGGTGGTGGAGCAGCTGCTCTCCATCATGGCTCGTGAGCTGGAACAAGAGGTGAGGCTTGTAGTGGGTGTGGAAAATGCAGTTGACCAGCTGAAGAGCAATCTCACTGCCATCAAAGCTGTGCTCGCTGATGCAGAGACACGGCAAGTGAGGGAGGCCAGCGTCAAAGACTGGCTGGAGAAGCTCATAGACGTTACTTATGACATTGAGGACGTATTGGACGATTGGGAAGCTGCAATTCTCAGCTCACAAAAGAATTCTGGAGATGAACAGGATCTGAAGAAGCTTCAGAGAAAGGTATGCTCCTTCTTGCGGTCCTCTTGCTTTTGTTGTAAACAAGTTGTTCTGCGTCATGACATTGCTAGCAAGATAGAGGAGCTAAATGAAAGGTTAGACAGAATTGCAGGGGAGAGAGATCGCTACCAATTTGTTCGAAGAGAGGACAACCCACCAATTGAGCGACCTATGACCGCCTCTTTGATTGACATAACAGAAGTGAAGGGCAGGGAGGAGGATAAAAGTGATTTGGTAAAAATGTTGTTGAGTGAGCCAAGTGATGGTGATGGGTCAGACCCCCGCGTTCTCTCCATAGTTGGGATGGGGGGGATTGGCAAGACAACTCTTGCCCAATTCGCCTTAAACGATGATAGGGTAAATGACCATTTTGATAACAAAATTTGGGTCTGTGTCTCAGATCCTTTTGACGTGACAAGGGTTGCTAAGGCAATTCTTGAATCTCTTCTAGATTCTGCTCCAAACGTCACAGAATTACAAAGTTTGTTAAAACAAATAGGAGATCATGTTGAGGAAAGAAAAATACTTCTTGTTATGGACGATGTGTGGGAAGAGAATTATAAGAAGTGGGATCAATTGAAACCATCTCTAAACTCTGCTTCACCAAAAAGTAAAATTTTGGTGACTACGCGCAAAAGAAATGTTGCATTGATCATGGGTTGTTCTAATAATAATATTTTAAATATAGGAAGATTATCGGGCGGGGAGTGCTGGTCAATTGTAAGTAAAATAGCATTTATGGGTTGGGGTGATACTGAAGGCAAAAAAAATTTAGAAAAGATTTTTGGTGAAGAAATATCAGAAAAGTGCAGGGGTTTGCCCCTCGCTGCAAAGGCTCTGGGGGGACTTTTGCGGCTTAGAAAAACTAGAGAGGAATGGCAAAGTATTTTAAGTAGTGAGGTGTGGGAATTAGAAGAAGCTCAAAGAGATGTTATTGCCCCTCTATGGTTGAGCTATTATGATCTGTCCCCAGCATTGAAACGATGTTTCTCCTACTGTGCTGTCTTTCCAAAGGATCGTGGGATTATTAAGAGTAAGTTGATAGAATTGTGGATGGCTCAAGGCTATCTGAAGCAAAGACAGAGCGATGACTGGGAGGTCACCGGAGAAAATTATTTTCAAAATTTAGCAATGCGTTCTTTCTTTCAAGATTTCACATACGATGATAATCAGGGAATCTTCAGGTGTAAGATGCATGATATAGTGCATGATTTAGCCCAAATTGTTGCACGGAATGAATGTCTTGGTGTGGAGGTCAACGGTCCAGCGGAGTCAATCATTAGATCTCTATCCAGTAGCAAAGTGCGTCATTTATTGTTAGATCGCACAGATGGTACGCCATCCTTCAATTCCTTTGACGGTACTAAAAAATTGCGAAGCCTTTTAATCCGGGGATCACGGAATAATAAGTTGCCGCTCACAACAGAAGAAAAGTTATCAAGATTATTCAGTGAATCAACGCATGTAAGATCGTTGAGCCTCAGATACGGTGACTTTGCAGAGATCCCTCCCTCCATCCGTAAATTGGTACAGTTGAGGTGGCTTGATCTGTCTTGGAATAGTGAATTGAAGCAGTTGCCTGAAACACTATGTCAACTGCAGAGTTTGCAGACCATAGATGTTTCTGACTGCGATCAATTGAAGCAATTGCCTCTTGGGATTGGAAAACTAATTAACTTGAGACATCTTCATAATAGGGGAAGCCCTAGTAGGTTGCCAAAAGGAATTGGGCAATTAACTGGTCTGAGGACATTGGAGGAGGTCGACGTTGGCTGTGGTGGGGATGCATTTTCTCTTGGCGATCTGAAGAACCTCAACCAACTTCGGGGAAGGCTTAAAATAAGAAGTTTGGGAAAATATAATCGTCACGTGGGCGAGGCTGTGCAAGCAGAGCTCAAGGAAAAGGAACGCATCACTCGATTCGATCTTTGTTTTCCTGAGGAAGGACAAGAGCGGTGTACACCAAGGAATGAAGAATTGCTGCTGGAAGCCTTGGAGCCATCTCCATACTTGGAAATACTTGACATATACAAGTACGAAGGTACTACCTTTCCTGCTTGGATGATTTCATTAACGAATCTGAGGTCTATTCGGTTACGTGATTGTCGATCGTGTGAGCACTTGCCTTCGTTGGGTAAGCTGCCGTCTCTCGAAACTCTTTTCGTGGAGCGAATGGACGGTGTTAAAAAAGTGGGGCTAGAGCTTTTAGGAATAGAAACTCAAATTGGTGACAATAAAAGTGAGATATCGGCATCTTCTTCTTCAACTTTCCCCAAACTAACAGCACTCAGATTCGGTGACATGTGTTGTTGGGAAGAGTGGGAGGATTATTATGATGGCACTACCAAACCTCCTCTTATTATAATGCCATCCCTTCGCTCTTTGTCAATTTGTTACTGCTCAGGATTGAAGGCACTGCCAGATTATATTCTGCAAAGTACAACGCTTCATACACTGGATATTGGACTATGCGATCTTCTGGAGGAACGCCACAACAAGGAGAAGGGAGAAGACTGGTCCAAAATCTCTCACATCCCTGATGTCAGAATACGATGAGACAACGAAACAAGGTCAGGAAAATAAGAGGACTTTATTTATTTTCTTTATTTGTTTTATATATAATTAATTTATTTTATTTTATTTTATTTGTTATGACTTATTAGCTGCCCACAGTTGAAGGCACTGCCAGATTATATTCTAAAAAGTACAATGCTTCATACACCGGAGATTGGAGGGAGCGATCTTCTGAGGAGACGCTGCGAGAAGAAGAAAGGAAGAGATTGGTCCAAAATCTCTCACGTCTCTCCTGTCACAGTTTCTTCTAGTTTTTTTCTTTGAAGACCACGAAACGAGGTTTTAACTAAAGAATTTTATATATTTCTTTTATTTGTTTTTTTATATATTAATTAATTAATTATATTCTCCTTTCTTTCTTTGCTATGACTTATGGTATATTTTTCTCTTATAATCGACGACATCCCGTTCCATTCCTTCTTCTTTGTTACTTATTGCCGCCAATCCACTTTTTTTTCCAAATTCTTTAAAACTAGTCTCAACATGAAGACATTTGTTTACATACATTACACTCTCTCACTCACATATTTACTCACTGCCACTTTCTCTCTGTTTTGTTTTTTTGGTTGTTTTGGTCTCATCGCACCTAAAGAAGGGACCATCAAAAAATTAAACAAGCAGAGGATTTTATTCTAGTTGATGAATGCTGCTTTTCTGGTGGATTTTAACCTTGTCCTATCCTGTTGCAGGCTCTTCCCACAAAGCATGGTTTAAAAGAGAAGAAAGCCATTGAGGAAAGATCAGGTGATGAGGTTGCTCCATTTAATAAGGTTCTGGGACCATTTGATGTGTTGCAGCATGAAATCTTTAGTAAAGTAACTTTACGTGTGCAACAGGTGAATAGGAAATTATCCAACAGCACTGTCATCAGGGAAGCTGTCAGATCACAAGCAAAAGCATGGCATGAAGTGCAGCTGCTTGGCTGCTGGCCACTACAGTGTAATTATTGCCTTTTTTCGGCGGTCCTTAACGAGAGGTTGCAACGCGAAAATCCCGAACTAGGTCACCGATCTGCTACTCGTCCAAGCAAATTTAACTCTAGAGTTCTGATGAGATGTAATGTATCAATACGATTGCAGCTCTGTTATTACACTTGTGGAGAAACATTAGAAGTTAATGGGGGCCTCAAATTGAGGGCACGCAATGTATCAGAGTTTCTGTGTACAGGAATTCACATTCTTCAAGGATGAATCATCTAACTACGTAGGAATTTTTTTCTGTTCTGGATCTCAGCGAATTTCCAGGGCCAATTATTTACTGTGACAACAGAGGAGGCGGGTCAGGTCCACCCTATTTACTCTGTGAAGCCAGCTCAAAATACTAATTTAGAAATGAAGAATCCTTGAAGCAATCGATGCCCTGTTTTGACAATCAGCAGAAACAAGTAATGAAAAATCAAATCTTGACTCAAAATTCAAATCGTCTGCCCATATGCCGTCATATGGGAACCAAGAAAAAGTTGTCTGAAAGCAACTTTACTCTCAAGTATCCATCTTTATTTTTGTTTGCGTGCAAAGAAGAGGAGGGTAGTTACCCCCACTTGTTTTCCTTTCCTTTGCCCCTCAGTTTCATTCATTCCCTTATAACTGCCAAAGATTGAGTAGAAGGGAGGGAAATGAATGATACACATGCAAGAGTAAACAAAAGAGACATACCATTCTTATCAGTCAATATTCCTTATCAGAAGCATCCTTGCTTAAGTGAGTTAAGCCTTCCAGCAACACTGGAATTCACTGTAGAAAAGGTGCCCTCCAGCAATAAGTATGCTTGCCTCACAGGAAAACGTAATGGGAGTTTATTGCCTTTCAGAAACTAACCTTCTTTGCATCATTCAGGATAACAATCAGTGGATTATTGGATATAATATGCACGAAAGCCTGAATTAACAAAGACCTGAAAAGAAAGCGCCCAAGCATTTGGAAGCAGGAATTAGACCTAAAATACTAGATTGGCCAGCTCTACAAATGGCTCTTCTAGCAAAACATGGGAGACTAGGGGTTCTTCGTGGTATCAGAACATGATAAAGTAGTGAGGTCGAAGATAAGTACAACACAAATGGACAATTAGCAATTAGTTCAGGAAAGAGAGTGGACCTTGAGGATGATGAATTGGATTTGATTATCAAAGGTTGGAGGATGGGGGCATCATGGTGGAGAAATATCGTTGCTTAAGGAGTGGCCTTATTGTTGCATGGAACTTTCTATTCAAACGAAGTTCAGAATCAGACATAAGAATTTGAAATGCATCTGCCGCACATTTCATCACAGATGTATGTACGTTCTGCTCAAAACTGTTTTTTATTGAAGCCTGTTTTTGTGACAGGGAATCCATTTTGCCACTTGACAATATGCACTCTAGCAGCACCATAGTTATGTCCTTAACTTTTTCATGTCCTTGCATAAGCAAACCTTTCCCAATCCAAGCTAATCCAACAATGGCTACCATCAAAAGAATGACGTTCATCTGTGCCCAAAATCATATCCACTGCTCCGTCAAAGTTACAACCAACTGATGTCTCTGGTCCATTGGATTTAAGATCCAATTTGTTGAGCAGAGAACCCAACGCCTGAGCTGCAGTCACATAACCATTAAGGAGAGTGCTCAAAAATAAGTGCAGTACCATTCTTATGTTCGGAACATGAGTTTGAGGACAAAGGGCTATGATCACTGATGCAAATAATGAAAGAATCCATTTATCTCTATTGGAAAATTTGTCTGTACCAGGCTTCAACCTTTCCACTTGGGCTGGAATGTTGCACAAAGACCCCTTCGGCAGCAAAGAAGTGGTTGATGAAAGTACACTATAGGATTTATCAACTATCAAGTTCTGGCTTTCCTTAGAACGACATGCAACAGCAAACTTCATCACCCTCATCATTGCATCAAGAAGATCCTGATATTCAAATGATAAATGTTATTTGTTCGGTCTACACCCTCACTTCTCAAATTAGAGAGATTATCCTCTAGATCCAGATAATGATTTACTCCAAAATACTTCCCTTCGTGAAACTTACTATCAATGAAGAACCACGAGAAAACAAAGCACAATGAAAAGTACTATTACTTGCTTTTTCAAGGATTCTGACGTTAACAGCCATGAAGTTTTCAATTTGGTCCCATAGTTTGACCACAAATTGGAAAAGAACTTCCTCGAAACCTTGATTTTTCTGGATTCTGAATCCATTCCAACATTTTCATATCAACAAAAAAAAAAGTAATCAAATGCATTTCAACCTTTTCCACCTTGACTTCCCACAAACCAAAAAGAAAACAAGCAGACAACAGAAAATAAGTAGTGAAAAATGGAGCCCCAAATGTGAAGACTTAGGTAAAAACCATTATATAAAGTCCAGCTAAGGAGCACTGGCAGGACCATACATGAGGGCATAATAGGAACCATATTGAAACAAAAACTGAGTCACAAGCAGCACAAACCATGTGGGTAAAGAAATAGCGAGGGCTGCAAAGATGTGGAACAGAGAGTGCTTGACACGATAAACAAGAAAACAATGAGCTAAACAAATAAAAACATGTCATCCAGAAATCATACCAAGGAAGCATCTCCTTATAATTGCATTCCGATAGCTGAAGTATGATCTTTGCTGACTTCGGATTTCCCTGGATCTATACAAGCAAAGTAGCATGAGATCCACAAGACTAGAAATTAAACAGTTTTCTTCGAAGAGGAAAAAGTTGAATGCCTACAGAAAAATGTAATAAAAAAATGTTGCTGGTGCCCAAGTTATGCCACTTAGACAGATCCATTGATATTGCTCGCTGGGTTTGAAGCATAGACATTTTAACTTCTAAACCTACTAAAAAGGAAAGTTCTTGACAGATACAGACATTGATCACTGGGTTTGGAACACGGGCATTTTAGCATCCAACAAAAAATGAAAATAGCAATATCCAGCTAGGGGCCCATCGAGAGTACAAGCATTAGCTGTTTTCACTGGAAACAATTGATCTCTTGTGAACCTAGCTTAACAGAATATCAAACAGAGTTACAGTTGTGCACACTTACATAAACCTCAGCCAGATTCATGTGTATACTCTTTTCCAGTTTCAGAAAAATTTCCAGCATATATTTCTGCCCACTTTTCCCAATCACAGATATAACCTCCAGTTTGAGTGGAAATAACATCGTAAAATCATCACAAAACACCAAGGAAACAATCTTATCAACAACAATTTCCATATAGTTCATTGTCTTCTCAGACTCATCACAACCGTTAAGAAACCAGCCAATATGCAAGTCCTTTCAATACCAATTTCCACAAGAATGTCTCACAGAAATCTGCAGTGGTAATTGATATGAGAGTTGTTAAAATGTTGTCAAATGTTGATTTTGATATCAGCAGATAGCCCCCAGGCAATGTAGCCAAAGTCAGCAAGCCTTTCACTGCATTTTAATTAAAATAATTGTGAATACCATGGCAACTCACCACCAATAGAGATAATAATAGCCAGCAACTGGGAAAAAAAAAAAGACAAAGGAAAACAGAGGAACATTTTGACTGAAAACATCAAAAAACATTAAGAGAATCTCCTTCCTTGATTCATGACATCACATCCTACTTCGTAGAAATCTAGCAGGTTCATATTTACATCCAATAATACCAATGAATGATATACGCATAAAAGGATTGACCTGCAAGATGCAAATTGGGATCAGCATTCTTAGCTCTCTTTTTCAAGATAGAACAGAAGATCTTGCTTAAGGAAGCGGAGAAGTGCTGGAGCCAGCAGCACTATGTCTCATTCGCATAAACAAATTGTGATTTGGGACCCTCGGGATCCACAATCAGATATGCACATGCTCCCAGCAGTTCGATGCAGAGGTAAAGAGATCCAAAGTTAGCTTGTCCACAGACAATTCCATTGCCATTTGAACAGCACATGCCACATGCACTTTCAACAGAAAGCCCTACAGCTGTCATCAGGTGGGGGTAGAAACTTTGGAAAATTTTATTGCACGAAGCAACGGAAGACTTGGCAGAAACATAAAGTATACGACCAACAGCATATAATTTTTGCTTTCTTTGTGTCGGAATTTCTTTATAGCCCCTGTAACTTGTAGCAGTGTTGATAATCACATTTATCTCCTGATCATGAATAATCAAACCTAAGAACAAATCATTATTTTGAATGATAAGCTTCTCTAAGAGTGATAGAGCCTGTCTTTCTATTTGATTCCCCTGAGTATCTACACCATGCAGCAATTCTAAGGTAAAGGATAAGGCATGCTCATCTCCTGAATTACAAATTGCATCTCTCAATGAAGACCAAAGAGCTCCAGCATGTTTTGCTACTCTTTCTGCTCCATACTGTGATGTGCAGCAGCCAAGGTACTTCAAAGAATCAACCTAAAAGCATTAAGTGCCAGAATTGAATTTGATTGGGTTTCAAAGACATTCATCTTGAACATACCAAAGGCACATTCTAAGCTTGCATATCAACAAAAGTCAAGGCAACTTACCTTGGCAGATGGCAAGGAGGAAGAAAGCTTTTCAAGAAGCAACAGCATGGCAAAAGGCTCAAAAAGAGGTGTCAAAGAACATGCAAGCTGTGTAAAATAGTGAGGGAGAAAAAAAAAAAAAAAACACTGAAGCTCATAGTTCAACAGGTCACTCATCTAACATGAATGCTGGCAGATCACGTGGAATCATTGAATATACATATATGAGGCATCCTTTGAATATTTAAAACAGCACAATAAAACAAAAATGTAAAAATATTCAGCAATTTCAGACCATCATATAACATGCTCTCAGATGCAGATAAAGCTTCAATGTACATAGAATTGAACCATGACCATGAAAAGGCCATTTGCCTTTAATGCATGTTTGTCTCTCCTTTTACTTAATTATAAATTTTTAGAGGCTGAAATTTTATTTTAGTGAATAAATTCCACAAAATAGATACAAGTAGGATATTTCAAATGAAAGGAGCAGCAACTTCCTTTCAGTTCCATTTCCTTGATTACATTAATTCTAGATGAAAGAGTCAAGTAGTGGAAGGCACAACAAGCTTTTGTTTTACATTCCACCCCTTCTTCAGATATTCTATCATAAAAATTCCCACACTTGCAACTGTTTTGTGAAGAGTTACTTACAGTTCAGCTCATGCTAAACTTTCAAAGGACGAGAACAAAAGATAATATTGGCCTAAAAAAGAGACAAATTTGTATATTCTAAAGATAATATATCTGCTTAGAATATCCAATAATCCACTGCTTTCCCACTAGTCAGAATCTAGTTTCAAACTTGAATAATGCCATCGAAGAAAAGGCCTAAAAAAGAGACAAATTTTGACCTGCACAATTTACCCACATGAATTCAGCCCTGTTTGGGGAATATGAACAAACCTCCAATTGCCTGTGTCCAGCTCCTGACTAGGATTATAGGTGCAAAAGTGATGACTCTCAACAAAAAAAGAGCCTCCATTGCAACATAGCAATCTGAATCAAAAACTAGCGACAAATCTCCAACAATGCAGCAAATGCAGCCTGCATTATGTACCATTAGTGCACTTGAGAGATCATCTCTTTTCACATCAGCATCCTCAGCTTGTGGCTGGAAATTAGAAGGATGACAATGCAAAAGTCAATAACATGCACTAAAAACTATCACAGAAAAGAACAAGAAAGTCCAACGTTTTAACATGTTAGAACATATTGGCTAGAAAGAAAGCATCCAACAAAATGAGATTTGCCACTAGATCAACTGAAAATGCATTGAAATAATAGAGTGCAAGATATTACCAAGGATCACAAGTTTGGCGATTATAAAGCATCAAAACCATCTAACAATTGCAGAGTTCTTTTTCTTTTTTTTTTTTTTTTTGTTCTCTCTTAAAATTTGTTCTCTCCTCAAAAGCTTCATTCTATGGAGGCTCAACACATCTTTTCGGAAAGGATCGCATACTAATATGCCAAGAGGCATTATCCTGTGTCCATGTTATCCTTCTTTTCAGCATCTAGTGGGGATTACAGATCAGCAGTAACCTGTAACTTCTTAAGAAGGAAACAATGAAAACAAAGAAGCAAGAAAAGAAAAGAGCATCATTCCTCACTTCCTACATGTGAAAACAGTCAAATGGCACTACAGAAGGAAGCCACCCACAGTCTGCATACATAGAGACGAATGCACTCAGGACAGAATTCCTTCCGCAAATTTCCAGAATTTATTTGCAGTTAGTACGTGGAGGACAAACCTTAACATAATTGAAAGACTCAAATTCAGGTTTTGTTTTAAAGCTTCTGCTAACTTCCATCAATAAACTAATGTCTCCAACAAAAGTGACTGAATCAATGGTCAAAGTATTTTGAAGTTGTTTCAGACTCTCAACACACTAAAGCACTAAAACATCTAAGAAAAAGACAAAAAGCCTAAGATATCCAAGAAAAAGAAAAGCTCGAAATGTTTAAGATTAAGGGCATGCATAGTTAATTAACATGTACAGATAATTCTCATCCACTTCATATATAATCACTTTCCTCAAAAGTCTTATGAGAATAGCTTAGACCATACAGAGGTACACATACCACAGAATAAGCATTAAGACTATGCAGTAAGCTTACATGTGTAAAATGAATAGGAAAGTAAGAGCCCAAAATGCCAAAAAGGTCGCTGGCATAACTTGCAATAGGGGGCCACAAGGATCTGGAAATAGTTGTGCTAGAGTCTCCACAATATGAAATATTAGCATTAGGCACTGGGGATCCTTTTCCCCATCAATAGCTTCGCAGAAACCAGAAACAAGTTCATCGCCTTATGTCGCAATCAATAAAGTTCTCAATATATGATATGAAAATCAAATATTATGGAAGAACGTGGCATGATTACGGGAGAGCCATCCTATAACCAATAATATTTAAACCGTCAGTCATTCAATTATAAGTAAAACTTGAAGAAAATGATGCTGAGGATTATACCACTGAAGCAACAGAATCAGGATGGTCTTCTAGTAAGCATTCCAGAAGTTCAAGGCAAAACTACGAGAAAACATTTTACTTGTCAACACCAAACCAAAGCTTCCCAGGGAATTTCCTGAAAACATATGGATGAACTGGGATTAAATTGGCAATGTAAACATCCTACCTTTCTGTCACGTTGTCCTAAAGACTGAATCTGCAGATTCAGTAAGTAAGAGCCGACAAGAGCTTTTGCATCACTGCAAGTGACTGTACCACCACTTTTCCTCTTCATCAGTGCCAAACAACCAACAAGCACACCACGTAAAGCTCTCCAATCTGCCTGATTAAAGCATTATATATCCAAATAATTTTATTGCAGTGCAACAAAAAATAAATTAAACATTAGGGTAAAAAATAAAAAGAGGTAAGAATGCAAATTTAATAATCTTTTGTTTTGTAATCAGATTAAAAGAATGTGTTCAACAGTGTAAACTGGACCTTGCAGATGCAGAAACAGGCAAGAAACATGTAAAAACAAAAGGGAATAGATAGATGCTGAATAAATAAAATAAAGTGAAACTCTAGCATTGGACATCATAGGTACTTGCTTTATGCATCCCCATGCTTTGAAAGCAGTACCAAATATGAATGCTTCTTTGATGACAAACCACAGCATAACAGTAAATAATAATAATAATAGACAGTTAATGGATTAGCATTGGCACGACAATAGTGTTTACTCCAGGTGTCCCTAAAAAGACCAAGCCTGATAAGAACAGGCATGAACCAAGTATGAAACCATCAAAATCTCAAAGTGGAAGAATTATTCTCTCCTTCAACATGCAACCTCTCACAAACATATGGGGGATCCTAGCTTAGCATTCCAATTTTGTTCTTCTGAATAAGTGTGTATTAACACCAGAGAAGGCTATGACACGGAATAAGTATTCAATATAAATAATATAAGGGATGTCATAAGTTTGTCACCATTTCTGTTTTGACTAGAATGACATCTTCAACACATGATTAGAAAATTAGAACAAATGAAAGTAAAGGTTGTGAAAAAGCAAAGACAGTCGATAAAGTTGCAAACACAAGAAAAACAATATATGTGTGTTTGGAAAGTCTTCACCAAAGCCTCTCCCATGTGGGCTATGGTGCTCAACAATGAAGACATACTCACCAATCATTGTGTGAAGAATGTTATCAAGCTATGTACAGTAGCTTCATCCAGGGGCTTCGATGAAAGACAAGTAAGCACTTCTCCAAGCAGAAGAATACCTTAAGAAGAACAAAGTTCAGGAGCTTTTCCCACCCTCCAACAAACTAGAATTTCCAATTTGCATGGTTGAACCAAATTGCACAGATAAGAAATAATTACCTCTTGCACAAATGACGTTGTCACTTGTAGTCAAATACATCTCCATCTGTCTAACCTAGTTTTGAAGCATTGCAACGATGAGTTCACATAAAAAAATGAATTAAAAATTAGATACAGCAAGGAAGATGGAGAGATACCAGCAATCCTATAGTTATTACATTATTCATCAAGAGAGAGACGACCGCATCCCGACTGGCTGCCTGTATTCCAATTCACAAAGGAAAGATAAAACCAAAATTTTCAAAAACCAAATTACTCAAACCAGTCTGAGATTTGCAAAAAAACACCCCATCACATAAATGCATGTATGCTATCACAATTATACATCTAAATACAAAAATATGCACATTTTCACTCAAAGTTGTTTCCTTTAGCAAAATTAAAATAAAACTTCCAAATCCAATAAAAAATCAAATTATCAATTGAAATTGACCCGTCAGAATCCACGCGGTAATTGGCTATATGCTCTAAATTCAACAAAATTACCCAATTTGCAGCCACAAATTCATAGCTTACACGACCAAATTTAGGAAATTATGAACCTAAAGAATGAAACTTTCTTAAAAAGATTCCAACTTTATTGAAATTTGTGGGTTTTAAGGGAAGTGGAGGTTGAACCTGCTGAGCTGGGGAGCGAGACAAGTCGACGAACGATTCAATGTGCTGAGTCAACTGACTCGGTTCTGCCATCGCCTTGTAATTATGGGAAAATTTTTAGGATTTTAGACGCCTTTAGAGGGAAAGCAGAGCAGGGTTTAGTAAAGCCCTGAAGCTTAGTTGGTTATGTATACGGTACGAGTGTCACGTGTGGAAAGTTGTGTTTTTGCGCATGCAGCACCAAATTATTAGTTATTTATTATTGTATGCTAGCCTCTTTTCTTTTCTTTTGGGGGGAGTACTCCTTTTGTTATTTATAAAATTTTTATATTTTTATACTACTAATAATATATAAATTATTTATTATTATATCATACAACACAATTTAATAAAAAATATAAATTATTAATTTAAATAAATAATAATAAAATAATTAGTTTTTTTATTCAGCAAAAATGAAACAAAATAAATATTTATTAAAAAAATGTCTTGTATTTTCTCTTTCTTTCTTATATAATCTTTTTTGTATGCTATTTTAAATTTTTGATGTGAAAAAATCTTTATTTTTTTAGAATTTGGACTATATTTTTGTTCTTTAAAATTCTGATAAAAAATCATTATTAAAAGTATAGAAAATTAAATTATACAAGTTGTAGAATCAAGAGCTGGATCTAAATAAAGATCACCTGTACATAGTTTATACAATCTCTATATTACAGCGAAATAACTTTGCTGTTGCACGAAACTTGCATTCTACGGTATCAGCAGCGATCTTACAAAAGAAAAGGGTAAATGAAATTTGGGCCATTTAAGTCACACTTCTAAGTAGCTTATGTATTTCACATATACGAAGAAGCAGACTGCTGCAATAATTGATCACAGGCTAGGGCCGAATGAGTGAGGGATATAGAGAGAGAACAATAGAGATAGATGAGCTGCAACTTGATCTCCCAAAAACAGATGAAGTTACCATTTCTCAACATTACAACGCGATTGCAAACACAAAAATTTATAACATCAAACGAGTACATTCTTCACCTCAAACTGTCAGCCACTTCTTTTTCCCCATCACAAGAAGCTTCGTCTAGCATGTCAAGGAATCCTTTCTTGGCAGTCCCTCGGAATGCAGAGGCATTCAATCGAAGGCTGTAAGAGGATGCTGCATCAAACTTTGTCCACAACTCCCTTTTCAGAGTGTTCTCACCAGGACGCTTCCCCGTTGCCAAGGCACTTGCAGGTTCCTTCCACACGGGGGTATCTACTAGAGTCATTCTGCTGCTCCCATCATCTGGCAAAAAGTGAAACTTCGATCAGAGTGACGTTTATATTGATTGAGTTAACCAAGCAAGTCATGCAAACAGAAAGATAAATACCTGGGTTACAGGAATTCCTAACTTGAAAGCAATTAATAGCAGATTGAACATCATGCATTTCTGATGAATTTGTCTTCATTTGCTGATTCAAGGCAGGAGGCTTTATTGACAAATGATTGCAAGAAGCAAGTTGTGATTTATCATCAGTCGGATCTAACAGAACACAGCTTTTAGGAGGTGAAAATGACCAATTTGGCGATGCCTCCAAGTCTTTATTACCAATTCTGGATTTATAGGCCCTATTTATCCCTAGGAGCTCCGGATACTTCAAAGCCAGATCATCAGAGCCTTCACTCCCAGAAGATTCAGAAATTTGCAAAAATTTTCCAACAGGAAATGGGGTTGACTTCCAAGTTCTGTCATTACCTTTGTGAGAAGAGTTAGCAATAGTCTCAAGCAACACACATGATTTTGGAGGGGACATCTTTAATAATAGAGTCATAACAAGCACAGATTGGTCTCTTTTTGAGAATAGAGGAGCGGAATCATCCCCAAGCCCAGTTTTAGTTTCAGCCAAAACAGAATCAGAAGGCTTACTTAAGGTTGCCTCATTACTTGGAATTGTTGAAAATGATGGTAGTTCGACAGCAGGGTCTGTTGCAATCCTTTCAATATCTGACCTCAGCAAGTTATGGCATTTGGATGATAACGTCTTCGTTATTGGAAGAGGTGTGAGCAGAAAGAGTTGTGTACCTCTCTCAATATTACAATCAGCTCACCGGGATACAAGAGGAGAAGGAGAGATCAATGAGACCATTTTGGTTTCTTCTGGACTGCCAATTTGTATTTTTTCTTTTTCACTCACTGGAGAAACAGATTCACCTTCCAAAGACCATCCCCACTGGTTCTCGGGTTCCATTAAAAGACTTGAGAGGACCTTCTGAAATCTTGGGACTCATGGCTGCAAACATATTTTAGATGAAGCTTCACATCACTATCACAATAGAGTGTGTGCAATTCAAAGATGGAGCCGGAATTTTCTAAAAGGACTGACCTTCAAAGAAGAAAGCATATCAGACAAGACATGTGTAAAAGACTCAATTTCTTTTCTCCCCTCTTTGGTTGTTGCCTTCAGTTTGAATGCTTCCGCAACAAGTTCATCAATCTGTTGACCAACACATGATTAAACCAAAATCGAAGAAAATATTGACAGAAGACAATAATTTCCAAACCACCTACATAAAGAAAACATGTAAACACACACATATATTCATGCAGACTGGACATGAGAGAATGGCAAAAACTTCTGAAGCTTTAAATAATAAAAACCCAGATAACAAGATCTACAAAAGCATCAAAACAGCAGCCAACATTCATTTATAGGTAAGTACAACATACGCTTCATTGATAATTGTTTCACCTCTGTAGAACCATCTATTTCCAACAAACAAATTGGCACAACCCACGTAGAAGAAGGAACAAGCATTTCCTCACTCAAGCACATGAATGTAATCACGACTACTTAAAGCTGCATGCATTTAATTTAGAATCCCTCAAATTCCTCCTTTATCACTTCCCTCCAATAGGTTCCCATATCTTGGAATCAATGAAATAACCTCCCATGTGACCTTGTCATTACACCGAGTCTTGCCCTTCAAACCGGTCATCACAATGCACAAGCTTAACATATCATAAGTTTTGGGAAAAGGGCAACCTTACATCGCGATTAGAACCCGTAAACCATACCTAACAATACAAAATGAAACAATTTGAAATAAAGGCTTCCAATTTAAAAGCTTTTCAGTCATGCAACTACCTGAAATTCTCACCAATTTGAAAGCAAAACCCCTAAAGGAGAGAACAAACCTTAAAAAAATAATAAGAAGAAGAAGAAGATGCGCACTTTCTACTTATCTACTCTCAATTTACAGAGTTAAAACACAGAAAACAGTTGAAAGTCATTAAAATCGAAACAACACGTGTATCCATTATTTCTGTACAAAGCAAAAAATATAAAGAGAAATGCAGTTCGTGAGTAGTCGTCTTTCCATAACTTTCCTGGGAAACAAACAGAATCACAGAATAACAAAAAGAAATTTAATAAAGAAAAAAAAAGCAGCAAAATCCAAAATCACCAAAATAAAATTTGAGAATTCGTACATAAATAATCACGAAAATTGTTAGCCTTTCTATTACTTTCTCAGGAACCAAACAGAATCACAGAGTAAATAAATCGAAATTCAAAAAACAGAAAATCGAAAATCACCGAAAAAAATTAATAATTCGTTCACAAATAAGCACGCGTGTGCTGTAACTCTATGTACGGCACAGCGAACAATTTGTGCACATCGATAGAAGGTGACCTGGCGTGCGAGAGAAGAGAGATCGGACTGGACGAGCAAAAGCCCATCGAGAAACGCATCTTCTCCTTCTTCTTCTTGATCCGTAAAGGTCCGTTGACTACCGGTCTTCTTGCCGGCAACCGCCGGTTTCTTCTTCGCCATCACGGACTTCGAGAAATTTCCTTCTCCGGTGTTGATATTGCCGTTCCTATTCGGTATGTCTCTCAGCGGTTTTCTCCCCGACCTCACTTTCCCTTCGTTTCTCGCCATTTTCTCGCTCGCCGAACACACTCCCGACCACTCGGTGCGTGTGAGAGAGCGGTGTCTTTGGATTTTGAATGTCTGGAGAGGCGGGGGCTGCCTACGGGCTTGGTTGGTTCGCGTGATTTCCTCGTCCGGATCGGGTTTTACCCGAATTTAATCTCATAAGACCCGCGAGAGTTGGTCCGGTTCGAGTAATTATAATAATGGACTAATGTGGTAATTTCAAATATACTTTCAAAATTTATATTTAAAAAATTCGAATTCAAAATAAAATATGCTTCAGGCGGCGCGTGTATGCCACGCGCCACTCGAGATATAAAACATGCATTCAACGTCACGGCGATTCATCCACGCCTGCGTCTCTCAATCTAACAATGGCGAAGCATTTCGGTGAAATCGGAATCGCACAGCAAAAGTACTACAACTCCATCCCTTTCCCATCGGTTGTCGCTCCAATACCCTCCGCCGCTCCCTCTCTCCTCAGGGAATTCCCTTTAACCACGGCCTCCGAATTCGACGACGCGGTCGAGGCGTTGGACTTCAATGAGAGCTTACGGCGGCCTGTTGAGGTCATGCCACTGCTTCCTTATATCGGGAGGTATGTCATTGTAGTGCCGTTGTATTCTCCTGAATTACCGAAAGCGGGATAAGTTCTGTGAGATTGTTGCATCCTCTTGTATTTGACGTTTTGCTGCACATGAATTAGCAGATGAGGCTTTGGATCATTTCAATTTGACGCAGAAGGAAGGGTTCAAAGAACTAATTGCTTGTATCCATACTGGTTTGAAATATCTTTCTTATTCCCCTTTTTTTTCTTCTTTTTCCCAATCATAGCTATTTGATTATATGCCTTGGAAAGCATTTGGCAGATTTATTTGGATGTTCTTTAGTTATAGCATTCAAAGATAAAACGATTCCTACATGAATTTGAAACTGTAACCTTCACATTGAGCCCTTGATCTGAAACAAAAAGGAAAAAAAAAGGAAAGTGGTTTCCTGGAGCTTGGATTTCTAGCTCCTGCCACCTCTAATGGACGTGCTGTCATGAAATGCAGCGCACGACTGGCAGAAATTGAGTCAACCCAAGGGACCAGAACTAAATATCATGGTTGAAGAATTCTCATTGCTAAGAAAATTCAAGGAGGAACCAATTGGAAGCTCATGCATAACATCACTGGAATTTATTATAATTTAATTCCATCTCTCAATTTACTCTGTAATAAGAATTATGGTGTTTGATTATTGTCATTGTTAAGGTAAGAGTTTCCAATCTGGGCAAACATCATTTGTTTTTCCCTCTCTCATTCAACAACGATTGTAAGAGATTGAAGAATTATGGTGTTTGATTATCGTCATTGTGAAAGTAAAAGTTTCCAATCTGGGCAAATATCATTTGTTTTTCCCTTTCTCATTCAACAACGATCGTAAGAGATTGAAGTTGGCTAAAGATTCCTACTTCTTGTTAATGCAATTAATCCTTCCTACGTACTTAAAGATGTAATCTTCATGCGGTGCGACCTTTTCATACCGGAATCCACGCAAGGAATTGACTGCCAAGGAATTAGACAAGAATCTTCTCTTGTTCAATTTTCAAGCCCCCGTGATAAACAATTTGTTCTTGACAACCAACCATGGAACTTCGATGAGCATGCCGTCCTTGCTTGCGGAAATTCGTGGGGATGAACAACTTCTGAGTGTTGAATTCTTCAAACTTCCTCCGTGGGCTAAGAGTTTATGATCTCTCGTTCATTGGCAGTAAAATTGAAACTTTTATGACGATGGATGTGTAGGATTGCAAGCGAACTTTTTGAGTTGAAATATATATGAAAAGCAACCAAACTTTTGTTTCAGTCAGAGGTGGCAGAGCCGGCTGCAAGGTCGTCGTCCTCAAAGGATCAGAACTCCAAAATGCTTCCAGAGCCACACACAGGCAGGCAGGGGTGGTTAGGTTGAGCCGTTATCTGGTGTAGTTGATGATCTCACATCTATGGGAATTGCAAAATAACCGTCATCAAAACTTTGAGTGCTCTACTACCTTCACGCCCCATTTATAGCTCTGCTGCAACACTGAAGCCTTTTATTAAGGGGATTGAATTAATGGCAATGTATCTTCAGCCTCTTTCGATGACCATTCCTTCTTCGTTGCATTTACTTTTCGGCACAACCGTAAACATGGCAATCGAGCAATGAAATTCGCTCTAAAAACTAAGGGCAGAAACTTATATGCAATGAGTGAAAGCTTGCATTAGACCAAGGTGGAGACTCTCAGGAGATGAGGCCCTTGTTTATTGTTTATTGTTCCGTTGTTAATGTTGCAGATTGCTGATTACTGTTAGTGATGAATTTAAAATTATTGTAGTATTTGGTTAGTTTGAATTGCCTATTGATGTTAAATAATCAAAATACTAATTAGTAAAGAGATGGGTTTAGGATACAAAGGATAAGAATAAATTTGTCAATGGAAATCAAACCAGCAATAAGTAAAACCAGAAAGTAGCTGCGGGTACTTTCTACTTTCTGATTAGCTAATGTTAGGTACCTTTATAAAAGCATTAGTTGCTATGAAACAAAGGAAAAAAAAAAAAAAACTAAACATTCTCTAGACTATTGTTAATAGCTAAACAACAATTAGTAAGTCCAAAATGCTAAAACAAACACCCTTTTTCTTCTATTAAATATTTTACTAACTAATATGATATATGTTTTGTAATTATCATTTGTCAAATTAATATTTGATCCTTAAGTTTTGATGGACAAAATTTGCTAAAAGATGAAACTTATTGAGCTATAATACATAATATGTTAGTAATTAGATATTTGAGAAAAAAAATAATATTTGCATAACATTGCTAATGTTGTTTATTAAGAAATGAGCCTTTTGAATTATATAAAATTAGACTAGTTCATATTTCTTATTGTATAAAAAGTATGAAAGAAGATTTATTAAAAATATTTTTACTACTCTAAATTTTCTCAAAATCTTCAACCTATTTGGAATATGTATTTTCAAATCTATATTCTTACTTTTCATTGAACAATTCATTTGAATAGAATTTCACTAATAGAGGTCAGGAGGAAAGATAATGGAGAATTAAATCAATTAATTGTTCTTAGTAATTGAAGGATGTCTCGGCACAATAATGCAAGGCTTGCTAGCAAACTTGAGGCTCATTCTTTTAAGTTAATAAGTAGTAAGAGAGGAAAGAAATTTGTTTGATCAGATTATAATTATTTATAATTTGAATAATATTTATTATATATATTATTTATTTTAAAAATATTAAAATTAAATTTTTAAATTTATATTTTCTATTTAACTATTAAGAAATTTGAATTCAATTTTTTATATATTTATTCAATTTTCACTTGCATTAAATTTTTTCCATAATCAATAAATTTATATTTTTATTTTGGTGATAAATTTAAAAATAATAATTTATTATCAATTATTTAGTTTTTTTTTTCTTTTTAGATTTTTTCGTCAATTACATACCTTCTATATCTCTATTTCAACACTTAACATAAATATCTTGAATTTTACTTTTTTAAGTATTTTCATGATATAATTTACAAATAAAAAACCTCCCTTCTTAATTGAATATCATTAAATAAAATTTATAAAACTTAATGAAACACGTCTCTTTTTTATCTTATCATTATTTATAAAATCTAAATTTGCTATGACACATTCTTATTGATTCCATTTACTTTAAAAAGTGACTGTACTCCAAAATTTTGATCTTGTAACTGGAATAGGGGTTGTTATTAAAACTTGACGTATTGTGCATCTTTATAAGTTTATAAATAGAGAAGGGCATCCATACCTTAAAAGTAAGTCTCTCGGATGCCCTTCTCTTTGTTTACTTCTTTCACCTACTTCTTTCATCGATTGACTTAAGTGTCGAATTGGCAAAGTCGGAGGACTCTCAGTTAGATCCTCAACTGTCCGTTCATCTTATAGGTGTTTTAACTCAAATCGGCAAATCCCCTAGCGCGGAACTCATATTAACGTGGGAAAAGTATTTTCAATTATATGGACTTGATGAAACAAATCGAGGATTACTCTCAAAACTAAGAGTAATTGGTAGATCAGCGAATGCAACTTCACTTAACTACACATAAGTGGCCTAATTATGCAATTTACCCCTTAAAAAAAAAAAAAAACTACTTCCGTTAGTAAGATCGGATGACAAGTTACATCTAGTTATTATTGCATATTGCATAGAGTTCTCGAAATGGGTTGTCGGCTTGAGTTCCGATCGGATCACTTCAACAATAGCATGTGCCATTACTATGAAATCTCAAAAGAAAAGGAGGATGGGTCATTGCTAAGAAAAAATTGACCAATAAGAGACAAAAATAATGTATTTAATTGAATATAAATAATTTTTATATTATATACAAAACATATTATATTATATTATATATAAAATATTATATATATAATATAAAAATTAGTTATATTTATTTAAATTTATTATTTTTTATCTATTTAAAATTTCTTTTATATCTATATCATATAACTTTGTAGATATTTTTTTTCACATAATTAGAGAATTTTTTTATTAATTCTGGTAAATAAAACAAAAAAAATATTTTAAATATCTTTAATAAATGATACTTTAAATATTTTTTATTATTTATATAATTTTATTAATAATATATATTTACCAAATTAATTTAAAATACATGAAATATTTGGTTGGATCAAATAAAAAAAAATCAAAGGTTCTTAAAGGAGAAAATAAAATATTATTTTTTGGTTAAATTTTAGACAAATTAGTCCAATCAAAATAGAATATTCCTTTGAGCGCGGAAAAAGTCGCGGTTGGCGGCCACAGGGCCTCTCCCTCCTCTGGCCGATGGGTCCGCTTAATAATTTCGTCGAAACCTTCTTGCAAATACATAGGAAGAAATTAACTCAACTCTTCAAAAATAATGTCACATCTTGTTAAGGAACCAGCCCAATAATAAAAAAAAAAAAAAAGAAACAAAGTAGAATATGTAAGTTTTTGGCAAAGATCTATCTTTCTTAAAAAAAATATGCCATTATTATCCCATCTCAAAAGAAAAAGATGCTACGTTACTAAGAATAAATTGACTAATAAATTTACTTATTAGAGCATTAAGTCAATACAAAAATAATAAATTTAAGTATATATACATAATTTTTAAATTATATATTAAATATTTTATAAAAATTTTGTGTGTATTTATACTAAATCTCTTCTCTCTCGTACCATAATTAGAAAATACTCTATTTTTTATATTTTTTTAATTAAAATATTTCATATTTTTTATAAAATAAATAATGCACCAAGGCTTCAGCATCATTATCCTATTTATAAGAAACACAAGCAAAAGTATTCCTTATAATCTCAGCTTTCACTTCCTTTAGTCCTTCAATTTCCTCTTTTTGTTAATATACTAATGGCTGAGGCACTTGTTTCTCCGGTGGTGGAGCAGCTGGTCTCCATCATGGCTCGTGAGCTAGAACGAGAGGTGAGGCTTGTAGTGGGTGTTGAAAATGCAGTTGACCAGCTGACTAGCAATCTCACTGCCATCAAAGCTGTGCTCGCTGATGCAGAGACAAGGCAAGTAAAGGAGGCCACCGTCCGAGATTGGCTGGAGAAGCTCAGAGATGTGGCTTATGACATTGAGGACGTGTTGGACGATTGGGAATCTGCAATTCTTAGCTCTCAGAGCAAACCGGGAGATGAACAGGATCCGAAGAAGCCTGAGAGGAAGGTATGCTCCTTCTTACGGTCCTCTTGCTTTTGTTGTAAACAAATTGGTCAGCGTCATGACATTGCTAGGAAGATCAAAGAGCTGAATGAAAGGTTAGACAGAATTGCCCAGGAGAGATATCGCTACCACTTTGATGAAAGAGAGAACAACCCACCAATTGAGCGACCTATGACCACCTCTTTGATTGACATAACAGAGGTGAAGGGTAGGGAAGAGGATAAAAATGTCTTAGTAAACAAGTTGTTGAGTGAGCCAAATGATGCTGATGGGTCAGACCCCCGCGTTATCTCCATAGTTGGGATGGGGGGGATTGGCAAGACAACACTTGCCCAATTTGCCTTAAACGATGATAGGGTAAATGACCATTTTGATAACAAAATTTGGGTCTGTGTCTCAGATCCTTTTGACGTGACAAGGGTTGCTAAGGCAATTCTTGAATCTCTTCTAGATTCTGCTCCAAACGTCACAGAATTACAAAGTTTGTTAAAACAAATAGGAGATCATGTTAAGGAAAGAAAAATACTTCTTGTTATGGACGATGTGTGGGAAGAGAATTATAAGAAGTGGGATCAATTGAAACCATCTCTAAACTCTGCTTCCCCAAAAAGTAAAATTTTGGTGACTTCGCGCAAAAGAAATATTGCATTGATCATGGGTTGTTCTAATAATAATATTTTAAATATAGGAAGATTATCGGGCGGGGAGTGCTGGTCAATTGTAAGTAAAATAGCATTTATGGGTTGGGGTGATACTGAAGGCAAAAAAAATTTAGAAAAGATTTTTGGTGAAGAAATATCAGAAAAGTGCAGGGGTTTGCCCCTTGCTGCAAAGGCTCTGGGGGGACTTTTGCGGCTTAGAAAAACTAGAGAGGAATGGCAAAGTATTTTAAGTAGCGAGGTGTGGGAATTAGAAGAAGCTCAAAGAGATGTTATTGCCCCTCTATGGTTGAGCTATTATGATCTGTCCCCAGCATTGAAACGATGTTTCTCCTACTGTGCTGTCTTCCCAAAGGATCGTGGGATTATTAAGAGTGAGTTGATAGAATTGTGGATGGCTCAAGGCTATCTGAAGCAAAGACAGAGCGATGACTGGGAGGTCACCGGAGAAAATTATTTTCAAAATTTAGCAATGCGTTCTTTCTTTCAAGATTTCACATACGATGATAATGAGGGAATCTTCAGCTGTAAGATGCATGATATAGTGCATGATTTAGCCCAAATTCTTGCACGGAATGAATGTCTTGGTGTGGAGGTCAACGGTCCAGCGGAGTCAATCATTAAATCTCTATCCAGCAGCAAAGTGCGTCATTTATTGTTAGATCGCACAGATGGTACGCCATCCTTCAGTTCCTTTGACGGTACTAAAAAATTGCGAAGCCTTTTAATCCGGGGATCATGGAATAATAAGTTGCCGCTCACAACAGAAGAAAAGTTATCAAGATTATTCAGTGAATCAACGCATGCAAGATCGTTGAGACTCAGATACGGTGACATTGCAGAGATCCCTCCCTCCATCCGTAAATTGGTACAGTTGAGGTGGCTTGATCTGTCTTGTAATCATGGATTGAAGCAGTTGCCTGAAACACTATGTGAACTGCAGAGTTTGCAGACCATAGATGTTTCTTACTGCAAACAATTGAAGCAGTTGCCTCTTGGGATTGGAAAACTAATTAACTTGAGGCATCTGCATAACTGGGAAGGCCCTAGTAGGTTGCCAAAAGGAATTGGGCAATTAACTGGTCTGAGGACATTGGAGGTGGTCGATGTTGGGTGTGGTGGGGATGAATTTTCTCTTCTGAAGAACCTCAACCAACTTCGGGGAAGGCTTGAAATAAGAAATTTGGGAAAATATAATCGTCACGTGGGCGAGGCTGAGCAAGCAGAGCTCAAGAAAAAGGAACACATCACTCGATTGAATCTTTGTTTTCCTTACGAAGGAGAAGAGCGGTGTACACCAAGGAATGAAGAATTGCTGCTGGAAGCCTTGAAGCCATCTCCAAACTTGGAAATACTTAAGATATGGCACTACTGAGGTACTACCTTTCCTGGTTGGATGATTTCATTAACGAATCTGAGGTCTATTCAGTTGAATGGCTGTGAATCGTGTGAGCACTTGCCTTCGTTGGGTAAGCTGCCGTCTCTCGAAACTCTTGAGTTGTGTGGAATGGAGGGTGTTAAAAAAGTGGGGCAAGAGTTTTTAGGAATAGAAACTCAAATTGGTGACAGTAAAAGTGAGATATCAGCATCTTCTTCTTCTTCACCAGTAGTTGTTGGGCCTTTCCCCAAACTGACAACACTCAGATTCGACGACATGGAAAGCTGGGAAGAGTGGGAGGATTATTATGATGGCACTACCAAACCTCCTCCTATTATAATGCCATCCCTTCGCTCTTTGTCAATTAGTTTCTGCCGACGGTTGAAGGCACTGCCAGATTATATTCTGCAAAGTACAACGCTTCATACACTGCAGATTAAAGATTGCCGTCTTCTGGAGGAACGCTACAACAAGGAGAAGGGAGAAGATTGGTCCAAAATCTCTCACATCTCTGACGTCACTTTTGACTGAGACCACGAAACAAGGTAAGGAAAACGGGAGAACTCTATTTGTTTTATATATAATTAATTTTCTTCTTTTTTATTTTATTTGTTATGATATTTTACGACGATATTCTACCCTATTCCATTCCTTCTTCTTTGTTCTTTATTACCGCCAATCCAATTTTCCTTTTATTTTATTTTATTTTTTGTTTTCCAAATCTTTTAAAACTAGTTTTATATACATTAAGATATTTATTTACTCGCTGCCACTTTCTCTCTTTGTTTTTGTTCTTTTTTTTAACGTCTTCTCTCACCGCAGGCACGCCCTCGAGTTGTTCTTTGAATTGAATCTGATAGGTTGTTGTAGAGGCTGTTCTGATAGGTTCTGCTTAAATGTTGAAATCTGATCGTAGAATTGAGTTGGTTATTGTTCATATCATATCATAATCATTGCCTTATTTCCTCTCCATTAATTTGATTTTTTTTTTTTTTTGTGTGGGTACTAGGATATGCATGCCAAGACAAGTTCAACTGTTGTGTGGATGTCTCGATTTTGCCGGTCAACTGTTTGTGAAAATGTTGAAGCCATTTCATGCACGGGGTTTGCTGCAAATGAGTTAGCGGAAGAAGCTTTGGATCATTTCAATTTGACGCAGAATGAAGGTTTCAAGAACTAATTGCTCGTAGCCATGCTGGTTTGAAATATCTTTCTCATCCCTCTTTTTTTCTTCTTTTCCCAATGATAGATAGCTATTTGATTATGTATCCACGAGAGTTTAATGGAAAGCATTTGACAGAGTTATTCAGGTTAACCCAGATGAAATAGGAAACAAAGGTATGTCGCATTCAAAGATTAATGCTGTTCCTACCTGAATCTGCTACATGAGTTTGAAACTCAACTTGTACATCGGGCCTTTGTTCTGAAAAGAATTTACTTTTTGGTGCTAGGATTTGATAGTGAACTTTGTTCGCTGCTGTCCCCGGCTTCTGCCCCTTTGATGGATATCAGGATATGCTTTCATGAAATGCGGCACAACACTGGCGGAAATTGAATCAACAGAAGGGATTATCTATCCTGCTTGAAGAATTCTCGTTGTAGAGAAAATTTATGGAGGAACGAATTTGAAGTTCATACATAACATCCCTGTAACTGGCTTCGGATACTGTATCATTACTGTTATTGTAAAGGTCCCAACTTTGCAATGTGGCAAACATCTCATCTTGTTTTCCCTTTTCTCAATCAATAACAATTGTAAGAGACTGAAGTTTGCTAAATATTCTACTTCTTGCTCATATAATTAATCCTCCCTTGCGTACTAAAGAGGCAATCCTGGAAGTGTCCCAAGTCCCAAGCAACCATCAGCTTGTGCAATAAAAAGTTATCAAGACAGTCGATAAAGTTGCAGACACAAGAAAAACAATATGTGTGTGCTTGGAAAGTCTTCACCGAAGCCTCTCCCATGTGGGCTATGGTGCTCAACAATGAAGACATACTCACCAATCGTTGTGTGAAGAATGTTATCAAGCTATGTACAGTAGCATCATCCAGGGGCTTCGATGAAAGACAAGTAAGCACCTCTCCAAGCAGAAGAATACCTGAAGAAGAACGAAGTTCAAGAGCTTTTCCCACCCTTCAACAAACTAGAATTTCCAATTCGCATGGTTGAACAAAATTGCACATAATAAGAAATAATTACCTCTTGCACGAATGTCGCTGTCACTTGTAGTCAAATACATTTCCATCTCTTTAACCTAGTGTTGAAGCATTGCAACGATGAGTTGACATAAAAAATGAGTTAAAATTAGATGCAGAGAGGAAGACTGGGAGATACCAGCAATCCTATAGTTACTGCATTATTCATCGAGAGAGACCACCGCATCCTGACTGGCTGCCTGTAAATAGAGGATACAATCAAAATTGTCAAAAACCAAATTACTGAAACCAATCTGAGATTTGCGAAAAAACACCCCATCACATAAATACATGTATGCTATCACAAGTATATGCACATTTTCACCCAAAGTTGTTTCCTTTAGTAAATTTAAAATAAAACTTCCAAATCCAATAAAAAATCAAATTATCAATTGAAATTGACCCGTCAGAATCCACACGGTAATTGGCTATATGCTCTAAATTCAACAAAATTACCCAATTTGCAGCCACAAATTCATAGCTTAAACGACCAAATTTAGGAAATTTTGAACCTAATGAATGAAACTTTCTTAAAAAGATTCCAACTTTATTGAAAATTGTGGGTTTTAAGGGAAGTGGAGGTTGAACCTGCTGAGCTGGGGAGCGAGACAAGTCGACGAACGATTCAATGTGCTGAGTCAACTGACTCGGTTCTGCCATCGCCTTGTAATTATGGGAAAATTTTTAGGATTTTAGACGCCTTTAGAGGGAAAGCAGAGTAGGGTTTAGTAAAGCCCTGAAGCTCAGTTGGTTATGTATACGGTACGAGTGTCACGTGTGGAAAGTAGTGTTTTTGCGCATGCAGCACCAAATTATTAGTTATTTATTATTGTATGCTAGCCTCTTTTCTTTTCTTGTTTTGGGGGGGCGGCAGAGTACTCTTTTTGTTATTTATAAAATTTTTAGATTTTTCATGGATTTTTAAATTTTATAATAATATTTTTAATTTTTTTAAACTACTAATAATATATAAATTATTTATCATTATATGACACAACACAATTTAATAAAAAATATAAATTATTAATTTAAATAAATAATTATAAAATAATTAATTTTTTTATTCAGCAAGAAAAAACAAAATAAATACTTATTAAAAAAATGTCTTGTATTTTGTTTTTCTTTCTTGTATAATCTTTTTTTGTATGCTATTTTAAATTTTTGATGTGAAAAAATCTTTATTTTTTTAGAATTTGGACTATATTTTTGTTCTTTAAAATTCTGATAAAAAATCATTATTAAAAGTATAGAAAATTAAATTATACAAGTTGTAGAATCAAGAGCTGGATCTAAATAAGGATCACCTGTACATAGTTTATACAATCTCTATATTACAGTGAAATAAGTTTGCTGTTGCACGAAACTTGCATTCTACGGTATCAGCAGCGATCTTACAAAAGAAAAGGGTAAATGAAATTTGGGCCATTTAAGTCACACTTCTAAGTAGCTTATGTATTTCACATATACGAAGAAGCAGACTGCTGCAATAATTGATCACAGGCTAGGGCCGAATGAGTGAGGGATATAGAGAGAGAACAATAGAGATAGATGAGCTGCAACTTGATCTCCCAAAAACAGATGAAGTTACCATTTCTCAACATTACAACGCGATTGCAAACACAAAAATTTATAACATCAAACGAGTACATTCTTCACCTCAAACTGTCAGCCACTTCTTTTTCCCCATCACAAGAAGCTTCGTCTAGCATGTCAAGGAATCCTTTCTTGGCAGTCCCTCGGAATGCAGAGGCATTCAATCGAAGGCTGTAAGAGGATGCTGCATCAAACTTTGTCCACAACTCCCTTTTCAGAGTGTTCTCACCAGGACGCTTCCCCGTTGCCAAGGCACTTGCAGGTTCCTTCCACACGGGGGTATCTACTAGAGTCATTCTGCTGCTCCCATCATCTGGCAAAAAGTGAAACTTCGATCAGAGTGACGTTTATATTGATTGAGTTAACCAAGCAAGTCATGCAAACAGAAAGATAAATACCTGGGTTACAGGAATTCCTAACTTGAAAGCAATTAATAGCAGATTGAACATCATGCATTTCTGATGAATTTGTCTTCATTTGCTGATTCAAGGCAGGAGGCTTTATTGACAAATGATTGCAAGAAGCAAGTTGTGATTTATCATCGGTCGGATCTAACAGAACACAGCTTTTAGGAGGTGAAAATGACCAATTTGGCGATGCCTCCAAGTCTTTATTACCAATTCTGGATTTATAGGCCCTATTTATCCCTAAGAGCTCCGGATACTTCAAAGCCAGATCATCAGAGCCTTCACTCCCAGAAGATTCAGAAATTTGCAAAAATTTTCCAACAGGAAATGGGGTTGACTTCCAAGTTCTGTCATTACCTTTGTGAGAAGAGTTAGCAATAGTTTCAAGCAACACACATGATTTTGGAGGGGACATCTTTAATAATGGAGTCATAACAAGCACAGATTGGTCTCTTTTTGAGAATAGAGGAGCGGAATCATCCCCAAGCCCAGTTTTAGTTTCAGCCAAAACAGAATCTGAAGGCTTACTTACGGTTGCCTCATTACTTGGAATTGTTGAAAATGATGGTAGCTCGACAGCAGGGTCTGTTGCAATCCTTTCAATATCTGACCTCGGCAAGTTATAGCATTTGGATGATAATGTCTTCATTATTGGAAGAGGTGTGAGCAGAAAGAGTTGCGTACCTCTCTCAATATTACAATCAGCTCGCCAGGATACAAGAGGAGAAGGAGAGATCAATGAGACCATTTTGGTTTCTTCTGGGCTGCCAATTTGTATTTTTTCTTTTTCACTCACTGGAGAAACAGATTCACCTTCCAAAGACCATCCCCACTGGTTCTCGGGTTCCATTAAAAGACTGGAGAGGACCTTCCGAAATCTTGGGACCCATGGCTGCAAACATATTTTAGATGAAGCTTCACATCACTATCGCAATAGAGTGTGTGCAATTCAAAGATGGAACCGGAATTTTCTAAAAGGACTGACCTTCAAAGAAGAAAGCATATTAGACAAGACGTGTGTAAAAGACTCAATTTCTTTTCTCCCCTCTTTGGTTGTTGCCTTCAACCTGAATGCTTCCGCAACAAGTTCATCAATCTGTTGCCCAATACATGATTAAACCAAAATCGAAGAAAATATTGACAGAAGACAATAATTTCCAAACCACCTACACAAGGAAAGCATGTAAACACACACATGTATTCATGCAGACTGGACATGAGACTGGCAAAAACTTCTGAAGCTTTAAATAATGAAAACCCAGATAACAAGATCTACAAAAGCATCAAAACAGCAGCCAACATTCATTTATAGGTAAGTACAACATGCGCTCCATTGATAATTGTTTCACCTCTGTAGAACCATCTATTTCGAACAAACAAATTGGCACAACCCATGCAGAAGAAGGAACAAGAATTTCCTCACTCAAGCACATGAATGTAATCACAACTACTTAAAGATGCATGCATTTAATTTAGAATCCCTCAAATTCCTCCTTTTTCACTTCCCTCCAATAGGTTCCCATATCTTAGAATCAATGAAATAACCTCCCATGTGACCTTGTCATTACACCGAGTCTTGCCCTTCAAACCGGTCATCACAATGCACAAGCTTAACATATCATAAGTTTTGGGAAAAGGGCAACCTTACATCGCAATTGGAACCCGTAAACCATGTGTAACAATACAAAATGAAATAATTTGAAATAAAGGCTTCCAATTTAAAAGCTTTCCAGTCATGCAACTACCTGAAATTCTCACCAATTTGAAAGCAAAACCCCTAAAGGAGAGAACAACCCTTAAAAAAATAATAAGAAGAAGAAGAAGATGCGCACTTTCTACTTATCTACTCTCAATTTACAGAGTTAAAACACAGAAAACAGTTGAAAGTCATTAAAATCGAAACAACACGTTTATCCATTATTTCTGTACAAAGCAAAAAATAAAAAGAAAAATGCAGTTCGAAAGTAGTCGTCTTTCCATAACTTTCCTGGGAAACAAACAGAATTACAGAATAACCAAAAGAAATTTAATAAAGAAAAAAAAGCAGAAAAATCCAAAATCACCAAAAAAAAATTTAAGAATTCGTACATAAATAATCACGAAAATTGTTAGCCTTTCTATTACTTTCTCAGGAACCAAACAGAATCACAGAGTAAATAAATCGAAATTCAGAAAACAGAAAATCGAAAATCACCGAAAAAAATTAATAATTCGTTCACAAATAAGCACGCGTGTGCTGTAACTCTATGTACGGCACAGCGAACAATTTGTGCATATCGATAGAAGGTGACCTGGCGCGCGAGAGATGAGAGATCCGACTGGACCAGCAAAAGCCGATCGAGAAAAGCATCTTCTCCTTCTTCTTCTTCTTGATCCGTAAAGGTCCGTTGACCACCGGTCTCCTCGCCGGCAACCGCCGGTTTCTTCTTCTTCACCATCCCAGACTTCGAGGAATTTCCTTCTCCGGTGTTGATATTGCTGTTGCAATTCAGTATGTCTCGCAGCGGTTTTCTCCCCGACCTCACTTTCTCTTCGTTTCTCGGCATTTTCTCACTCGCCAAACACACTCCGATTCACTCGGTGCTTGTGCGAGAGCGGTGTGTTTGGATTTTGAATTTCTGGAGAGGCGGGGGCTGCCTTCGGGCTTGTTTGGTTCGCGTGATTTTCTCCTCCGGATCGGGTTTTACCCGACTTTAATCTCATAGGACCCGCGAGAGCTGGTCCGGTTCGAGTAATTATAATATTGGACTAGTGTGGTAATTTCGAATATTCTTTCAAAATTTATATTTAAAAGATGCGAATTCAAAATAAAATATGCTTCAGGAGGCGCGTGTGTGCCACGCGCCACTCGAGATATAAAAGGTGCTTTCAACGGCGCGGCCATTCATCCAGCCCCGCGTCTCTCAATCTGACAATGGCGAATCATTTCAGTGAAATCGGAATCGCACAGCAAAAGCACTACAAACCCATCCCTTTCCCCTCGGTTGTCTCTCCAATCCCCACCGCTGCTCCCTCTCTCCTCGCCGCCGCCGTCGCGGCAGACAAGTCGTACCTCGACTCTTTGCTCCACAAGACAGGAGCGATTCTCTTCAGGGGATTCCCTTTAACCACGGCCTCCGACTTCAACGACGCCGTCGGGGCGTTCGACTTCGAGGAGTTGCCGTACGTCGGAGGCGCCGCCCCGAGGACTAACATCGTCGGCCGGGTCTTCACGGCCAACGAGTCCCCGCCTGACCAGAAGATTCCATTTCACCATGAAATGGCCCAGGTTTTGTTTCGTAATTACACTGAAGTCGGGGACCAGGAGTTGTAAATTCTGATAATACCATATTGTTGTTATTATCATTATGAAAATTGTTATCTCCACACTAAAACATCTATGTACACGCACAAATGAGTTATGTGCAGCTCATTTTTCTTTTTTATTGGTGCGCCTATGGTACTTTTGTGTGCATAGAAATATTAATTTCCCATTATTATTATTATTATTACAATTGGTTTTTCTTTTTTTCTTGGTACAGTTGATTATAGACATTTGTGATCTACCCTTATTGAGAATTTGTTTATGTGACTCAAACTAACATTGTGAAAAAATAAAGAAATAAAAAGGGTAAAAATTACTTTCTAGATATCTATTTAGTTATATTCACTTCCTTATGAGATTTTGACACAATGCGGTAGTTTAAGCTGGCTAAAGTAATGTAATTTTGTATTCTGGTGTTGAGTTACTGCAACAACCTTGGATGGTGCCAAGGCAAAGGTTGCTTGGAGTTGCATTTTTCAGTGGCAATTAAGGATGTAATTAAAGGGTTTTGTAGTGGAATGTATCATCGTTTGTCAACAGTTTTCCTTGATGAAAATTTTGCTTAATCTAATGGTTTGCTATTATGGTTAAGTTGTCTTCCTATTTGGGTTTAGCTCTTGTTTGGGATTCAGTAATGGGTTTTTTTTCCCATAGGTCCCAGAATTCCCATCCAAGTTGTTCTTTTTCTGTGAAGTAGAACCAGGAAGTGGAGGAGAAACTCCCATAGTTCTTAGCCACATTGTCTATGAAAGAATGAAGGAAAAGTACCCGGATTTTGTTGCACGGTTGGAGGAGCATGGTTTGATTTATATTCGGGTATTAGGTGAAGAAGATAATCCTTCTTCTCCTATTGGACGTGGATGGAAGTCTACATTCTTAACCAAAGACAAAAGTGTGGCTGAGGAAAGGTCTGTATTTGTTTAAACATTGTTTAAATCTACATCCTTTGTTCTATCTCCATTTTAGAGCTAGCTACTTCTTTGTCTTGAAATTCATTGGACAGCAAAATACAAGTATATTGCCTTTCTTTTTCTGTACTAGCCTTTTGTTTTCGTTTCAACTTGATGTATAATGATAGATTTCATGACCTCTCACTGCAAAGCACAATAGTTTCTTAGGGAAAAGCTTTGTGCAGTGCTGGTTCTTTAGGATTTCAGATATGATTTTGCTTTGTAAATTTTTGTCTTTGAAGCCGTTGATCTGCTTATAGTTTGAATGTGAAACAAATTGGTTTGGTGCTTATTATATATGCAGATACAGTACGAGATGTTCTCTGATATATCTCTATGCTCATTTTGATCAGGGCTGCTAAACTTGGAATGAAATTGGAATGGCTGGAAGATGGAGTGAAAACAATAACAGGACCAATCCCAGCTATCAAACATGACAAGTCAAGAAATCGTAAAGTCTGGTTCAATAGCATGGTGGCCGCTTACACAGGGTGGAAAGACGAGCGAAATGATCCTGAGAAGGCCGTCACATTTGGCGATGGTAAGCCATTGCCAGGTGATATAATCGATGACTGTTTGAAAATCCTTGAAGAGGAAAGTGTCGTCATTCCATGGCAGAAAGGTGATGTTCTGTTGATAGATAACTGGGCGGTTCTTCATGCCCGAAAATCATTCATTCCACCTCGCCGCATACTAGCTTCACTGTGCAAGTAGTGCTACAGTAGATTGTATCCTTTAGCCTAAAACCTGAGAAGGATCGATTGTTTGAGTTATAATGTAGCCCTTTTGTCATGCTTGGGACACAATTTAATGTGCTCTGGATTTTCACGTGTAAAGAGATTCCAATAATAAATGGGCTTCCCATCAGTATGTCATTTTACGTGGAGAAGGCTGCTAAGCACTTTTCTATTGCCCTTTCCATCCTGAAGCAACCATTAGAAATTGCCTGAGCTTCGGGAATGGACATGGTACCCTGTTGCGTCATTGATGTAATGACCCTGGAAAGCCTCGGGCATTGAAATGCCCCCTTTTATCTTACATATGATAATTGACAAGAAATGCTTGAACAAAAGAGGCCTACCAATTTCATCTGTCGCATACCTTAGGGTATTGAGATGATGTTGAAAATCACCTTAGGGGTTCTGCAATTTTCAACTACATGACTACATGATCTAGAGAACCATCAAGCAAAGGCTGCATCTCTATTGAGTCATCTTAACCGTGACAAGCAGGATGTAGACTACAGAGAGCTTACTGTTTACGGGTCGACATTCCACAATAAAATCTATCATAAATGAATGCATAAGAATCCATCAGGCTGATCGCCCAAAATTCTAATATTGCTTGGGAATCCAGAAAAGATAAAATAGGAGACATACAAATGAAGAAACTTTCCTTTTCTAATGATTAATCACAAAAATTTCTCGGTAATATGCTACTGAATTAGATGTCTATTTTGCAATGCAATCAAACCTTTCTTACACTACATAGACATGTTCACTACCTCCAAAACTTCTGCACGCGAAGGTATGAAAGGCGCACAACATTGATACAGGAAGAATGAAAGCAAAAGGACTCATTAATTGGGTGTGTGCTTTACAAATACCACAACAATTTTTTACTCTGCACGCAAGACTAGGAGATTGAGGAGGATGCTAGTAGGAAAAGGGCTGCCAATGCAGTGGGATTGAGGTTAAACTCTCTCCATGTCTATCGTCCCTGAACAAGACCACTGAATACTTGGCTGTTCCCAGCCAGAGTAGCTTCCCACTCAATTGAGGACAAGAGGATCTGCGAGAGGGAGATCACAACTTGCTTCATGTCAGGCCGCAGGATGGGATCCTCGTCCACACATTGCTTTGCAAGCATGGCCATCTATCCATTTCACAGAGTGAGCAAAAGAATTTAAAACTGTGAACCAGAAGAATATAATTGAAAAATAGTGTTACAAAATATAACATAGCTGTCATTTCTTGTGAATGTTTTCTGTGAAATCATCATATTGGCCAACTGAAGCATCAGTAAGCAAAAATACAAAATGCTCCATAAAATGTTTTAGGTGTGGTGAAGCTGGGGAGTGTGTGAGACCAGTGATACCAATAACCAGTATGATGGTTGTTCCTAGAGCACTGTAAGGGTCAAGCTTTTTTTCTAGAGTAAGACAACAGGCACGTACATTAACCATAAAATGTCATGAAAATTTACCTTGAACAAACAATCTTGGGGATACAGATCCATCATATTAGGATCAATGTGATCTTTCATGCTCGTCATGCTCATGGAGTCAGGTGAGTTCCGAAGAGCTGCTAGCATCTGCAATGAGGAATAGATAAATGCTTTTCCATGAAACAGTTGCAGTATAACAGTACAAAAAGACTTTGCACTGTAAAGGACTGACTAGTCACAAACAAAAACAGTAATACAATGATATTTAGAAGCTTCAACACTCGGCATACAGACTGAATACTGGACACACAAAGGAAACTATCCTTAACATCTTGCATCTCTAACACCATGATATGGTAAACTCACTATCTGAAATTGATGACTTAGGCATGCTCCAGAGAAACTTCCTTGTATGTGCCAAAAATATGTTAAGTATTTGTGCCAAACAGTTTATCAATATCTAGTTTATATGGAGCTGGCTAGACTAAATTTTATGCCCTCTACATAAATAGCTTAGTCTATACTCTGAAAGTTTGTTTTTAGGATCAGCTTAATATGATTAACAGATGTCTAATAACAAATTGCCATATAAAACAAAGATTTGACAATGTTGGCTACCCAATTTCCTAGGAAACTTTTTTGGACCACCAAACCAGTGACTTTTCTATTATTGGACATCACTAAAGCATGGCAGTAAGAATGGTGGAGTTGGTAACCATGCACATTTCTTCTGGTGCTCCACCTCACATCATGCAAGGGATATTACAGTTAATTGTTTAAGAAGAGAAACTGCAAACTTACAACTGATGCTAGTGAACGCCTTTCAGGATTCTTTAGTGATGCACCTTCAGTTCGAATTATGGCTTCCTTCCCGGATATCATTTCAAAAAGAACTACTCCAAATGCATATACATCACTTTTTGTTGTGGCACGACCATCACTCAAGTATCTATAAAGAACCAGAAGTTTAAGCTGAGCAATTGGGCTTGTTGTGGAACAAAATAGCTGCTTCAGGTTTATTCACTTACTCTGGAGCTAGATAACCAAATGTGCCAACAACATTTGTTGCTGAAGCTTCTCCCTCACCTGTTCTCCCAATGAGTTTTGCCAATCCAAAATCTGAAATCTAGATACAAAAATTCCACATGAGGGTACAACTTATACTAAACGTACATAACAAGATCCAGCAGTGATGTGGAAACCTTAGCCCTGAAAGAACTATCAAGTAAGATGTTGCTTGTCTTGATATCCCGATGGACATAGTGTGTTTTAGTGTGCTCATGAATGTATTCCAGACCTCGGGCTGCATCGAGGGCAATCTGGACTCTCATGATCCATGAAAGCGAAGTGAGACCTTCAAGAAAGTTACCATATGAAGATTTTAGCACAATATGAACATGCCAAGGCAGATTTATAAAACCAATAAGCATGTCTCACTCAAAATAAGGACTCAAGACACCAAATTTATACAGAATAACACCTCCTTATCATTTTACAGTAACTGTGCCAAGCCATAGTGATTCTTTTTTTTTTTTTTTCACCAAAACAGTTTCGTATTGCAGATTTTTTTCTTTTTTTAATTGTGCAAGATATGATGCTAAATAACTAGAGGTCAATGGTATACCATTGATGAAAGTTAGATTAATCAAAAACCAGAAACAAGATAACTAAGTCCTTCAAGCAGCCACGAGTACCATATTCTAGTGGAGCATTTACAAGTGATCTTACCCTTATTCAGAGGATCATGTAAATGGACTTTAAGTGAACCTTTTTGGGCATATTCATAAACTAGGAAGAGCTCATCATCACTAGCTGCATAGCCAATCAACTCGACCTTAACAAGATTAAAGCAAATAGGAGTTAAAAATTCAAGTTAATTAAAGCAAAAAGGTCAAAAACTAATGGCAAAAGTCATTCTTTATTTACAAAGAGCAGTACCAGATTTGTATGGTGGACCTTGCACAGGACTTTCATCTCTGCCATAAATTCTTTAGTTTTGGTAGCAGTCATTCTCTTAATAGCAACTTCCTGAAAGCATTAAAATGAATGTAACAATGTCACTATTGGAGGGCTAAGGAAAATCACACTGCCTGACAGCCCAATGACTTAGAAGCCAGGTGCTACAAAACCTGGTCATGGAGGTGGCCATAGTATACAGAACCATATGTTCCATGCCCAAGAAGATTTGAATCAGAGAATGCATCTGTTGCCAAAAGAATTTCTTCATATGTGAAAACCACAGGCTTGTCCATGTCAAACACATCAGTTCGGAGACCTGTGAATAACATAAATTTGATAACAAAAAATTCATACTGTGGCAAATTCCAGAAAGCAATTCTTCATCCTTAAGCAAATATAGCAGTGAATGTCATAGCGAGTTTTATATAACCTTTGGGTATAGTTATCTGGTGGCTGTTAGGTTCTCCATTCGTTTGGTTCCAATCTCCAGATTTGCAGCATGTGTACCTTCCTGAAGCACAGCAGAAACTTGGCTTGCGAAGAATGTGAAACTTGTGAGAAACCTTGCCCTCAGGGTCTTTAGCATCACTTCCTTGAACTTTTGAAAAGCAGTTTGAGGACTTCAAAGAAACACAAACAACTGTACAAATCACAATGAGAACAAGACCAATCCCAAGACCCCCTATGATCCATCCATAAGGTACATGAGCCTTATGATTCCCTGAGCTTGCTGCAAACATAAAGCATAGGAGTAGTTAAAGCATGCAACAAGTCAAACTGAAGAATAAAAGAAAGAAAAGGAAGACTGGAAACTATGATCAACATGGATAACGAAGGAAGTGTAGAATCACAAGCAGGAATTTTTAAGACCAGAAAATGGCATCCAAAGTTAAAAGCATTTATATCTACAGCTCAAATTGTGAGTTGCTAAAAATTCTGTACCCAAGACTTCAAACCTATACAATGTCAAAGAAATTTAACTTATTTAGATAAAAGGTGAAGGATGGAACATTTTGCGGTGAGAACACCCATTTTTTATCATCCTTAAAGTCAGAGTCATAAAGGATTAAACTAACTAGAAATCTAAGTCACTTGTTATTGGCTCTGAATCTACAATTAAAATCATTTCTGCCTGTCAAAATTTGACACCATCTTATAGTCATAACAAAATAATTACACCATATTGGTTTTACTTCCTCCAAAGTTGCCAGCTACCCTGCACTGAATTATACTACAGCAGTTGCATACAACTAAAACCAGATGAAACCACTGTGTGTGTGTGTGTGTGCATGCGCACATGCATATATTTGTGCGTGCACCCATGCATGTGTGCACAAGTACACAAGTCTCTTGTATTCCTCTATCAAGTAGTATAATAAGCAATTCTTCATATCTAGTGAATTTGTGTATATCAATATATACCTGAGACAATGTCTACAGAAGGTTCAGGAACAGAAGTGGGGGGAATGTCATTCTCCACGGCGTAAGGATCACCGGGAACTGAAAGATGGAACAAACAGGTTATTAGAACAGTGACAGAATTTGCTACTACAACATGGGACCTTTAACAACAATCTGCAACAGAAAGGAGACCGTTCAGAAAGAAATGCCAACAAAAATTATTCTTATAGTACTAATAATACTAATAGAATATCAGTTCCATTTTGTACAAAAAATACTCTTGCAACAATGAGGAGAGAGGGGGCATTAGGTAAGGGCATTAAGCAAGGGCATTCCTCAACCGAAGCTAAATTCACCAAAAATTTGAGTCAGAAACAGCTATTCTAAAATAATGGGAAAAAACAATATCCAGTTTGTTATAAAAACAACTCTGCCTTCCTCAATTGAAACTAAGTTCAACAAAAATTTGTTATCCGAGGCAACATTTAGACTGGCAAGGCATCAGAAATGCCGCAACAGTTCACATCAAACGTTGAAAAGAGAATAAAGAAACTGATAAAATTGTAGCTAGAAGACTAACCTGAGTTCAAGGGAATATAATACAAGGCCCCAGCAGTGACATTATCAGGATTCTCAATTCCATTCACAGCCTCAATACTATCCATACTGACCCCAAACCTGCTAGCCAATGACTCCAAGGTATCTCCTTCTTTCATCACATAACTCATCAAGTAATTCCACAACCCACTTGAACATCCACAAAACAACCTCAGTGACACAACAGCGCCATTCCTGGCCTTCCTTGTGGTATTGGGCAAGAAAGCAAGCCCATCATAGGCATTGATCACAATGTCATACACATTTCCCTCACTGGATTTCACTGTATATGTAGTGTTAGTGAAGTAAACTTTGTCTGTGTATAAACAGGAGCAGTTTTTCTTGATGAATATGTAGCCACGGTCGTTGCCTTCTATGGTTACATCTTGGCTTAGCACATCAAACATGCTTTGGATCACGGCCAGAGTTTGGTTCTTTTGGGGTTCAAATGCTAGAAACGATGTGCATAGCCTTGTGGTGTCCGTACAACTAATGGGTTGTGTAGAAAATGAATGAAAAACATGGACTTGCAGAGAAAGAAAGCAGCATATCAATGGAATCCACAATTCTGACCTTAAATGACAAACCATTGTGCTTAGTTACGCTGTTTGGGCACTAAATTAGATAAAGAAGTAAACTTTTTGGCAAACTTAGTCGAGAGAAAGTCCAAGATTTGAGGGGCAAAAGGGAAGGACAAAAAATAAAGAAAGAAAAATAACAAACAAGAAGATTCAAGGTATAAACATGGCGACCGTCAAGCTAAAATTTGAAGTAAAAAAAGAGAATATAGACAAGATATGGCTACAAAGGGTACCAAAAAACAAAGTAAGGACTACTTGGTATCTAACAGGTGATCAAGAAACTTGAGTTGGATCTGGTTTAGCTATGTTAGCTTCTTCTGTTTGAGAAGTAAGTGGACTTGGAGAGAGAGAGAGAGAGAGAGGAGGAAAATGAAAGTGGGATTTGCATAAAAATGGAAGAAAGATTGGAGAGGGGTAACTCAGGGAGCTTGAAGCTGAAGGAGGACAGAGGAAGAAAGACTGAGGAGACTGTAAACAGAACATTTCTGTTTTGTGCTTTTGTATTTTCTCTCTCTAAGCTCTATCTCTCTCACACACACACACACTCTCTCTCTCTCGCTCTCTATCTCTCTCTCATTGTCACTTTCCCCTTTTACAGTCAAGCAGTTTACCAGAGAGAGAGAGAGAGAGAGAGAGAGAGGGGTGAGAGTATAGCGAAGAGGACAGAAGGCCACCCACCTGGTAGATATTTGGGGACGCTGTTTCCATTAGGACCAGACTGTCCTTTGGAGAAAGGAAAAACCAACATTCTTAAGAAAAATCAACTTTAGATATGGTGTTTATTGCAATTGCTACTTTTTCTTTCCTGTTAAACCTTCTTGTGTTGTCCCTCTTTGAAAGTAAATTTTCCTGTTTTTTTTTTAACTCAAATTTTCAAGTTTATGTTTACACTTATCTAGCATCTTGACATCTGCAATTTACATATATAAATTTCTCAATAAAACAAACAAAAATAATTATAAAAAAAACATAAGTAGGATGGTTTCCCTAAAAATTTAAATACAATTTTTTAAACTAAAAACTAAACACATTTGCCTTTGGAAAAAAAAAAATACAACACAAAAGAAAATTTCAGTTTTTTTTTCATTTTCTTTAACTTTGCCTATAAAATTTGAAATTTAAATGGAAAAGAAATTTTTTAAAAATAATATCTAATAAAGACTAAATTTAATAAGTTTTAAAATTTGAAACTTATCACTTCTAACTCTAGGACCTAATTTTTTATTCATAAACTCTCTAAAAAATCACTTTTAATCTATAAACTAAATAGTCCTAGATGTTAGCATTTAAATATGTGATATTATAACTAATTATTTAAGTTTGAATTAATTATATTATCATATTATTATTAATATTCATCATTTTAAGGATCTATATATGTATAGTAAGAGTCAATTATATTTTAACATAGTCTTTTGTATATTTACTTTTTTTTTCAAATTTATTAACTTGAACCATTTATTACATTAAATAATTAAAATTAAAATTTGAGTTCAACCTAACTACTTATTCATCTTATAGGGTTTTGGTTAGGGTCCACTAGTTTGGAACTCACCTGTGTCCATCATTTGAATTACATCAATTTCAAGCATCCAATAAATGGTTTTAAGGGAAACTTTGTTATATTAAAGAACAGATTTCATTTTCTCAAATTCTGATTATTTTTTCCTGTTTTCAGATATGGAAATGAAAATTATTTTTAGTAAAAGGGCAAAATGGGAAATGGAATTTCATGGGATTAGTAATTAAAAAAATAAGAGCTGGCTGGTGGTGTGTTGGGAAGAAAGAGGATGGCACAAATTGCTAAGAGCTGTAATTGACAGCGATAGTTTCTTGTTTTTTTTTTTTCTCTTCTGGGTCCCACATGAGTGGCGCCAAAATGTCAAATAATCGCCGATGAGTTGCCTCGTTGGGTTTACTTTGACTCCAAACCGTTTGACCCATTTATTAAATCGTTGACCCCTTCTTTGGACCTTTTTGTTTTTAACAAATTAATTCTTTTTGCCCTCTCTTTTTTTTTTTTTTCCTGCATAACAAGAACATTGGGGCAATCCATTCAAATGGAACAACAATTATCAAAATAAAAAAAAATTGTTAAATAACTCGTAAAAATATTGTATTTAAAAAAAAAATAATTGTTCTGGTGTCTTAAAGCACCACATATTCTCTTGGTCAAAACTATGTATTTTTCTAAAATGATTTTTGCTTTTTTACATTTTATTAATATATTGTACTCAAAAAATAAGTGCACATCTAAAAAATATTTTTAATTAGTCACATTTAATATTCAAAGTAAGGGTATTGATCATCATTTTATTTGATTTTATTCTTAATTAAAGTTTATATATATATATATATAATTCACAAAATTATGTCATATTAAATAAAAATAAAGTAAAGATCAATTATTAATTTTTTAATAACTAATATTACATAAATTTAATAAATATATATTTCTTATTTATATTACCTATTATACCTAAGTAAATTTTATTATCTTCTAAATATATTAAGAGATCAAATTTAAAAAAAAAAACACTTAGAGCATATTACATTCTCTTTTACGATCAAATTATATTTTTTTTATAAAAAGAAAATTCTAAACAAAACAAAGTTTTTTTTTAAATTAGAAAATAGGCCCCAGTGTGGAACTGTTTATGATAGCACTGAAAGTACTGAAACATGCCCCTCGAAATTGGTGTTTTGTTTTTTTTTTTTTTTAGAGAGGGAGAGCAGAAAAAATCGGAGACCAAACTTTTGACTAAGTAGGGCCACACGTGGACAGAAGACAACTGTTAAAAAAAAAAAAATATATATATATATATATATATATATATATATATATGTCTATTGTGCTCAGTTCGCTTGGGAGACAGACACATCCAAGCTGGAGCATACGCCAAAATACACCCAGCAAACCTCCCAGCATGTAAACAGTTTACATTGAAAAGAGAAAAAGAAAAAAAAAAAGAAAAGAAAAGAACGATTCTAACCCTTTGGATCTTAAATTATATAATAAAGTAATTTTATGTTTTTTTTGTAAAATTAGAATTTAAAATTTAGAAAATAACAATCTAATTTTTTTAATTATTGGGATTTTTTTGAAGATTTTTTTTCTAGTGATGCTTTCCTTTTCTTGATTTTGAAAAAAAAAATTATACCTGTAATCTTTTGATAGGAAAAGAAAATTCATCGTAACATCATTTTAATTTGTTGCATTCTCGAGTTTAGATGCTCATTGTCTACTAGCTTTTTTTTTATTAATTTAACTATATATATATATATTTTAAAAAAAGCTTTAAAAAAAAAAGGCGGCACGTTCAAATATCACATTTCTCAAAATTTTAATGAAATGTGAATTTTTAACAACAAATGTCACTCTTGGATTCATCCTACTTTCGATGAAAATGATGTTTGCAAAAGGGGGTGTCTCCCATTTTCAAACGTTTGATTGCGCACATACGAATCCATGACCATTTTAATGCATATTCAATGTTCTATGGTCATTTGAATGGGATTTCTAACAAATTGTCGCTCTTGCCAGTTTGACTTTAATACCGAGTGTATGATGATCTCGGTGAAACACAATAATGACAATAAATTTTTAATTTTAACTTTAATTAGAGTTTTTTTTTCTTTTTTGTTATTCTATTTTGGTATAAATTAAGTTTGGATGGCCTTAGTGAAATGCTTGTGAGATATTATTTACTCTGGCCACCATAAAGACCTCACTCAAATTATTGAGACCTTAACCGCATTCATTGCACGAGATCATTGCATGTGAGAAAGGTTAGCAGAAATGGAATTTCCTTCTTGGAGCAGAGTTGGGAGTGGCTAGATTCCTTACTCTAAGCATTCTGAAATATATATATTATTTATTTATTTATTTATTTTATTTGTTTATTTTGGTTTAATTCGTGAATTAATTTAAAGACCTTATTTTTCTTAATGAGATTGTAAGTATAGCAGCACTATTCTATCACCAGCTAAAAAAACCAAGATGACAGACAATTGCATTTGTCCTTATTTTAACATCCTCCAATTGATCACACAAAACCAAAAATGACCATAACAAAAGACACCGAGAATGGCTTCATTCTAAGGGCATTTAAATATTCTCACCGTAATAAACAAATTATAATTAGTATATTAAACAACAGAAAAAAAAATTAATTATAAAATGTCACAATTGCCGACCTTAAACGGAAAACTAATCAAAGCTCTTTTTCTAGAATACAGAACAAGAAACCATGGCTGCAAGGAATGTGGGACCATGATCAGCGTGTGAATATGGCTGGAAGCTTAATGATGTAAACATAAGATAATGTATCTTTTTTCTTGCAGACGATGTACTTATTTTCTATGGAGTATGGTCCCCATGATTTGAACCCCATAATGTAATCAACCATGTAATATTGGCCGGCACTTTCCGATAACTTCAATTATGGTTTTCTTTTCCTGTTTTTGTAGCTATGTGCAATCAATCATCAACCATGTCCAGACTGGATTTGTTGTATGTCAACACCAACTTTGCTTGAATTTGCTGTGTACTTTATCTATATCTTAAACAGAATTTAGAACACACAATACATTTTTTTAAATCTTTCCATTATGGTTTACCACGAGCCTTGGATCCTGTCTGCACACTGGCACTCTTGTCTCGAAAGAAGGATTTATGTAGAGGGGAATCTTTTTTTTTTTTGTTCTTGATTAACCACCTCTCGTGGTTCCAACTTCAGATCTACAGGCTTGTTTTTAAATACGATTTCAATGCCACTGAACTAAACTATACCCAAATGGTTTGAATTATAAACATAAAACTAGATGTTTAGAAAATTACGCCTCAAATTGTGATCGATGGGTAGAAAGTGCACAAAATTTGTGTTTAGGAATTGATTTTTCTTGGAGTATTGGGAATTGCATTTTGTTTTGTTTTTGATAAAAACGGAGGCCGAAAAGCCATTCCAATATGGAGGCTTGGGGTTGTCTTAAACTGACCCAGTTGAAAAGCTTACCGAAAAACTGAAAATGATATCCTCATCGCGTCTATGAATTGGGACTTGGGTGACTCCATTCTTGCCCCAATGCACAAGCCCAATAACATCCCCGAAAGGTTATTGCCTTTCTGGCTTAATGAGCCCAGACTTCGTTTTCCTTGTCTTCAGAAGCCCAGTTATATGTTCATGGGTCGTTTACGATCTAGTTGTCTGGCCACAGCCACTGTACAAGTATTAAACTCTTTCCAATTCAAAACCCAACTGAGCAATGGTATTTTTCTATAGAAAGAGGGCATATTTTAGTAACAATTGCCATTATGGTCGGTGTATGCACACAAGTACCATGCCCGAAAGCCACTTAGTGCTTGGGACACTTCTTTTCTATTTTGACCAAATACCAAGTATATGATCAAAGATATCAATGCCCTTTTGACGATGTCTCGCTTTTATATTCCTTGAACTCATAAAGAATATACGATAGAGATGTCTCAATTATTTTTTTTTTAAATTTTTTGTTGGAATTTAGGAAGCTTGCCGGCTTGATTTTGTATCTTAGGATTACGGGTGGGTGGAGGATTGCAATAGAGAGAGGGAGATACTGTTACGATTCTCTATATTTGAGACCTTCGGGTATTGCCAAAGGCAACTTTCCTCCACACCCAAGTTAAATTTCCCACGTTTTTATAGACATGAGTGATACATTGCGTGGTCCATATTTTCAAGTGTTTGTAATATATTCCTTATTCTCAATCCTTGATTCACCAAATTGGGTAAGGCTTCCCCCTTTAGCATGAACTCATCTTTGTCATTAAGTAGACCCATTTTCACGACCTATCATATTTCCCAATTTCATATAAATTCCAAGTTGTGGGTGCAATTCTCACCACCGTGACTCTCAATCGAAACATGGAATGTGCCTAGGGATGTTAGCAAATCTCAAATGAGAAATGATGCGTCACACATCAGTAGCCCAATAAGTCAACTATGTTGACTTCATAATGGAGTTTCGTGAGGACCCTTGTACGCGTTCATTGAAAATATGATAGCCAAAATTGATTAAATACTGAAACAGTATATCAAAATAGATAAAAGTCATCAGGGGTAAATTAGATTACCGTCAATTAATTATTATTTATTTTATTTTTGGACAATAATGTCTCGCATAGTAAATCAATATTGACTAAATCAAGATTCAAGAGTCGTGGCCCGAAAAATAAAGTCATCATTAAATTCAAAGCAAGTAGACTCTTTAAACCCTGCAATCAATTCTCAGTGGCATACTTAATTAAAACATCAATTAATTAGTGAACATAAAATAAGGATTAACCCCGTGTGTGCACTGCATCATGGGGTACACATAATGCCGCCCACCTTAGTCAATAACGATCAACCAAGGAGGCTTCCATCGTGGCGGACTGATGGCTATCAGCATCTTAATTACTTTTTGGACAACCCCCTCGTGATACTAATGATTATCTTAATCACAGAGCTTATCATATAAACCCAATAAAATGATCGATATTATTTATTTATTTATTTACCTATTTTTGGATAATAACCCAATAGAAATCTGTTATAGCCATTGCTAAGCTCAAAATCTAAACCCTTTTTTGTTTTAATTAAGTTCATTAATACACTTTAATGTTTATTTATGAACTATACAATATAATTTTTTTTTTTTACATTTTTTATAAGTCAGAATAATTTGTAAATCAGTAATTCAAATACAAGACTTTTAAAACAGATGTTGACGGCACGTATTATGGTTATTAATCTTGTTTTGCCAGCAAAAGTTTGAGAATCAACGCAGTGACATCTCACTCGGGGCTCAGGATCTTCCCGTGCGGACTCCATTGTTTAATTCTAATGAAAACGGTACAACGAGGAGGCAGCAACATGACGCAAAAGGTTTATTAAAAAAGAAAATAGTGGTTGACGATGAAATTGCCACGGTTGTTACCTTCATATTTGAGTATAAATTTTGTGATAATGTTAGAGAAAATGGTACACAAATGCATATAAATCAATGTAAAATAAATATAGATTTATATTTTATATGATTATAATTATTAATTATACGTTTTTTTTTAAAATATAAATATTTAATTATTAATTATAATTATATAATAATAATAATAATAATTAACATTCTTAATATTTTGTCGTGTCCGAATATAGAGAGGGTCCCAGAGGTGATCTGTCTTGTTGATCATTCTATACAGTAGGACGCGTGGGAGCCTAAAATGTCAAAGGGTACCAAAAGAGGAACATCAGCACAACTATCAAGAAGGATTGAGTGATTGGAGCCAATCAATTGAGAACAAGAAAAACAAATAAAAATCATGAAAAAAAAGGAACAAAAAAAAAAGGAAGAATCCCCAAAAGACGATAAAGAGGATAATCACTCCAATGAAAAGCTTTATCAAGTGAAAGTAATCAGTAGATGGGAATGTGAAAGAATATGCTGGTGGTGGGGGTGGGGGTGGGGGGGGTGGTGGTGGTGATGGTGGGCTCTCCCACCCCTACAAAGCCAAAGCCGAAGGTAATGGGGAGGACAAGAGCCTCTCTCAATGGCTCTTTGGTTGTACATTGTGGTGTCATTATGGTTGCCAGTTGTGCCGCCATGGTAGTGGGTTTTTTATTTTATTTTTTTAATATATATATATTCTAAAATATGGGAAATTTTTGTTTTGTAAGTTCGAATTTTGATTTGTATTTGGACGACCACCAAGTGTGCAAAGGCCTGAGTCATGCGAGTATAGGGAGGCAAATAGGGAGAGACGTGGAAAACACAAAGAAATATACACAATTAAAGCATTGCTCCAAAATAAGGCCGCGTTTGGTGGTGAGAGGCTTGTTTGGCTTTCAAGGGAAATGATAATTCCAATCTTAACTTCTTTCAATTCTCTTTTCTTGTTTTACTTTCTAAAGCTGGGGGGAATTTGCTTCTTGAGATACTACCCATATATTCCATTTTTGGAAGAAATAATTAAAAAATGAAGAGAAAAAAGAAAAATTTTGAAATTTTTCATCAAAAAGATTTTTCCCACTTAATTTTAGTTTTATTTAAAATTTTGTGCAAATATTCATAATTTATAGGATAAGTTGACTGGATCAAATGGTTTTTAGTTGCTACAAGAATCTCCAGATCATGTTATTTTTTTATTAAAAAATATATTTTATACTTTTTCAAGAAAAAAGATTTGAAATAGATTTAATACAAAATAAGTAACTTAATATATTTTATATTTTTAATTATATTTATTAAACATATATGAAAAATTAGTACTTTGTATTCCTAAATATCTGAAATTAAATTATTAATGTACATAAACTATTTTTTTTTCATCTGGTTAACCATCCTTTTTCTATCCATTTATTTTTTGAAATTTAATATATGTATATATATATATATATAAATATATAATTGTTGGTACCGATATATGAGACAACGCAGCAAACGCAGTCCTAAAAAGGAGGCCGAAAGCAACATAAGGCTGGCCCACACCAATGGATGCCGTCCAAAGAAGCATATCCCCCGAGACTGCAACCATCATTTACGATCATTAATCAAACGGTCGGAATCATCCCATCAAAATAAAAAATAAAAAAATAAAAAAAAAAACCTGACTCCCACGACAATGACAGTAATTCAGTACGGCCACATTTGATTTGCAATAAACTCTCCTTTTGCAAAAGGACATCATGAACATGTTAAAAAATAAATACTAGACACACAATTAATAAAATTAAATATATCATTTTATTAATTTATTTTTATATTATTATAATAATATTCATATTATTTATTAATTATATTCAACTTTACCCATTATTATTATTTGTGTTCGTCTCAATTATAATTTGAGAGAGTGTGCATATTAAGACATTTGCAATAAACTTTTTATTAGAGATGATTCATCGTATAAAATTTAATAGCTCTATGCAAGTCCCTTATATATTTAAATTATGAATGATACTAAACTAGAATTTTAAAAATTATTTAAATTAATAATAAAATTAAAAGAATAATTAAAATGATTATAAATTTGGTCTAATTTGATAAAAAGATTGGATAAATATTAAATTGAAAAAGCAATTATTTTCCTTTCTTACAAAAAAAATTATACATAATTTTATTACTTTATTTAATATTATATGTGTATATATAATTAAATTTTATTTTAATAATATTTTATTCATATTTATATAATATAATAAATTTTGTGAGTATATATTAAATACATTGTAATTGAATTATTTTTATAAAGAGATCATTATTATTATTAATAGATCAACACTACCTATATGAAAAAAAAAATCAAAATCATCTCTTTGCACTTAAATCAACAACTAAACTCATTTTTTAAAAAATTTTATAAGAGAATTGAAAAAAAAATTAAAAAAATGATTACGAGAAAAAATTGTAAAAATTTCAATAAGAGGGTCACAATCAAACCAGCTAGTAGTGTTAAAAACACCGGACATGATGACCAAAACTTTTAGTCACATCGAACATCTTCCACTAGCCATTTATATCATCACCACCCCCACCCTGTTCGGACAAATATCATTGCCAGAAAGTACTGGGGCGAAATGACATCTACTTCGCGAGCTGTTCGGGGTTGCCCTTTGCGCCCCGGATCAAATCTCCACCGTCCGATTGCGAATTGACGGTTGATGTGACGCTACTTTTTGGTGGCCAGGTTGGATCCTTGTTCTCAGTCTTAAAAAAATACTCCGGAGGGAACATTGAATGGACGGAAGGGCGTGGGTCCCACCTCCACGCTGCTCCGCCGCTGGATCCTCCAAATTATTATTTTTAAAATTTGTCTTTTTTTTATAATAATAATAATAATAATAATTTCTGATTCGGTATCAGAAATATCATAAGATTTGATTTTTTTTGTAAATTCAGTGATATAAATCAGTTTATGGTGAGGTGTAAAAATACAATTTTACTTGATAAAAATTGTGGGGTATAACTCTTGTTTTCTTATTTTATGTGTCAAAGAAAATTAAAAAAAGAAAAAAAAACAAATACTATCTTATACACACAAGTAACAAGTCTTCTGTATTTACAAAAATTAATCTATCATTATTTTTTTTATCAAAAAACATGAAAAGCAAAAATTTAACCGCTTAACATCACTAGAAAAATGTTATGTCTGTTAATATCTCTCCATAATACAATTTAAAGAGATTAAATTATAATACTTGGTGTTTTCAAAATTTTTAATTCATTTCATAAAAAAAAGGGATTAAATTGCATAGTATTTATGGAAATAATTATAATCTCCACATCTGGCATGCACCTTCGCACGTGCTGACGAGTAGTGGTGTTTGGGAGGAGGAAGGAATTAATTAAAGAGAAAAAAAAATAAAAAATGAAATTATTACCAGCCGACTTGAGAAGACTTGGGGCAGGGGCGTTTAACGTTGGAGCATGTTGGCTGGTCGGAGGCAGCCGCCGAGTCCAATTCCCGCACGCCCACGTTAGGTGGGCACACTCCCCCCCTGTGCCCACACCACCGAAAAAAGCCGCGGCTTTTTTCAACTAAAAACAAATTCAAATAACTATAATCATTAATTTATAAATTAAAATATTAAGTGACGTGAATTTGTATTCACAATTTATTATTTATAATCATTTAGTAAAATTTTTATATAAAAAAAAAGATTTTTGTTACACAAAATTAGTCTATTTTAACAAAATATAGATGCAAATTAAGTGATAATATCATAATTATTGTAAATTTATGATTCTAAAAATGAATGTAAATATTATTGATAATTATAATATTATAAATAGTTTACCATCACTTAATGCATCACTTCAAGTAGAAGAGAGATCATAAAATATTCAATTAACGTTAGGGTTCCATCACCTGTCTAGGAAAGTCCAATAACACGTGTCACTCGACCTCAGAAAGTTACAGGATTGTGTAAAGTTTTTTTTTTTTAAAAAAAAAATCAATTTAGCTTAATATTGTGTAAATATTACATCAATGAGTCAGTCGGCGAGCCAGCCAGGTCAGCTAGGCATAGCCGGACCCCAACCCAAATGGCCTAGCTAGGTTTCGTTTCTCAGTATCCAACCAGACTAGACCAGACTATCAGAGGATCAACCCCGTGGTTAACTTGGTACCCAACCCCAGGTTAACAATGTAACCATGTAGGCAGCTTAGAGGGTAATTTTAAATATAAAAATTTAAGTTATTAATTATTGAAATATTTCACTGAAAAACAAAATTATCAGTTTCTCAATTCTAAATGACTAGATGTTAGTTATCAATTTGTAAACTTTATGTTGAATTTAAAACTATTATTAAAATGAAGCATACTACTTTGTGTTAAAGTGAAGTCATATTTAAGTTTATTTTTTGCATTTTCTGAAAATTTAATTCTCGTTTTTTTGTTTTTTTTTTTCCTTCGTGAATCATGACTTTATTAGAAAACGACCCTAGATTTTATGTACACAAGTGTTCTCACTCACCCACCATTGTCTCCATCTATTTGCCTAGAGTGCATTGTACTTTATCTAAGAAACAAAAAAAAAAAAAAAAGGAACTAAAACCTATAAATAATATTTTTAGTGGACTAAATTATATTCATGATCAAGACATATAAATTGTGGAAGCGTCACTTTGAGTCATGCATTTGCCCTATCTATGGCTAATGTGCCTAGAGGATAAGATTGATATATGTGAGAAAATATGTCCAATACAAATAAATGTGCCTAGAAAATACTATATTTACCACTCGATAACTCATCAATAATTCCCTTCTCTATATAGAAAAAAATAATTTAGTGACAAGTGATACTTTAAATTTAGTATTTCTTGTATTTTAGATATAAAACAAATTGTGAAAACCTATTAGAAGCAATTTAATTAGAATGCCAAACTAGTGATTTGATCTTGAGCTTATGTAGCGTAATAACTTATATTTTAATAATATCATTATTTGTAAGTTAAAAAATTATATTTAATATTATATTTATCTCTTTGTATGAGCATAAATATTTGAATAATTATAATTTTTATTATTTTATAAAATCTGTTCATTCAAATTTTCAATTAAATCTTTGCAACTATTTTAAAAAATAATAATAGAAAAGAAACTCAACTATCCTATATTGTCACACCTACATATATGTAAACTAACTCAACTATTATTCGAAAATATTTTTCAACGCAAATTAAACTAAACATTGTCAATCATCTTCATTCACTAAGCCCAAAATTATTGTCATTAAAAAACTCAAATATCCACTGCAATTTGCAGATAGTGATTATTGAATGATTTTGAAAAACACAACCGGGCGACCAAAAAAAAAAAAAAAACCAAGAAATGAAGAACAAAGAGTAAAATATTATGGATTTCTTTAATCACGACAGGCAATGGCATTATGGTCTTGTGGGGCAAGTTTGGTTGGGTTTGGTAAGCCACTTGAATTTTGACTTTCATTATTGGTTATAGAATTCTTGTAATCCGCCGGGTTTTTATCCATTTACAACAGTTGGGGTCTCTTGTTGATGAATCGGACCCAGCACACGCAAGACAAGAAAAACAATTAAGAAGGACCGAGTAATTAATTTGATGTTAACAGTCTAAAATTTAGGTTGGCAAATCATTTATAAAATTATAAATGTAAATTTTTCAAAACAATTTAGAAATCATTCATATGATTTGTAATTAATTATATCTTGTTTAGTTGTTCGTGATTCAATGAAAAAAAAAAAAGGGAAATAGAAGAGTGCCTGCCTGCTAGGAACAGGTTTTTCAGATGAAGATCCTAGTGCCCCAAGTCACAATACAGATCAGGAATCCAATGGCTAGAAAACACAGTTTCACACCTCATTTTGATGGAAAGACCCTCTCGGGCTCTTTTCTCCACTGACCCATTTCAGGGATTTGCCATTATGGAAGGTAGAGAGAGAGAGAGAGAGAAAATAGAAGGAGAGAGAAGCTTTTGACTTGAGTCTAAGAGGCAGAGAGCAGAGCAGACAAACTCATGGGGATCTGCATGTTTCTTATTGCACAATCTGTGCAAATATGGATTTTGTGCACTGGCAAAATGCAAATCCTCTCTTTATATTTTTTGTTTTGCTATTTTTTTGTGCATTTAAATGGCTAAAAAAAAAAAAGAGACTTCCCTCCCATCATTTTTCTTGACTCTCTGAAAAACAAGCCCCATCATCTCAGCAGTCTTAAATAGCCATCAAGTTTCTATCTTTCCCATCTTTTATTATGTATAGTCCCAATTAATTAAGGTTTAGTTAGTACTAATTAATTAAGGTTTTTAGTTTACATTTTTTACTGATTTAATAAGTAAATTTCTTATCCCAACTCTCAGGCAACGAGGTCACGTTAAACCAAGAAAAGCTGGCCTGTTTGTCCCTCTCTCCACTTGTTTTTCAAGCAAAGTTAATTCCTTTTTTATGGCAGTAATTGGGATTGTAAAGTAACCTTCTTTTGTAAATGTCTGGCGATGGGATTAAGCAAATGGGGTTTGATTTAACAAAGTAGCATTAATAGTAAGACTTTGGCAGTCACACAAACACACACACACACACACTCTCTCTCTCTCGCTCTCTCTGTCTCTCGCTCTCTCTCTCTCTCTCCCCCTCGGTCTCAAGTACAATTTCCATGTCTAGCAATAGTGATATAAAGGGGACATGTTTTTGGGGTGCTGTGGTCATCAGGCTACATTGCTTTTGTTTGTTGTTATGTGTCTCACGGATATGTAGAGAGTGAGAATCTATTTTTAAAGGGGAGGTCAGCAACAGCAAGCCTTGCTTCCACAGCTGAACAACCTATAACGTTTATTTTAAGAGGCCTACTGAGGTTGCTTGCGTTTAGCTTCAAAATTCCCCCATTTTCCCCTTTTCATGGGTTCTTGAGCTACGAAAAGAGGAATCTCTCTCTCATATCTCTTCTCTGGTTTTGGTTTTTTTTTTTTTTAAATATATAATCTCCCCTTTTATAACATTTCTCTTGCCGTCCTTCTCACATCCATATCACCTTTCTTTCTTGTCCCCTCCTATCCCAAAAAGCTTATAGGAACCCACTAAGCGTGCCAGGAAAACAATACATAAGTCCCTTTTATTATCTTTCTATTGGCTGTTGCTTTGGCCCTTTTTGATTTGATGGTGGGGTTTTTGCTTTGAGAGAGACTATATCTTCTCTATTAGGTGTGTTGTGTTTAAGGAGCTGCATGTGTTGAGGCCTTTAAAAGTTGGGTTCTTACTTTGGCTGTTGAGATCTTAAGCTTCTGTTATTGTGCTTCCCATCTGGTTTTTGGTTTCTAGAGGTCAAAAGCAGTGTCTTTTGATCATTAGAAGATGTGGAAGTTCAAGGTTTTGAGTACTGGTTAAAGACTGCTTACATAGGTATTGAACCGACTTATAGCTTCTTGTTTCTGTTTTCCTAGCTTCCTGTTGAAGTTCTGACTTTGGTTCCTTCTTTCGCGCCAGTGAGTTTTTCCAGTTTTCTTGCTTCCTTTCTGGTGCTCTAAAGTCAAAGAGAAAGGTCTCTTCAATCTGGTGTGATGGAAGGCTGTTCAAAGAATGGTGAGCCAGGTCCCCAGTTGCTGGATTTGATTTCCAAAGAAAGAGAATGGCTTGTTAAGAGAGACCAAGTAAGGTCCTCAGAAGAAAAAAAGCTTGAACTAAGGCTTGGTCCACCTGGTGAAGCCTGGTCTCTTCAAGAGCCCTCCAAAAACAACAAAGAAAGAGATGAGTCCATTCTCTCACTTGGCTACTTCACCAATGGTAACTCTCAAGTACACAAGTTTTCTTCTTCTGAGAATCCACAAGCTGGTGGTGCTTGGTTTAATCAACAACAGCAGCAAAAGCAGCAGCAGCAAATGGCAAAGGTTCCTGTTTTTCTGCAGTTTCCATCAAGCACAGGAGCAACAGTGACGCCACAGAACCTGTCTCCTGCTGTGGCAAAGGAATCCACGCAGTCCTGTAGTACTAAAGTGGTGATAGACCTTCAGCACGGTGCAGAAAAGAAGGCATTTTCACCACCAGCTCCTGTAAATACAGCTGTGCCCAACAGTTCTCAGAAAAGGTAATACAGGCTTTTACCTTTTTCTTCTGTCTTTCATTTGTAGTCCTTTTTTCCTTTTTCCTTATTTTTTTTTTGACAGGATATTCACTCACATGTTCACCTGGATAAGACAGGATGATTTGTGGTCCATTAGGACCATCACTGTTGTCTGTTTCTCTTTTGCCCCTTCTAATTGTTCTTAGTAACTGTTTTTGATGCAATATATGTTCTGATGTATTTGTACTTGTTGCTTTTACTTAGCACTATTTAGTGCATGTCTTAATCTTTGAAATTTTTTCTTTTTTGGAAGTGGTTTCTCTTTTTATTAACTTCTTTTGAATGCAAGTCTATTTTATACCATTGCCTGATTTATGATTTTTTGAGATGTGAGCTGCTAGTTTTTCTATTTCTTTGCTACATATCTAAATGCTTTATCTTCTTCACCGGTTCTGTTTATTGGCTTTTTAGTGCTTCATGACAAATTGTTATCCTCTTTATCATGGTCTACTTGTATACTTGTGTTATTCACTCTTTGATGGTATTTATCTCAAAACAGAACTGCTCCTGGTCCAGTGGTGGGTTGGCCTCCAATTCGTTCGTTTAGAAAGAATCTTGCAGGCAGCAGCTCTTCAAAACCATCATCTCTTGAGACACAGAATGGGAATCCAAACAAGAAAGTTGCCAGTGAAAAGCCAGTTGAAACTTGCAGCAAAGGGTTGCTGGTGAAGATTAATATGGATGGTGTCCCTATTGGTAGGAAGGTGGATCTCAGGGCCAATGACAGCTATGAAAAACTCGCCACTGCTGTCGATGAACTTTTTAGAGGCCTTCTTGCAGGTTATTCTCATGAGCTTTGTGCAAATAATTTTATCCTAGTGGTTAGTTATTAAAACCTTTAAATGTCATCACCATGCAATTGGGATAGAAAATGATAGTGGGTTTTGGTTATTCCATGAATAGATATTTACATGTTGGGAAATATTGGATGTGATAGTTGGTATGTAGCGAGTATTCTGCATATATAAATTCATTTTGTGCTCCCAATATGTCATCTAACATCAGCCATGACATATACTTGCTGCAATTCATATGAACACGATAGTTTAAACGACCTTGCTATGATCTGGTCAGTCTGAGGCTGTATTAGTATAGTATTATGTTTGTCTTATTTAAGTTAATTCCTTATTTAATCCATACTTGATATATGAATGTAAGTTTAGTGCATAGTCATGCTTGATCTCATCTAATCTGTCTGTTGTGATCTCTGTACAGCTCAAAGAGATGCTGGTGGAATCATGAAGAAGCACGAGGAAGAGAAGGCTATTACAGGATTACTGGATGGAAGTGGCGAATATAAGCTTGTTTATGAGGATAATGAGGGGGACAGGATGCTTGTTGGGGATGTCCCGTGGCAGTAAGCATCTTTATCAGACCATGGATCTGATCTGATGCACATTTTAGATTACTAAGTTTTGTTATATTCCTATCACTTAGCAAAGTACACCATATTAATATTATGCTTCTCTGTCATTTAGTGTAAATGGAATACCTGCATTAGATTTTTGATTACATAACCATAACATATCCTTAATTCTATTTGTCTATTATTATGCTCAATGTATGTTGTTCTCATCATTCAAGGGAATGGGTTTCTTATCGCGAAAACTCATACATTGAGTGTTATTTGTGTGCTTAGCTCTTTACAAGAGCAATTAAATTCTAATCTGGTTTCTCAAATCTGGTCAATTTGCAGCATGTTTGTTTCTACAGTGAAGAGGCTCCGTGTATTGAAGAGCTCTGAAGTTTCTACCTTGAGCAGTAAGTGATGTTACTATGCCTCCAAGAACTTTGAAGAAGGTTTAGCTATTGCTGCAATTTTCCCATCTAGACTGCTACTCAGAAATTCTTGTGTTTTTTTTTTTTCTTTTTAGTTGGAAGCAGTAAACAAGAGAAGCAAACATTGAAATGATGGAATGATGAATTTGGCTGTGAAGATTTCTCTACTTAGTTTGAAGGAAAAGAGCAGGCTTGGATTTGTGTTCTTATTTCGACAATTTGTGTCCCTTACATTGTACGGAACTTGATGCAAGGCACAGTATATAATATAATGTCAAATATCTAAAGCTTATGTGCTATTGCTATTGCTTTTGACCTCTTCTTTAACTTAAACATGCCTTTTCTGTTGCATGTCTTGGGCTTGATGTTCGAGTTGTACTTAAACTTAGTAGACCCTCATTTTCAATTGGTGAATTATTGGAGAGGCCAAGCAAGTGATTATATTCAATGGCATATTGATCTGTCAAGCCTTCATAGAATCATGTGCTGTTAGGCTTGTACACTTTATTCTTCGCTGATGCCTTCGACAACAAAAAAAAAAAGAAAAGGAAAATGCTGTTTAATTACACTGTTCAAGGTTTCCTTTTGGGCTTTTGGGTGGGGGAAAAGGTGGAAAAATTGGAACACATTCTCATTCAAAAGGGCATACCCATTGCCTACAATGCAAAAGACCATTGACAATGGTGCATGGTACCCCAGGGCCCTATTCTCTGTTTTTAGAAGGTCCCCAAATGTGGGTTCCTTCTGTTTTCCAGCCGTTGATGCTGCCTGTGTCGGTTCCCTCTCTGTTGTTGTCTTGGGTTGGTTGCTCCGTTTACTTGGGACATTTTAAGAAGCAAATTGGGATGGTAGTTGAAATGGGTATTGCCCAAAAGATAAAGTAAAGGTGTTTTGGAGGGTGTTGTAGGGTCATTTTCATTGGGAGGCTGCCTAACTTGAGGGCGTAAACTATTCCAAAAGAACTTTTTATGTGAAGCGTGCATGTGGTTTATTCTTCTGTCCTCTTCACTTTTGTTAATATTGTTACCTCTTTCACACTAGTACTGAAAAATATTATTCCAATGTGGCTATTATATTATTATAACTACTAGTTACATATAGGCTTCCATTCCCAAACATATTACGGGATGAGTTAAGGACCTCAAGGTCAAAGGTGGGTAATGAAAAGATTAAACGGAGAACAAGGCCCACATCATCATAAGAAGACCCAAAATTGCTTGCCCTTTGCCACATTTTATGTTGGTTCAAATGCGTCTACGACTGAAGTCCTCGTGTCACGCAATCTCATGAAACTTCTCTCAATTTTCAGGGTTGGAATGGCAATTTCTTGCCAAAAGCGTCCGCGATCCTTCCAAGCTTCAATTCTTGATGTAGCAATTTTAAGGGTTTATAACTCAAATCTTTCTCCTAGGCATGGAATGAATTGCAACTTGATTAGGTAGGTTTGTTCCTCATATTCAGTCCATGTGGTTTTTGACATCGTCTTGTTCTTCCTTTCCAAGTTGAAGAGTTTATCAAAGTGGAAAAAGACAACAACTCCAATCCTAGCTTTGTGCATTATTCAAATCCCACGCTTTCCAAAGAAACTTCCAATTCCCATAAAAGGGGGAAGAAAAATACTATAAAAAAAACATGAAGAAATCAAAAGTTTAATGAAGTACAAGCTATATCACTCTTTGCTGCAGAGGAGAGTTTTTAATTGCAAGGAGATATTGTTTCTGACAAGCAATAATTATCTGATCCATTTCATCTCAATTAACTGCATAATTGAGTCACTAAATAATCTAGCCTCAGGAATAGGAAATAATTGGCCCAAAAAAAAAAAGACATGTATGGAGGGATAGCAGCCTTGGGAAGAAAAAGAAGCCGAAAACAAAGAAGTTTTTGATACTTCTCTTTTTCTATTACAGTCACTGAGATTATTAGCATGAAGTTGTTTTTGCATCTTCAAAATTGACAAGGTTAAACAAAGTGGGAAGACCTTTTCATGGTTGATTTGAGTTAAAAGTTTATTTGTTAGATAAATTTGACTGTAGAAAGCAATTTTTGTGCATCAAATGAATTAGATTTTGAAAGTTAATGCTCAGCTTGCATTGAATTGCACCTTTTTGTGGTCCCTGCATCCTACCAACAGCACTCCCTTGCCCATAACAAAGGGAATAGTGGAAAAACTAAAGAGATTACCCAAAAATAAAAAAGGATCATGAAGAAATCAAATTTTTATGGAAGTAGTTGGCATTACATTACTCTGCTGGTTTGCTCAAGAACATCACTAATTGGTAAACCATATATAGCCAATACTCTTCCTTTTTTCAACAAAACCAGAAACTAGCAATATGAACCATTTCTGTGCCTTTCACAAAACTTTCAAAACTGGATACTCTCTTCGTAGCTACTAATTAATAGTGTCCCAATAATAATTGATCAAGAGACATCACCGGCTATGTGGGCTGGTGATAGGTCAACAGAACTCAACTAAGGTTCAAATCCTCTTCTTATCTGCATCAAAACTTCCAGTGGTGGTTGCAAGCCATGCATGTCACAAAGGTGGTCATGGGTTCATCTGCACTCCGTGTCTGTAACTGAAAGTACGTGGCCTCCCGCTTCCCGCACCGGCCGCACTTGAACTGATCGGTGGTCCCCTTGTCAGCAATTCCGGCCATGCGCTTCGTCACTGCCTTTGCTTCCATCTGATGAATTTTCTGCTGCAACTCATCACTGGCCATCTCTTGTGTGCTCAATTTAGCAACATCTTGCAACTCCACTTGTCCAAGTAGCACTCTTCTCCTGAAATCTGGGTTTTTGGGATCTTTAATGTTGATTAACAAAGACCTGTACATGGCCCTTTGTTTTCCATTTAAATTCCCCCAAGCCTGAAACAACGCTGATTCCAAAGACTGAGCGACTTGATCCGGGTTACGCCAACTCACTGCATCCTTTATGTCCTCTTTGGCTTCGCCTGAAACCTTGGACAAAGCCTCAACAAGGTGCTGTCGTACCTTTTCCCGCAAGGCATCTCCTCCGCCACCATTGGAGACTGTCTTTTGAGCAACCTTGTCATCAACACCAGCCTTAGACATGATCAAGGCTGCATCTTTCTTGTCTTTGACCGCCTTTCGCAGTACCTTGTCCCTCAAGGCATCGCCTCCGAGAACATTCGAATCTGTCTTTTGAGCAACGCTGTTCAAGATTGCATCTTTCTTGTCCTTGTCCGCTTTCTGGAGAATTTTCTTGGTCCAGATTGCCACCATTTCAGAAGCAACACCCCTGATTGCCTTCTTGGGATGTTCTCTCAATGGCCGAATATGCTTCCCAATCTTGGTGGAGACAAGAAGCTCCGCCGTGACAGGAACCGACTTGAGCTTATATAAAGCATCCAGGCAACGCCTCTCCCCCGCTTCTCCACCCTCTGCTGCCGCGGCCGCTTTCTTCACCACATTCAACAACTCCAACAACTCTTTCTTCATCTCCATAGCCAACCCTTCTTCTTTCTTTATTGATTTCTCCAGAAATTAAAAGTTTCTTGTTTTGAAACTAATGTGATAAGAATGCAAAACAAGAAACCAAGGCCTGTTTTATTTATATAGAGGGTCTATAGTTTTGCCGTTTACAATGTGGATTACCAATTTTGCTTTTTTTTGATTGCAATCCTAATCCTCGAAGGAGTTCTCTTCTTATTGCTTGCATTCCAAGCTATTGAAAATTTCAAGGAAATTAAATCACACCATCGGTATTAACAATCTGGTTCTGAATATGTAAACGAAAACCCAATTTGAATTAGAGCACCAAGTGGCCCAAAAGACTTAAAATTGGCTCGAGTATGCCAAGTTCATGACTTTTTGTTGATGGGTCTCTTTCATAGGCTTAGCAAGAAGAAGCATTAAGGTTGGACAATTTCGGATAGCAGGTGGCAAAAAAAATGAATCCACGCGAATAATCTAATTTAACTCATTCGAAATTGGCTGGATCCGATTTGTGTTGATTGATGAAGTTAATTATTCATAGCTTAAAACACTCGAGACCAAAATAAGCTAAAACACAGATTCTAAATCCCAAAAAAACCCGTAAAATCATAAACTCATATATCCACGACTCAGAATAACTAAATTTGAATCTAACCCGACTCAGCTATTTGTTAGTTGCTATCTCTAATTACAAGGTCGAATTTCCCAACAGTATTGATCATTTGATGGATAGAATTGGTCGGAAGTGGCAACCTTGGAATGCTTCATCTTTGATATCCAATCACAAGATCATTTCGTTAATGATGGGTGTAAATCAGAACCGCAATATTCACATACCTTCTTGATACAATCTTAGTGAAACGATCCTAGAATGCCTCATGATCGCCAACACGCATTATCATTACAATTTCCTTCTTTACATAACTGGTATTGAAATATTCCGTGTCTTGTTTCTAGGTAGGTTGGTTGAATGGAGCTACTGCACACACACATACAACTTTCTGGCAAATTGGCAGTTTCTTGTTAGATGGCTGCACTTTGAGGAGGACAAAAAACACATAAATATAATCCATATTGCTCTTGATATTCCAAAATTTTCCGTTCAAATTTTTTATGGCCAGCTACTTGGAATTTCCCAATTACGAAAATTGCATTTGTCAATCTTCTACATATTTCTAGCAAGGTCAAGTGAGGTCCAAGACTGAATTACATATTAAACTCCAACAACCAAATGTGTGAAATTTAATTAGTGGCATATATTTAGCAAAAGACGGATTCAAATAATAACTGATTGGAAAACAAAAATTAACTAAGTGGTGGGACGAAATATCCCATAATTTAAGTTGTTTAGATTAATGGAAATTAAATTTGCAACCATACTTTGGTCAATTGCAAGTCACTAACTAGGTTTGAATTACACAAATTATGGCTTCTCTCTTCACAATTATCCTTTCTCCCTGGAGGGTATGAACAGAAAACTGAAAAGTAATTCCAAGCTTGTAATTTTTAAATTCTCAAACTTAATTAATCAAACTTAGAGAGATGCGGCTTTCTTGTAAAGAAATGAAGTAGAGAAAGATATCTCGCTTCTGTCTGACTTTGGTGTTTTATTCATGTTCTACATCAGAAGAAAACATCCCATGCACCATGGAATAGAACCAAAATTTTATCTTACTTTTCCTTTCATAATGATCTAAATAAACAGAAATCAAGCTCATAAAGCCATGAAAATGATCTGTGTAGACACACACACACACACACACACACACAAATACTAAAACGATAAGAGTAGAAAAATGATATATGGAATCAAACTCAGCATAAACCTTTTGGTTCTCATTTGTTCTCCCCCCCACCTTTTTTTAACAATTCTTATTATTTTCTTCTGTTACAAAAATAAGCTTGATCAGAGAGTCAGAATCAAAATACATATGGAGATTCAGAATCAAATTCAACTGAAAACACCAAAAATCCAACTCAGTAGTGCTGACTACTCCATTGATTAGCCCCCTCTACAAATGGCCAAAATCATATTCTTGAACAAATTAAAACTGACCCAAATAAACAGACCTGATATATATCAGGTCCCATTAGTTTCATGTACTTACTGTAATATATACAATAATCTTCCCTTGTTTGCCTGGCTTCACCCTGTGTGCCTCATGAAGAAATCATGCATGCAACTTAGCTCTATCTTCAAAGTAGAGTATAGAGATTAGAGAATATATAGTGCCTTAACCATAAGTTCTGCCATACTTGGAGGAGCTGCCACCAAGTTTGGCAGAGATATAGAGAGAAAAGTGCCTCAACAACCATTGAAAGTGAGGCTTCCTGTGCCAGTGTATATCTCTATCCTTTAGTATGTGTACATACACATATGTATCTTTATTGTCCGTCTCATATTTATTGCAAGTCAAAAGAAAAGAAAATAAACTACTGTTAGAAAACGAGATTGAAACTTTTAAGATGTGAAAAGGGTTTACAATGAGTTTTGAAAATAGGGTTATTATATATTAATCTTTTTTCAAATCATAATTGAGGACATGGGGTTCTTGTTTGAGTTGCAATTTCATAAATACCATACATGTGGTTTATTTACTTTATTTATATTCTAAATTAGATTTTTTTTTTTTTTGAATGGATGGTGGCATTGCATCACCTATTTTCATTTTTTATTATTAGAGAAGGAAAGAGGAATTCGTGTTTTAATAGGATTTTGGGTTACGAGTGTTGGTTCTCACAAGGCCAAAATCTTGTGCTAACTCTATTAAAAAGAGTTGATGATACCACATCTTTTCTTTGCGAATTTGAATTTGTGAAAGAAGGAAATTCCTTTTGGTTTATGTCATCACAGAATTTCAAAAATTACAAACATTGATAAAGAATTATTCTTTGCCTGTTCCAAATTCAAGTAGCTAAGGAATATTGCTAGCTGCTGAATGATCCATATAGGGATGTTTTCTTAGCATATCTAATGAAGCACTTGATTGCAACAAGAATATATTAAAGTCACATCAAATCCAATTTCTAGGCCCCAAATTTAGAACCATGTTCTTACGTTAGTGACAAAGGATGATGCATTGTATGCATGACATTCAAACGTCGGCACAATTTGATAATGGAAAATTACCCGATTACTGATCTATTGATCTTAGTCTATATCTATATATATACACACATGAATATGGTCCACCATCGCCTTTTCTCTTTTCTTTCTTTTTCTCTTTGTCTTTGTTGTTTGTCTTTTAGTTTTTCTTTTCTTTTCCTTTTTTTTTTTAAATCTCCTCCCTCATAATTGCATTAATCTTTCTTAAAAGAGTATAATGGGACTCATAATAGACCCGTGTACGTTCTGCTCGAATAATATCATGATTACATCATTTTATTAAAATAATAATATGTTTTCTAAAATTTTATTTTTTGGATAAAAATTTATTTAATGTATGTGAGGAGTGATAAATTATATAAATAAGTCGAATAAATTGTATAAAAGATTAGAAAAAAAAAGTGCAATAAGAGTGATATTGTTTAATATTACACTTTTTATTAGTTTTTATATACAATTTATTTAGACCATATGTATATTTTGTACTTTTTATATACATAGTGTAATTTCTATCAAAAAAATAATATATATTTTTTAAATATATATTATTTCATCATGACTAAAACCCACAAGTGACATGACTTATGGGCCTGGAAGCTTTCATGTCCCCGAGTAGCATTTCTGTTCTCGAAAATTTTGTGAGATGGGTCAATGATGGAATTGTCAAATTGATATTTATACACAGATTGACACTATACAACCAAAACCATTGCTTTAGACAACTGAGACAATACAATTTTTTGTATATATATGAAAAAAAAAAGAAAACTAAAATATTCTCGCATTAGTGAGGAACTTTAATCATTGAATGCTATAGTTTCTCTCTCTCTCTCTCTCTCTCTATCTCTCTTTTCCATTTCCTTTTTTTTTTTTTGACAGCTTGATTTATAGTCAATATCTAATAATGCAATTCAATGCCTCAAGAGGGGTTTTTATTCGAATTATTAATAATATATCATAAAACAATCTAAATTTTATTCTCCATTTCTCCGACTACAGCAAGTGGGGTTGACAGGGAAATGCCCCTCAGGATTTCAACATCCAATTCATTTCCCTTTGGACAAAGGGACACCGACGCCAGAAGGCAATGTTTTGGCACTTCCACTAAAAAAAAGTACATTTTAATGGACAGCTACTCTTTGGTCAAAGAAACAATCAATATGTCAAGCTAAGCTTCAATGTCTGAATATATTGTTTTGTGTGTAATTTTCGTATAAAGAAAATGGCTTGAGACATAGCTTCAAGAGAATAGCCACCGCACCATGGAACCAACCCATTTCTCTCTACCCCAATTTGAATGTTTGGTCAATCTTCTAGATACAAACATAATTATCCTTCTCTTGTGCATGGATAAACATCCCAAGGTGCCAAGATGAATAAAGGTAAAGTTTTAACCACCAGTTGCTTATTCCCATTACAGAACTACTGAACTCTTAGTATGACGTTTATGATTTAAGAATTTCATTACAAGGATGTAAAAAAAAAACAGTGATAATATATTATATTATTATAATTGTTATTATAATTATTAGATATATATTTATAATTTTTATTATTAATTATAATCATATATTATAAGGTTTTACATTAATTTACTTAAATTCATATAATATTTTTGATTAATTTAAATTTTAGTCTTGATGAAGTATGTAAACAAGTAATAAAGTTAACTTATGGCATACACCTGACCCTCTTGTCCCACTTTGGTTCTTCACCACGAGAACCATCCTGTGAGGATTACTTCCTACTAATGTCTCGAGAGATATCCCTTGTTTTACTTTTCTTGTAGGAATCAACAGCTTAAAGGTTATTTCTTAATCCCCCTCACCCCAGCTTGAACTATATATATCCACCATTACACATGGTTCTTTTTTTTATTTTTTATTTTTCAGCTTCTTATTCAGAACTCAAGCTAAAGAAACAGCAATAAAGTCCATTTTTGTTTCAAATCAATTGCTGAGAAGTACAGGAATCTCAATAGCATGTTAGGAAATTCAATGTCATGACATTCATTGTGTTGTCTTGTAAGAGGCTGAAGACTGTTTTACTTGTTATGCTCTACTATAAAGTAGGGTTTCTTTTGGTGAGGAATTGCTTGCTAGAATCTCCAATTATTCAAATAGTAATGGAAGGCAAATGACGGTTCGTGGGTGAATGTGAAACTTCTATAGTTGGAAAAGGATATTCACAAAAGTGTAAAGTCAGACCAGAAGAAAGAATCTTTTTGTTCATCCTCTTCGCTGTCTCAATCTGTTAAAGAACTATTATTTAGTCCAGTTTAGTTGATAGCTTGGAAAAAAATCATTGTTGACTAGCAGTTAACTGATAACTAAATCAATACAACATGAATATTCCTTGAAAGTCTGAGGCAGCCAGAGTTTGATAACCAAAATCAATAGCTAATCGAATTAATCACGCTTGTTTAACATAATTAACAGCCGTTACATTAAAAATTTTAAAAAGTGCATAAAGATAGCACAAAGTATGATATAACTGTTCTTCTGAGTTCATTTCAAATACATAATCATTTCAAGGTTGTCTCTTGTTCCATGTTTGGGAATAGCAATTTCATTATCAATGACCAGGTCTCCTGATGCCATAAAGGAAAATATGGAAGTTGGCAATGAAAGATTTCAATATCTCACTAATGCTATAATGCTAAAGTTCAAAGTTGATGACGAGTCTCTTTGATTATTGTTAGAACTTTCCAAGTTGATTGCACTCCCCCAGGGCATAAACCCACATAGTTCCTGCATTGCTAATGTTACTCTTTCCGAGAGTTCCTCTTCCCTCAATATCGTGCACGCCACTCATTGTACTCACAATTATGTGAAACAAACCTACACATACAAATTAATAGTACACACACACACACACACACACACACACACACACGCACGCACAATGTGAAGAAAAAATGCAAAGATAATGAACCTTTGAGTTGAACGATTTCTTAGCGACAATAATCAATCAACAAAGCCATGTTTAAGTTCAAGTATTTCTCCGTATCCAAATTCCAAATGAAAGTAAAGTAATAACATATGAAGGAGGCAGTGTGGTAAAACCCGGGGTGGGGGGGGGGAACAAGACAATACACACACACACACACACACAATGTGAAGAAAAATGTGAAGATAATGAACTTTTGAGTTGGAACAGTTTTTTGACAACAATAATCAGTCAGCAAAACCATCTTTAAGTTCAAATATTTCTCCATATCAGAATTCCAAATGAAAGTAAAATAATAACAAATGAAGGAGGCTGTGTGGTAAAATGGGTGGGACAAGGGTTTGCTTCCCCACGGTGATAAACAAGGAAGCAAGTGGACCACGATACAGGTTGCTAGTTATCCCGGAATTGTTGTAACAAATTTCTCAGTCAAAAATGAACAAGTAAAGGAAGAAGAAGAGAGAAAAGAAGCTTCATCTGCCAATGGTTGCAACTCACATAAGGCTAACCTTGCCATAAAGCATTGTATACTAAAATATCACAGAAGAAATTGCGGATGAAAATGGACAAGTACACAGACAATGGCAAATATAATGACAGTTACCTGTAACTATAACTGCAAATGCCAAATATGCTCATAGTTCGGTACACAGACAGTTATCTGTAAATGGCATGAACCAAAAAAGTACTTGAATCCACCATTTGGCATGAACCAAAGAAGTACTTGAATCCACCGTTTATTATTCTTACTTAAAAGAATTGGTGGACCATCAGCAGGAGAAGAGGTAGAACAGCAGGCTGAAGCAGCAAAATATTGGCCGCTTCCAAGCCGCCCTGCTTTTAATACATTCAGGCCACCTCGATGCATTTTAGGCAGCATGTAATTTAAATTGTTGCATTAACAATCTTCTAACTCTAAGAATGAAGAAAAAATTTATTTGAAAGAAGAAATGCTTTGAAGCTTGAAACAAAAACCAGATCATGCAGGATAATATGGTTATACTGATTGGCGGAACTCCTTTAATAATGTGAGGCAGCAAGAAGGGCAGCACCAATGCCTGAACCATCATTAGAATGCTCGATCACAGTGGTTTTTGATGCTTCTTCCCCGAGCAACTCATTAAGGGTATTCTCCAAGCACTTGCTATATTCGCTGTAATGCTCATATAATCCACCATCCATGGCTACCACTGTCCTCTGTGGATCCCCATCTTTGACTGTGTCTCTTCCAATTTTCTTAAGGATAGCAAAGACACCGGCAGCTGAGAGACGGGCTCCACGAGTGGCAACAATGTTACAAAGCTGGACGACCATTCTCCTTGTTTTCAGGCAGGTATTTGGTACCTACAATAGTGAGGAAACAAACAAAATGAGGAACACAACAACACTTTGACAGGTAATTTAATTTTGCTAATGGTTAGAGAACTGCTTGATCGTTTTGATCCATGCACAATATGATGATCCATTGATTTCATGTTACATAAGACCACTTCCATTGTACAACTTTCATTGGTGATCAGGAGATTGTGAGGTAGCAATTTCAGTCAGAAATCTAGAGCCTTTACACCTACCTACCAGCTATCACAATCAGGAGCTTCCTCATATTATATTGAAGTATCTTTCCTAATGTATCAGAAGTATCCAAGACAATAGGAACAGAATTCACAAAAAATTGGCACAGATGGCAAGTTCAGGTAACAAGTAATTGAAAGGTGAAAATTTTTCACACTAATTGGTACATCCATAGTATGTTACACATAGAGGAAATACCTCTAGAATATTCCTTAATTTGCTTCCCACCACTTTAAGATCAGGAGATGCATCATGATGCATAGCTGACATATCAGGCGTCCTGCAATGCAAGTAGACCGCTAACATAAAAGCCTTGTCAAGCCAAGGTGTAATGACATCTTTGACATTTATCCCTCCTATGATCTGGCATGTATACTCAAACAAGAATTATATGAAGGGAATTGAGAGATTATTGTTCATAAGTCTACGACTCATGGAAAATCTTATAAAACTATTTGCAAAAGCACACAACCCCCCCCCCCAAAAAAAACCCAAAAAGGGGTAAAAAAAAAGTGCATAAACAAGCAAACACAGTAACGAGGAAATTGGCATGGAAAAAGAGAGACAAAACAGGTTTGCACAATCACGTGTGGAATAGGCAAAATGAAAATCCTCCAATCACTTAGCAACTGACATGGTTATATATTAGTAATTAACTCCTTTCTCCCTTCACGGCGATCATTATATAAAGCATCAGTATGTATATCCCCACATATATCCCCAAATATAGGAAGCCAAAATGGCGGTCTACTTTGCTATTTCACAACTTCAAGAAGCAATGTATATTAAGCCTAGTGAAGTTACCGCAATATGAAGGGGACTTTAAGCTTTGGAGGTACAGAGTCACCAAAGATAGCAGATTCTTCAGCTACTTTCAGTAGAACTCTTCTTACTATTTCTCCCAAGTACATACCGGAAGTTATCTTCTCATATATCTGGGGAAATAAGTTAGAAAGACAAAGAAAAAGATAGTTGCTAGCTAAGGAAAAGGAGCTGCCTCATCGATACATGAGAAAACTTGCCAAATTACCTGCTCACCAGGGTTTAAACTCTCAATATCCAATGCATGATCAAATTCAGTTAATGGAAGATGAGATGACCTAAAGTTACCCCACTCCATGTTGATAACCTGCATTTCAATATTGGCAACAGCTTCAATCATTTACCACCTTCAGAACTGAATATGGCAAACAAGTCTGAAGGCTAACCATCTCTCTGGATTTAGGTAGAGGACCATGCCATTTTGGTATTGCCTGTGCACGTTCAACATAAGCAGCATTGGTTCCAGTACCTAAGATCACAGCAGCAACAACATCCTTGCTGGAGTACCTACCTCCAGCCAGTGTTCCCACTGTATCGTTGACCTAGTATTGACAATCAAAATTAAGTCCGAAGAAACTACAGGGTACCAGCCAGAAATACTGCACCCATTACCCAAACGAAACAGACCAATAAATACCAGAAGACAACTGCCCAAATTAAAAAATATATATATATAATTAAAAAAAAAAGAAGAAAGAAACATATATGTTGGGGTAGATATATGAAAGAGAAGGACAACTAGTTGTATTTTTATATCTGTAAAAGCAATTTAAATTACCAGAGCTGAAACTCTCATTTCAACTCCATGTCTTTCCATGGCTCTTTCCAATTCTGCAACCACATCTTGGCCGACCTATTTCCAAAAATCAAGACAATTTTCCATGGTTACATTGTTATATACTGGTATATCCTTTGTTATGGATTAAGTTCATACTTCTCACAGTAAAACAATGTGTATGTATGTATGTATGTATATACACACATGCACAGCATTGAAGCATTGGCATTTACTTAATCCAAAACCACGTGCACACACAGCATTGAAGCAGCAGCATTTACATAATCCAAAACCAAGAAACAGTCAACATTAAAGAACAGAAGCAATTGGAACGAACTGTGTCATCAATGGAGAAGCCTTTTGTCCACTTGACAAGAGTCCCAGATGCTATAGATGTTTGCAACACAGGAAATGAAAAGGTGAAACCTAATTCTCTCTTTTTGCCAGGAGGAAGTTGAAACTCTTGACCTTCTTGAGCAACAAATTTAGCAAGTTCTGATGCTATATAGCCAAATAGTGCCTGAAAACACCATAAAATTTGAAAGTTGAGAGGCCTGGCATTTACTCTACCCGAAGACAGTCATCCTAAGGTTTGAACAGCACAATACTTACATCTGAAGTCCCCGTCATCAAATTTGGAGGAATTGACACCTCAGCAAACTCTTGATTAACAAGCCCAACACCCTTTCTGCCCATCTGCACCCGCAATACCCGGAAATTTGTTCCACCTAGATCCAAGGCGTAAAACAGTCCCTCCTCATTACTGCAATAAGAAACACAAAGTGAATTGCCTCAACCAAAATTATTTTCAATGAAATGAAGAAACTAACAAGAGAAAGTTAAACTTCTCCAGTTCAGAAGAAAAAATCAACCTTTCCAACCCCATTTTGTTTAGTAAAAGACTTCAAATATTACCAGATAAGCCATGTGCAGGTAACATCTCCCAATTCTGCTGCATAATTTTTAATCAAGTATTTTGATTGACCAGCATAAACCAGATATTAGATGATTGGATAGAAAAGCTGACAACTTAGTTCCATCATATTTAGAAGAACCTTGTCCAACACAAAGAAAGCAATGGGCCATCATGCATGATATTGATTTGAGCAACAGCCTGCAGTTACTTCTGCATCTGGAAATCCAAATTGCAACAAATTGATGTCTTCCTCTAAATTATAAGACACCAAGCCTGAGGCATACTCTATTTATGTGATATAAATGAGGTGCTATGACAAATACAGAATCATATTTATAAGACAAAGGAAAAGCTGAAACTCAATAACTATGAATTGTCAATGGAATGGCTGTTTTGAACCCATATAGCATGTCTGGGGTTGCTTAGGGTCTCCTATGGATAGGTAATACAAAAGAATAAAACAAAGTAGCAAAAGTTTAAAATCACTTGGAAGTTTTTCAAAGCACTAGCAATCACCCTTTACAGAACTGGTATGGTGCTTCAAATTTATTGCAGCTAAGAATCTACAATTTGAGTCCAGTGAAACAAGACCACACCCACAAGCCAAAATCAAGGAGTAACCATTTGGGCCACATATAATTTGTCAGACAAAATGAGAAGCTGACAATCCTTTGAAGTTTGATGATTGATAATTAGAACATGTCCATCACAACTATCCAGTCAAACAGGATCTTGTGTGATGGTGTCTACAAGAATAGGCAACAATGGTAATTCATGGAACACAATATGATACAATCACATCAAATAAAAAAATCAAATTCATCATAAGGAATATTGCCAAACTCAAATTGAGCACACAAAAAAAAAAAAAAAAGAAGAAAAGAAAAAAGAAAGAAGAAACAGGATGACTATCTCATAAAATGTGATCTTGTATCTGGCTGCCCGCAAATATCAGCAAACACAGAAAACCATGGTAACAACAAAAAAAAAAAAAACAAAATTTGGGCAAAATTGGATAAAATTAACATAATCCCGCACAAACAGAAAATCAAAGCAAAAATTCTCAGGATTGATTCAAAAAGGGATCCAATGTTAACAGAATTGCGCACAAAGAATAGCATCAAACGCATATGAACATAAAGTTATAAACTTTCACAGAATTATTTCACACAAATATAAAGTTCAAGCAAAAAGGATAAAATTAGCATGATTTACCCCATATAGAAAATCAAAAACCAAAATTCTCACTGAATTGAACAAAAGGAACGGATACGAACGTAAAGTTACAAACTTTCTCAAAATACATTGACAAAAACATACAGATATACATATTGGTATATCAATGAGCAAATGGCCAGCATACCCAGTAGGCAGATTATCAACATAGCTGATGAGCATCTTGAGCTTGCTGCCACCTTCAGAGGCAAGGCCAGCATGCATCTCCACAACCATGGCATCAGCCACCTGTTTGAGCTTCCCAACAGGGGCTTCACATTTGTCCTCCATCTCCTTAACTATCTCCACGGCTTTGGCCCACTTCCCATCTTTCCTCATTTTCCTCCTCACCACCACCGCCGCAGCCACAGCCCCTGCCACCGCCGCTGCACACACCACTGCCACCACCACCTTCTTCTCCATTTTCCCCTACAAAGGAATGAAACCCAGAAACAAAAACAGGAGGATTCTTCAAAAAATATGGAAGCTTTTCTATTAATAATTCAGAAAAAATGATTCTTGAGTTTCGAATATATATCTGATTGTATAAGAAATGGGTTGTTTCTTGATTCTAACAGGGATCTGCGGATTTGGCGATGGTACTCCTTGAGACCTGCAGTCCTTTTTTTTAAAAGTGATTTTATTTATTTTTTTTGGGATACACTTTTAAGGTGGTTCTTGAATCTTGAGAAGTGCTTTATTTGGTTTTTCGTTATAAAATATAAATCTTCCTTTTATAGTAAGGGAGTTGTGTGGTCCTTTAAACCTGTTCAGGTAAAAAAGTTGTGGTTCACTAATATTGTTCACCAAGAAAGATTTAATTACATTTATTTACATCACCGCTAGACTTGCTTCAAATAATATTGTATTATTATAATTATTAATTATATTTATAAATATAATTATATGTTAAAGAATTATAAACATATAATTACTAATTATAGTAATGTCCCGCGTTGTCTGCTCCGAGTTTGTGCAGCATTGCTATAAATGAGAGCTCTCAGACCAATCAGTAGGCGCCGCACCTTGGAATGTGACGACTGAGAGTTGAAGAAACATACAAGGTAAGGATACCCCAAAATGGATGCACATGGTCATGTTTCATACGACTTTGCCAAGGAAAAGGCTGGTAAACGATGGCTAATGTGGAGGCCACCGTGTGCACAGCCATATGTACCTAAAGCTAAAGATTCTATCGAAGCTGGCCAGACATGAAAAGAGCCTACGCCAGAGGAGTTTGCCTCACGCGAATGCCCTTCTTTTTCACTGCGTTCATTTCATAGTTGTTTTCAGTCAGCCCAGTAGAGAAAAAGTTGACCTGGCATCAGTGCAAGTTTGTTGGAATCTACTTTTAATGTGCAAAAAAAAAGTGGCAAAAGCACAGATCAGGCAATGGCCCCTGATGCAGCTTCACAAGATACCAGGAGGTCTCTGTAGATCTATGTAAAATTGAAAGTTTGAAACCAGTGGCCTACTCTTTTAAGAAAATCATTGTGTCCCAGTCCCGGACTCGTGCATTTGAATATTACACAGAAATCTAAGGATTAAGATGCACTAAAGTAAGTTTAAAGACCCCTGATATCACGCCAATGCAGAACTCCTGAAAGCATTACCAAGTATATTATAGAGCAATCCCTCAGAAAAACAGCATCTAGATTTAATGGACTAGATATAATTGAGATCAAACAACCATATCAAAAACAAATATAAGTTCCAAGACACCTTCAACTGCAAAGTCAAAGGAGGGGCCGTACCAATGTTTGTGCCTCTAAGAGAGAGAGAGATTGAATAATTTTTGTATATTACTATGAGAGAGGGAACAACATGTTGCATAGAGGTTGAGGTACAATCCCTGTTAACTTCAAACAAAAAGCCTCAAGTGAAGTATCTCTATTCCATGAGCAACATATCAACCCCTTCAACTGAAAGACATCTAATTCAATTTCTCCACAGGACCCAACCACCCCTTTGAGAAGACTAGGAAAATTTATGAGAAGGAATCAAAAACAAAAGAAAACGAATGCCATCAGAGCAAGAAACCTTGAAGAACACAGAACAAACACTGCTTGCTTATGCAGAATGGCCAAGTCAGAACAAATACTGTACACGGAACATAGCAGAATGCACCTCTTAAAAGTCGTCTTAATGTCCTCCTGTGGTCTTCCATCCAAAAGGCTGATGCCCGGGGATTCCTGAAAAAATTGAAAGAAATGAATGCCAGCAATTAACGTAACACTTCTCATGCCCACAACATGACAGAGAGTACCCACGTCTTTTTCTGATCTCATGCTTGAGACTTAACCTGCCATTAAAAGAACCAGGAAAACAAACAAAAAGTACAGCATAAAGAATAATATTGTACAAGAGAACATTAAGAACTATTTTCTGCAATTTAAAACACGTGCCTTATCACTGATTCACCTCCTCCTTTGGAGTCTACTCTCACAGGGTTTAACAAGATCACATTTGCAGCATTTGGCTTCATACAAAGGGGGAAAAAAATAAAAAATAAAACAAAACAAAAAGGACAAAGATTAGGTAGATTAGGTCAGTGCTCAGTGACAGAGCCTAACCCCAACATGAAGAACATATTAAACCATATATTCAGATTGTTTAAAGAAACAAACAGGCAGAAGCCTTTTGATCCCACTTCAAATCTCATTTACATCCCAGCATAAAGAAAACAAAAATTTACAATTCAGCCAACATCTTTTACTCACTGCATCTAGCATTTTAATCTCAGACAAATCAATAACAAATTGGCTAACAAAAGGGTAAATTTGATCAATATGAAAGCAAAAGAACAAAGATTCAGCACCGAGTAACATAAAATGAAAACTAGCAACTGAAACCTAATGCAGAAGTATAAAACATGGGAATTAGAACTAAGGTATTTATATCAAAAACCTCAAACTCTTTGTGAGACCCATCTTGAAACGCCGCATTGCCTGCCCACTGCATACACATTCTCCAAAAGGAAATCAGAATCAGCATCACAGGAGTCACTGTGAGAAGACCCAAAGGTATTACTTCCTCCAACGCTTCCATTGTTTCCCTCACTGCTGCCTGCTACTGATTCATTTCCAACATCCTTGCAGGAACCAACCTCACTTGTGAGTGAGGTGACAGTGCTCGGATTTGAGCCATACTCCCCATCAACATCAACTGCACATGGTGCCTTCGTTCTGGCTAAATGCTTGTGTGTTGGAGCTTCCACCAAACTTCGAGCACTCTTTCCCTTTAGATCCATTCCCTAAAGTGCCAGAACTCAAGCTATCTACCAGGCATGCATCTTTCCCTTCGTCAGGCACCACATATTCATGGGATGTGGAACTGAACTTGTGACTTACTTCAGGAGAAACTGAATGACGCTCTGCACTGCTACAATGTCATTTCTCTGGCATATCTCACTTCATGTCTACTCCAAGGGAACCTATTTTTCTCTTACGGTGTCTGTCCCCACCTCCATTCTGACAAGCATAATTGTCATTGCATGATATTTTATCAGATGGCTGTTGAGCTGTTGCCCTAGGGTGCTGAGGACATTTGTAAACAGAAGGAATCTGCTTTCTACGAACATGAGATACAAAGATATCCATTCCAGGTTTCCGAAACATATACATATTGATAGAATGCCTAAACTCATATACTGCCCCACGGATATCAAACTGTTGACCTTCCTGCACAACCTGTCCCTGTTTTCTTTGCAAACCGATAAAGAAGGCACAGTGGGCAAATGGTATAGAATTGTCTACAAATTCATGAGGGTAAGGATGGCACTGCAACTTTCCATACGTATCTCTCGCAATCTGTAAACATTATACAGCAAAAATGAGGTAGAAGAACTCTCACATGTTCACAAATTGCACTGCATACAAAGATCAGGTCTGTAGTGTTAATTCCACTATGAAATGTCTATATAGCGTAAATATTACCATGAAAGACAACTGCCTCAGACGGGATTCCACACAGCGTTTCCAAGCACACAAGTCATCTAAATCGGCTGCAACTATGTCAATCTGCAGATAGTTTTTGTAGCTTTCAAAGAACAAATATGGCTCAAAGAGAGTACTCCACTTAGCTTTAGCCAGCTCTATCTCCTGAATTGGCAAAAAGAAATGAAGGATCAGTGACCAATGGCAATTACATAATATGCTTGCTAGGCACAGCACAGCCCCTTCCTCATACCTGACAGATCTTGTTACCATACTGGAACTGCTCCATCATGACGTGAAGGGTACTTGTAGAGACATTATGGCTAGAATTCATGCATGGATAAGTAGGCGTTATGATTGGCATATGATGAGTTCGATCACGAAGATTTTTACGAGGATCCCAGACAGAAAATCCAAGTTCATCCTCTTTGATGGGGCACAGCATAACAGGGTTTGGCCAACGCCACTGTGTATAAACCCTAAAAAACCTAGATACAAGCATGCTAGGAATGGCTTCAGGATAAAGCTGGCATACTCTAGCTACCAGAATAGCCCAGTTTACACCACCAAGGAAGCCAGTCACCTGTTAAAATTCATGGAACAGTAGCAAATCACAACCATAAAATTTGTTAAAAAAGAAGAGAGAAATATAAAGTAGGTTATCAAGAAAAATGTAAATGGATAAAATCACTCACATTGGAATAAACACCACGTCTTTTAGCCCAAAACTTAATGCACCGAAGAGTTGTGCGAAAATGCTACAATTACAAAAGAATTTAATATTTACACAAAGGGATTCAGAAAGAAACAATAGAGCAATCAATCTAGCTTAATTAACAAAGGAAGTACTTGACCTCCACAACTGGAACAAGTTTCAGTATCTGATCAGCATCCCTGCAGCCAGTAAGACTCCGAACAGTAGGCTCATCAGCATCATACAAAACAGACACATCAGAGATGTCCAAATCCTGTCAACAAGTAAATAAGAATAATTTCCCCATAAGAAGAAAGCAGCTAAAGTATCATAATAGTCTATATTGTCACAACAAACATCATCAAATAGAAATCAAACGGACATTCAAATTAGAGAATGAATGAATGAAATAGCACATGGGGCACCAACAAATTCATATCGTCTAGCCATAAATAATTAGAAAGGAGGTATGGATCTGGTTTTGCATAATGACTCAAGTGACACCAACAATATACATCCAAGTGGTAGATTAAAATGTTTTAGATAAATTATAAATAAGGCAGAATACTCATTGTCTTGCAGGAGCTAGAAAACTTTGCTAAACAGTTTGCACCCAATCCTCCAAAGCTTGGAAGACAAAATTACATTGATAAGTTGGAAGGTTATTAGAGTAAATTCTCACAAAAGCTAATCAAACTTACGTCTGGCACCACCAAGAGAGAAGTGCTTGAATAGAGAAGGTCAACTGATATTCCATCAAGTTGGAACTTCATAACAGGGACATGAGCATACGGAACCGGCTGCAATTCAGTGACTTCTTCCATTTCTGCCAGAATGTTGTGCAATACAAAGAAAAAGTCCTGGTAAAGGTGGCTAACACATTAGATTCATCCATGGTGATTGCAGAACTTGCAATTAAATCACCGTATTAGACTCAAAATCATTATTTACCTCTCTGTTCACATAGGATGGCCCAACACACAATGTGTCTATGTCAGCCCCAGGACAATGTACCTGTCACACTCATGTACTTCAGACGGATGTCATAGGCATCACAGGAGCAGATTGCATAAAACAATGATATGAAAAAGAAATTGTCAACAAAATAAAGACTTAGCATACATGGGATGGCCAATCACTCCCCTCCATCCCAATGCAATTCACAACCACATCAAATGTAGCATTTAGCTCAACCAAATGGGGACAAATCTACAAGACATTTAAAATCAAAACATACATACCCCAAGACGATAAGAGCCGAAAGTAAAAATAACAGCATTTGCTTTCTCCACCATTTGATCTGTGTATCCCCTCAAGCGAGTAAGCTGCTTTACCCAATCTCTCACAATCTAACACAGGGAAATAGGGTTTTAAAAATAATTACCAATAAATTAGAATATATATGCATGGGGAAAAAAAAAAGTTGTACCAACACAAGAAATGCATAAAAAACAAACACATAAAAATCAAGAAAAAGGGGGAAAATCACCAAGCCAAATAGCGTGGGGAGTGGCACTATTTTATGAATTTTGGCTATTCAAGGGGGAAGAAAGGCCAAACAGAACTATTGTTCAAATTTGCATATTCTTTTAAATCCAAAGTAAAGAAAAAAAAAAAAAAACCATAATTTCCAATACCGACTTATGCCCTCTCAAGGGAACTCATGCGGCCTTCTCTTTTCTAGCTCCAACCTTCATTGCCTTGTTTTAATTTATTTTCTCACTTCATTCACAGGTGATACTTGTAGGGTAGTTGAAATGGGAAAGTTTAACAGCAGATACATGCACCCAAATTAATTCAACTCTTTTTTATATCAAATGTTATTATATCAGCTATGGAAATTCATTCCATCAGACTCAGTCCAAGACCATACTTTCTAAAGATACTGACATAAAACCCTCGTACTTTTGTGAGATACTGAGATAAATCCTTTCTCCACCCTTAAACCCACATCATGTTGGCCGAACACTTCCTCTATTGCGCCTACTAACTAATTCAAAACAATTTTTTCCTTGTGGTGTAGCTAAAACATATGTTATTGTGCATTCACTGAGTGACAAATATAGTTTCTCTAAAGAAGATATTAAAAACAAGGGCTGCTAGCTAGGTATGCATGTTGAAATGTAGAGAACTTTGAGTTAAAAGAAAGAATTGCAGCCTGCAGGCACACTATCTAACATTCTTTGTGGCTTGAACATTAAAAACTCTTTGTTCATCATTACCATCATGGAGATTCACAAGTCCCTCACTTTAGGTGTTACCTAGCTGACATTAACATTTTTCCACCAATAAACATGACCAAACGGCAACCTTGAACTTGAAAACAAAGTACCATAGCAGTCCAAATATAATATATCATATATCAAGAACATGAGAAAATCCAAGAATTAAATAAAGCTCCAGATTGTTCCCTAAATTTTCCATTATGCAGGAAACAGCAATCATGTCCCAGTCAACAAATGCAAGAAACTAATGCAAGAGCCAGTCGCAGCAACAGACATGACAAAGCCATTAGCCTTTGTGGGAGGTGTGACAAAAGGAAAAACATTTACCGGCACAGTAGAAGAGAGGTGGCAATATCTTACTGTATGTTCTACATTTATACTAGCTTAGATAACAGTGTCAATATGCTTAGATATTGTTGGCTGTAGATTCTTCAGCTTATCTCTATCAAACACAATTCTGAGATTGAGTTTCCAGTAATACCAGATATAGACCAAATTCTTCCGTGACAATAAACCCTCAAAACAGAGAAGCAAGAACTAAATTTTTAGTTCAACACCCACATACAATAAGACTCCTCAATGATCACCACTTCATTGCAATATTTTTGAAATGAAGAGAATAAAGGGTATACAACCAATTCAAGGTTCCCATAAAAAAATAAAAAAATAAAAATGCAACCATTCAATTTTCTCTTCCACAGTATGGCTAGACAACATGCAACTAAATAACCATATGTCTCAGAAGTACACTACTCAAGATTCAAAACTTCCAACAACATGGAACCAAAGTTCATTCTTCAACAAATTAATTCACCAAATTCCACATTCACAGTATTACCTCTCTGATGCGATCCAGAACTCGCTGCCTCTTTGCTTCTTCCTCCTCGCTCTCATAGAGCCCAGATTCAACCAAGAACTTCCACAACAAACACACAGAATAAAAGTCAGAATTCCCAACACAATAACTCAATTATCATACAAAAATCCCATCTTTTGACACAAAAAAGGGGAAAAAAAAAAGAGAGAGAGAGACCAAACCTTCTCCAATTCACGGTTCCTCTGTTTATCGGCTTCAGTGGGTCCCGCCACCGATATTGGCTTCGTGACACCGTACTGTTTCGGCGGCGGCAACGGCGGCGATTTGCTCGATCTCTCCGACCTCACCATCTCGATACCCAAAACGAGAAAATCGAAACACCCAAAAGGAAAAAAAATAATAATAAAGAAAACAATAAAACTAGCCCAAGAATCCAAAACCCAATTGAGAGAGTGTGCGTGAGTGGGAGATCAGAGATTGAGAAATTTGCTGGATTAATCAGAACTTAGAAATCCTATAAATCCCAAGAAAAACAAAAGAAACCCAATTCGGAAAATCCTAGATTGGACCAGAAAACCCGCTGAATTTTCCAAGAAAATAAAGGAAAGTGCCAAGAAACCCAAATCAAAACAAAACCCAACCAAAAAAAAAACCCAAAAAAAGAGGAAAAAAATGAGAGTCCCACCGGCGAGCGTGAGAGAGAGAGCGGATGTGGAAGGAGTTGGGTTTTGATTTTTTTTGAGGGATATTTGAAGGGAAACGCTGTGCTGCTTTCCGCGTTCTACTCAAAATAGGAGAGATTGTGCTTCTGGTGGGCTATCTTTTAGAATTTCTTTGATTGAGAAGGATTTTGTAATTTTAAATAATATTGTGACATTATTTTTAGATAAAAATTATTTATTAATATTTAAATTTTAAAAATTTTTAACACTTAAATAATAATAATTTTTATACAATAATTATTAAATTTAAAATTTAACAATATATGTCACACAAAACTATATATTCTTAAGAAACAAATACATCAAGAAAAATTCGAATTTAGACAAATTATATAAAAATCACAAATAAATAATTATCTAACTCAATGCCGAGTAATGATGAGAAAGAAATTGAAGTTTTAAAGTCTACTAATCAAATATTATTTACGTACATACAATAATGCATCATTAATTATCATAATAATTTTATGCATACACACACACACATTTTGTATACTTTTTTAATATTGTTTGGACATAAATGTTATGCATATACTAACTATAACAAATTTTGATATTGTAATTCAAAAAATAAGACTTCACTAATAAATGTTAATATAATAATTTTGTGTCACATTTATATAATAAAATTAAATTATTTTAAATTATATAATTTTTATATTTATAAAAATTTATATTCATAATAATTGTTATATTCATGATATTTTAATTATAAATATCTTTTATTAAATATTATATCTATGATTCCACTATCAATTCATTAGTTGAACTAATATAATTGAATCATAAGATAATTTTATTCAAAAATAAATATATAGATCTTTAATTAATTTATAAATAAGTAATATGTACATACGATGATAGCATTTATTAACTAATTATAGTTAATACATTCCTTTTATTTTTTTCATTTTTTATGAAAAAATAAAATAATATAGAATTAACAATAAAATTCACGCATTTTATATTATTATTTATCAAGTTTATGGTTGTTACTTAAGGATCAATATCAATATCTTCTAGGATAAAAATTTTGTATTTTTTGTTTTTATCCATAAATAATAATATATTTAAAACAAAAATCCTTCTTTTTTGTTATTATCCCATATTTTTTTGTTATACCCTTTAAAATGTAGTCATTGGCCTTTGCCCTTACTTGATATTTTCTTTTTTTCCTCTCAGATAAATAAAGATAATATTTTAATATTTATCTAAAAAATTATATATTATATTATAAACTAACTTATGTTATTATCTTCTTAGATAATTATATGACAATTTAACACCCTTTGCTTGTTCAAGCATCAACAATGATTTGTGTTTTTCTTTTCCTCTCTTTTAATACGTAATTGTTGAACATCAATACTTAAAAATGCATCTTAACGTGTGAAATTCCTATCCACTAGAGTTCTAGTGCGGAGAGAGAGCTAAATAAGCACAACATTACCATTTCAAGTTAAAAACTTTATTAAGATTCTCTTTTTCTAACATCAATACTTGCATTCTCTAAAAAATTAGCAAAGGAATAATTGGCCTTTTGGTCGTTGATGGAGTTGTAGAAAAATTTAAGTAAGTAATAAATATATAAATTTAAAATTATATTTTAATTTAAAATTTTAAAATATTTAATTTATAATTTTTCTATTTATATATTATATATTTTGTAAATAAAACATTTTTAATTACGTAATTTATATATTTATATTTAAAATTACGTAATTACGTAATAAAGATTGTTTTGTAAAATAAGTAAAAAGAAAAGCAAGTTTAAGTCATGTGGTACTGAAAATTATCTTTAAAAATATGTTAAATAAAAAAAAAATCGATCACCATCATTCTAATATAAAATACCAAAAAGGATGGCGGAAGCGACAGTCCCGTAGGTGTCGGCAATGTGAACGGAATGAACACGTGGGGTTTCTGTTGCCATCGCCGTCTTTGACCACTTCTCATTCTCACTAGTGAAGTTGACTTGGGAACTTCACCTGTCTGCGTTATTGTTGTACAGTAAAATTAAATATATATTTTTAATATATTTAATTTTCTTAAGTAAGATGGCAGATATTATTTTTATTTTTAATAAAAAAATAATTACTACTATTTTTTAGCACAAATTTATGTGTATTGTGGGAGAACGCATTTAATATCAACTAAATAAAAAAACACACAATCTCAATTAATAAATAAACTCATCCTAAAATACTTTTGTCGTAAAAACCAAAGGAAAAAAGGGAAGTGACTTTTACAACCTGTTACTTAGGTTGAAGTGCAAGTCTTGAATTCAATATTTTACCATTAATGAGACACAGGCCACACTCATGGATTTTGTAACAATACGTGTGGATGAGACGATTTGCATATATATTTTTGATACATTTTAATTCAATTTTATATTCTGTATGAAATCAAGAAAGTTGAGATTTGACTCCAAATTCTCCCCCCTTCCCCCCCCCCAAAAAAAAAAAAGAAAATCACTTTTCTGATCAATTGCATATAGGGACCAACTGTTACTAAAACTAGAGATACACAAAAATAAATAAATGAATAATAAAAATTAAAAAAAATTTAAAAATATCAAGTTTAGTACATTCATTGGGCCTACAGAGTTGTATATCAAAACTTGAGTAAAAGAGGATAGGCCTCAGCACCTAGGAGCCAGAAGGCCCCCCAAAAGTCCATTTTAGGCATGTAGGCTAGGTTACACCTAAATTCAATGCCCTGATCCTTCTGGCTGGGCTACAAATTTGAATGTTAGGCCACATTGTCTGCTGAAGTTTGGTATGCTGTCAATTTGTAGTTGCTGGCAGAAAGAGGTGACCCAGAAGAGAAAAAAAGAGAGAGAGAGAGAGAGAGAGAGAGAGAGAGAGAGAAAGAGGTGATAAATGCCTTATTTGGTTGGCTGGATACCTGTGATGGTGTTGAAGAGGTGAAGAAGGCTGTTTTGTGGCATTAATTAACCATTGCATTGAAGAAAATGCAGCTCTGGTGTTAACAAGGACAGCCACAAAATGTCATTAAAAGAAATGGGTTTTCCAAATTTCAGGCTTTAGCTAGGTTCAGGACTGGTCCATCTTGGGGCATCATCTATATTAGATAACCAACCCTCCTGAAGTTAAAACACATTTCAAGTAAACTCATATTACTTGTGATCTAAAAACTCATATCTCCATGGACCAAAAAAATACATATATATCCGTATCTTCAAATCAACATTTCTAGTCATTTGGAACCAGCCAATAGTGTTAAGGCTTTAATTTTTCCTTTTCAATGAATTTTAAATAAAACTACAAATAAATTCAACTAAATCCAATCCAATTAACCTAAATTTTACGATGTGATATAAAAACTCATTTATAGTCCCCCTGAAATTTAAACACATCTCAAGTAAACTCATACCCTTCATGGGCCCAACAAAAAAATAATTATAATAAAAGAAGAAAAGAAAAAAAACCCATATCTTCAAATCAACATTTCTAGTCAGTCATTTGGAAGGAGCCAATACTTCAAAGGTCTCTTTTTTATCCTTCTAGATGGGTTTTAAAGAGGGTCACAAATGAGCCCATTTGAACCAAACCAAAGTTTACAACATTCGAGCTCGGTTCGATTTAGTTCTTAGAAGGCTCGAGCTCAAAACCAGCCCAAACAACAAGGCTGGAGTTCGGCCCGAAAAAACATATCGTTGAAGCTCGGTCTCAGCTCGGGCTCAGCCTCGGGGTCCGTAGTTCCAAAATTCCTCTTCGGCCGGCAACAAACAAGCACAACAAGAACAGAGTCGAATAGTGCGTCCACGAGACAAAATCGATGAAGCTTTCGGGATGCACCCCTCCAAAACAACAAAGATCTTCAACACAAAGGGTGAGTGAGTGAGTGAGTGTCAACAGTTTATAATCCTAATACTTGATATTCATACGTAGCTAAATGCGTCTCTTAAATGAGTCCTTAAATAAACAAGCTTTTAAATAATTCTAAAATTGAACTAATTATGAAACTATAAATGAGTTCTTACACGATTCCTTAACCGAGCTTATTTTCTAATCTTACATAGTCCATTAAGCGAAATATCTACAAGCTATAACATTTATTAAATGTGTTTTCAAATTAAATAAACGAGTTCTTACCAATTTGAGTGTATTATTATAATTTATTATTTTTTTTTAAAAAATAATTTATTAAAATATATAATATTTATATTTATATGAATTACGAACCTTTTCTTCTTATTCAATAAAAGAATCAAGTTATATATAACTCGTTTGTAAGATAATATGTTCATGACAGTATGCCCTCTCAACAAGCAACTCAACTTGTTTGTAATATTTGCAGCTCTATAACAATGGGTTTATTTTCATTCTTCCTTTTAAAAAATAAAAGGTGTGTGTGTGTGTGTTTTTTCTTTTCTTTTTTTAGTGATTCTCAGACCCCCACATGCCTCTGCATATATATATATACATAAAGATAGAAAAGAAGAAAAAAGATTTAAATATCTGTTTTTTAATTAAAATTTCATATATAAAGGATGCGATTTCTGAATGTTGGTGAGATAATGCCAGAAATATTTATTTGTCCTCATATCGAACCATATACTATTGAAGCCAAAGGCACATGCTATGCGTACATCTATCTATCTGTCCATCTATCTGTCCATCTAGTACGATGATGATGGTTGATAGTTATCAAACACCCATTAGCTCTAGTCCCTAGAAGCTTTTCTTGGCCTTATTTCGTCACAACAAGGGTGGTAGTGCTTGTACATATTTCAATTCTGCATGGTGATTGGTGAGCTATAAGGTAGTCTTGTACCCATTTGATTGCATACTATGTAAGTCCATTTTCTTACCCTTTGTTGGATTTAGTAGAAAAGGGTGAGAGAGATAAGGAAAGAGTATTTGTTTAGATGTTTCATGAGGAAGAAAAGCTCGAGAGAGTGGTGAGAAAATCTAAAGTGAGACTCAACCATTTTTCATTCTCATCTAATCGAATCTGGTTAGAGAGAAAAAATAAATAAATTAAAGTTTGCATCAAAACCAAAAACCATTTGTGAAATTACAAAATTGCCCATATCTTTTACTTGTTAAGTTGCTTCTATACATGGACAAATGGATAATTTTATAACTAGAATTTCATTTTCTTCACCATCCAAATGCGACAAAATAACCTGTCTCTTTATCTTCTTTCCTCCATTTCACAGTTATTTAAACGCAAAACGAGAAAAGGGAAGAGACTATACTTTTTTTTTTTTAATAAATTTTACTATTAATTTGCCAAATTATCTGATTATTAAATCATACATAAATGTTTAAATGGGGATACAAATACCATTTTATGTAACAATAATTTTTTCTCATATTTTTTCATAATATTTGAATAAAATATTATACTTTTTATTTATTTTTTCCCAAATATTTCTAACTTATTCGGTTAATTAATTAACAAATTATTTTTTTCAAAACTTTTTTGTTTGTTCACAACTCTGTTTCACATTCCACTTAGATTCAAACACACCATTAGACTTTGATGCTTCCAACTTTGTCTTAGAATTCAAATCTTGATTGGCAGCACTGCATTCACGCCTCAACTTTGGATGATGTATTTCTGTACTGGTCAAACTATATATATATATTTTAATTGATATTAAATAAATTCGAATTTTAAATTTCCAACTGTAAAAATAACTGCAATATCTCTGCAACAAAGCTTATTGATACCGTGCAAAATATACCTGACATTTTCTTGATTCATACAATTAATATATTCTTAACATCTACCAGAACAACTAAAGGTAATCTTCATTCAAGTTTATAGATCAAACCCATTTCATAACAAAATAAAAGATCAAACATAATGATTAGGTTGTTTTTGGTGAAAAATCAAAAACCTATTGATTACTTCCACACGTTTGAATTTATCTGAACTCCTTCGCGACAGAAAATTCAAAACCCTGAAACCAAAATTATTATGGAAGAAGTAAACCAGTTACTATACAGTTGTCAACACTTACTAGGTGCATAGCCCAATAAGCTAGCATTTTTCATCATAAGCTAAAGCAACAGGCAAGTAATTATAGCATCCCAACACTAAGGGAATTTAATGGCCTTTTTGAAAACCCATCTGATCATAATTTATGTTCCAATTTCTCTCTCTTATTTATGACCATCATTGCCATTGGTTACCCAAAAAGATTCAAAATCTTCTTGGTCAAAACCCACATAAGTGAAAAGGACCTTTCCTTTGATTTGAATATCCATAAACTGAAGGATTTCCTCTGCAGAATCAATGACAGAAAGAGAGAGATCCTGAGCTACAAGTCATAGAATCAAATAACTTCTCTAACCCATCAGAGAAAGGGAAGTCTGGGGCTTTTCTCTTTGGCTGATTCTTTGGGACAAACAGAAGCTATAAGAACTAAAAGGTACCCCACTACACTTCTCTGGCTTTCCAGCTTTAACACTATTTTTGGTTAAGAAAAAAGAACAAGAAAAACGAAGATAAGAAAAGTGAGAAATAAAATGACTTCTTCGTGTTTGGAATAAAGGAAAAATAAAAGGAATACAAAAATAAAAGGGTAAAATTATACTAAAATTCATTCATCTTTAACTAGAAAAAGATGAAGATAAAATATTAATTCTACTAGTTAAATTACGTCTTTTTCTATTTTTCTTCCCCTAGGAAAACATTAAAAATGTTCTCTCACTTTTCATCCCCTCACCTTTTCTTTTCAACATCTTTCATGAAAATGTCTTTCTTCATTGTACTTTTTAATTAGAGACAGAAATATAAAGTAAGTATCTTTCATTGTTTTTGGTCTAGAAGTGGTGAGAACCAGAAATACTCAAAATAGAATTTGAAAGAGAGGTGTAAAAAAAGTGTAGTAGAGATTCACAGACTGAGTCAGTGGGTATGTTTAGTACACGTTGCTCCAGGGCGAATGTTTAGTGAAATTTTCTAGTGAAAGAAAATGGGAGAGGAAAATTTTTTTAAGGAGTTGGTAGTGCTGTGTTTTTTTTTTTCCCTTCCAAATCAGGTTCACTTTTTGAAATTTGAGACGGCGGGGTTGATTATTTTAGTTTCTATTTTTCCTTTTCATTCTTTGCTGTTATTCCTTTTCACAGGTTTTATGCCTTTTCTTGTCTTCTAATTCTTGTTTATGTATAGTTGTTGGGGTTTTTGAATTCATATTTTAAAATGGTTTCCTCTGAGAGTATATTTCTCTGTCCTTTTGTAACATCCTTTTGTCTTGTAACGCAGTTACTTCACGAGCTTGTGTCAGATTTCCTTTTCACAAATGAAAAAAAGAATCAATCTTTATGCCTTTTTTAAGGTTTTTGTTGCTGCTCTTCATACTGTTCACTTCACTTATCTGTTTGCAACCTGTAAAGATTGTTAAGATCTTGCAGAGTTCTGTTTCTTTTCTCTCCTCTCTAAATCCCCACTCGGTGGTGGATTCTTGCTTTCAGTTTCTTGAAACCCACATTTTGATTCTCTCTCTCTCTCTCTCTCTCGCAAACTTCAAAATAGAGCAAAAAGGCAGTTCCTTTGATTGGTTTGCACTTCAAGTTCTATGATTCAGTGCTTCAAAATTAGGCCTTTCTATTTAGTTTTGCCACTTAAAGTTTTCGACTTGCAAGTTTTTTTCCATAAAAGACTTAATCCCATTTGTGATCTCTAGATTTTCCACTCCAAATTGTTGCTAACATCATATGTTCTAGCACATTGCTTCTTTCTTTAGGATAATTGGGTCCTTGTTTCTCTATTTAGTTTGCTGTTTGAAGAACAAGTTGTGTGGAGAGATATTGATCAGATGGGGAAAGCTACAAGGTGGTTAAAAGGCCTATTAGGCATGAAGAAAGACAAGGAGAGAGAGAAAGATAGTGTTGCAACTGCAAGTTCAGTATCAAGTGACAAGAAAGAGAAGAAAAGATGGAGTTTTGGAAAATCTGGGCGAGATCTTGGGAGGAATGTTCCGGCCAAGGATGCTGCCTGGCTTAGATCCTACTACCTTTCTGAGACAGAAAGAGAGCAAAGCAAGCATGCCATTGCTGTGGCGGCTGCCACGGCCGCAGCTGCTGATGCCGCTGTGGTGGCTGCTCAGGCGGCAGTGGCGGTGGTGAGGTTAACCAGCCAGGGGAGAGGGGCCTTGTTTGGTGGAGGGAGGGAAAGGTGGGCTGCTGTCAAAATTCAAAGTGTGTTCAGAGGCTATTTGGTAAGTTTGATACACGAACTTTAGTAAGCAAAATTGCCATTTTTTTCAATGCAAAATTATGTGCAACTACCAATTTTCTCGTGAAATGCCTCCAGATATGCCGGTTTTGATGTAGTTTTAAGATTATAGTGATCTTACAAACATTTCTCTTATAGGACCTAACTTTTTATGTCTTCTGCTAGAGCTAGATAAACACGGAGGTAATGAAACAGTACACATGTTTTAGGTTTGTTTGCTTTTCTTAAGCCTTATTTTCATGTCTCCTATGTTTTTACTGGTTTGCAGCTAATAGTACCACTCTTTCTTGAATCTTGCTTTTGCGTCTGCTATCATAATTTGAGATAAATGGGCTCAAATGGCAGTGAAACATTACATATATTGTTCTGGAGTCCATGATTTGGTTGCCTTTCTTGTTTTCTTTCCTCTTCTGCCTACCAAAATTTAAATTACAAACTTGGGTTTTGGCAATGTGTCCTTTTCCATTTTACTGAATCAATTCTGCTATGGTTTCTAATACCAAAATTTTCTGTCAATTTGTTTTCACTTGGCATGTTCTGCACTTCTGCCTGGTGTTTTTAATAAGCATTCTCATAATGCTCCTGATGAGTTCAGTTTTGATTGCTAATCTCAGGCTCGAAAAGCTCTCCGAGCATTGAAAGGACTAGTCAAGTTACAGGCACTTGTTAGAGGTTATTTAGTCCGAAAGCGCACTACTGCAACTCTGCATAGTATGCAAGCTCTTATAAGAGCTCAAACTGCTGTCCGATCCCGGCATGCTTGTCGTTCTCAAAACAAAGAGAACAGATATCAATCCGAAAACCGACCACGGAGATCCATTGTAGGGACTAAATTTCATATCTATGTGATTCAATTTCACTATACGAAGAGATGGAACTTAGCTATTCTTTTCTGTAATTTTCAGGAAAGGTTTGATGATGCAAGAAGTGAGATCCACAGCAAGAGGCTATCTGCATCTTATGAAATGAATGCAGTTGATGAGAGCCCCAAAACAGTCGAAATTGACACGTATAAGCCAAGATCTAGGTCTCATAAGTTCTGTGCTGCGCTATCAGAATGCGGCGAAGAAGTTACTCACTGTGCAATGTCATCACCTCTTCCATGTCCAATTCCAGCCCGAATCTCCATTCCCGGTTACAAAAATCATCAGGATTTCGACTGGTACTTCACTGGTGAAGAATGCAAGTTCCCTACAGCCCAAAGCACTCCAAGGTTTGCCAACTCTGCCTGCCCCTACGCTCCTGCTACACCTGCGAAGAGTGTCTCTGGAGATGGCTATTTTAGCCATTACTCAAACTTCCCAAACTACATGGCGAATACACAATCATTTAAGGCCAAATTGAGGTCTTATAGTGCTCCAAAGCAAAGGCCGGATCTAGGGACAAAGAAGAGGCTTTCGCTTAATGAAATAATGGCGTCAAGGAATAGCATCAGCAGTGTTAGAATGCAGACATATTCCCAATCCCGTGTTGGTGAAGATTTATGTCTTTTAAAGTGTAGAGACTTTAACAAGAAATGATTTGATTAGGTGATTGTGAGAAGAGACTGGTGTTGATGTTGAAACAGAATTACTCATCTCAAGCTTTTCTTTTCAACCAATAGATTAGAACAAAGAGTGCTTTGTGTAAATTCTTTTCAACAGTTCTTGTGGATCATGCCTTAAATCAATGAAATGGGAGCTTTCTTCTTCATTTTCTGATGCCATTTTCTGATTTCCAATGTAACTGTGACCTAATTCATGTTAGGCAAAAGGAGGGAAATTGACCTAACAGCAAGACCTGAGCTTTTTCAAACAAATCTAAACTAACACAGGCTTAACCTGGAAGGGCAATAAAAAATTCATTCACTTGCCTTTCAAGAGCTTCCATATAGCTACCTACTTGGAGAGAGTCTAATCTATATGCCACTCTATGCTAGTTTGATACCTTAAAAATTTAGGCACTAGGGTAGTCATTAGCACCAAAATTTCATATTGTATGCTCCATAAAAAGTCATATTTACATAATATATTTTTTTAAAAAATCGTTTATTTAATTCTATCGCACAACTTTTGAATTAAAATAAAATAAAAGAAATTTAAATTATAATATAATAAATTGATTTTTAAATAATAATAAAATAAATTTATTATTATACAGAGGCCCCCCACTCTCACTAAACAGTTGACAAGACTGCAACTACATGAAAGTGCGTATGATCACAAAGTTCTGAATTTGACTGAGCAATGACACTCTGGTGATGCAGAGCATAAGTGAGAATTTGAACTAACCAAAAAATGGAGGGAAGGCCAACGTTTGTGTTTTGGATCTTGGGAAGAAGAGAAAAAAGAAAGTAAAAAAAAAAAAAAAATTTCTCATCGGCAATGATTGGGATTTGATGTGATAGATGGGGTTTGGGGTTTCTCTCGAAATTTGCGAGCATTGCATCTTCTCCTCCTGCTGTGCCTCACATGGTTGGACACAAAAAAAAATTTATGTATTTTCTAATGGTAAAAGGCGTAATCATTGAGGGGCAGTTTGGGCAATGACATGTCTTTCTCTTTTGCATATTCCATGCCATGCCTTACATCATCAATAGACATTTCGTGCTGCGTGAAGATAAGGTGTTTCGGACAATAATTTATTATCCCAACATTGCCCTCCCCTGATACTTCTAATAACAAAAGAGTCCCCCCCTGTTCTATTTTTGTTCATTTCCAATTTTATATAAAAGGTTCTTCATTATTTTTTCAAAAAGAAAAATAAAGGAAATTTATTCCCCCCACCAAAAAAAAGGGGGGTTAGACAATATTCTTGTGGGAGAACTACACTATGGATCTTGACCAAAAGAAAATTTTGGATGTAATAATATTATCTTAAAACATTTACTAATGAAATTTTCTATTTATTCATTTAAAATGACTAGATGCGTGTAAAAAAAAAAAAAAAGAAATCGTTATTCTTAGTATGAAAGTTATTGTCTTTATTCCAAATTTTGCATATGTCTAGACACTAAGACATAATTTTCTTTTTATGTATCTTATAGTTGTGCTATTTTAATAATTGTGAAAAGAAACATATGTGAAAAACAACCATTATTTATTATATTATTTTAATTATCCCAATACTAGTGAGATCTATTATATGAGTTTGATATATTCTCAATTTAATTTTGTTATGTTAATGTGTAAATTAGATCTAACATGTATCAAGATGATGTATTAAGAGTACAAAATTTTATATTAATAAAGCATAAAATTTTAGTTAAACTTTTAGGCAAACATAAGAATGATATAAGATTACAAGCAATTATTTTACAACCATGTCCGTTTGTATACAATCAAGAGATGCAAATTCACAATTCTTTTCAAGTAAAATGATGGCACATATATTTAGATTACACTGGTTTTTATTGTTATACCAAACATAGTGAATGGTTACAATGGCTTTTAATCCTGTACCAAACATGGTATATTGTTCCTCTACATACTACTAACCACAATAAAATTGAAAATTTTGCACTTTTCATTTTTTTTAATATCTTTTTGCACAATGTTTCACCCTATTTCTTTCACTTGATTCCATTGTAAGGAAAAAAAAAAATAAACTTTTTGATCAATCAAGAAAAGCAAATTACTTCGTGCATTGGAACTAGAATGTTCTAATGAGTGTGTGTGTGTGTGTGTGTAAATCTATTTGTATGAACTAAGATTTAAATTTTATAATTGAAATTAAAAATTTAAATAATTATATTACTAAATTTTATAATAAATAATACTGTATTCTTATGCAGGGACGTACTAAAATGGACGCTGAACGAGCTTAAATTGTGTAATTAGATGAATTCTAGAGTGACGGCCCAAAAAATCAACAGCCCAAAAGGCCCTCATTGAAATACTGTTACTCACAAATAAAGAAAACCCTAATTTAGATTTCAAAAAAAAAAAACCCCATTTTCCAACGGTTACCTGCTGCCCGCCTCTCTATCTCTCTCTCTCTCTCTCTCTCTCTCTCACACACACACTCTCTCTCTCTCTCTGAACCAAGAGATCACAGTAATTGCCATTGAAGCCAAGAAAGGGGGAAAAAAAGTCAACTAAATGGACGGTTCTGATAATTGGCTCTCATCAACTTCCCCTCCAAACCGATCTCCTTCACCTTCAGTCCCAAAAGGTGGCATCATCCTTTCTGTTCCATTGTTTTCTCTTTCAAGTAAAGATTGAAACTTTGAATAAATCTGAACTAATAGGGTTATTTAGTGAAAGAGTTCTCTTGCCTTTTTCTTTTAGTTTTCCTTTGATTTTTCTCGGCAACCAAACAATAACTACCATTCCTTCCCTAAAGGTAGCATCTTTTTCTGTTCCAATTCCATGTTTTTCAAGAGAAAGATGGAAACTTTGAAGATATCAAGTTAAAGACTTACCAGTAAAAGCCGTTTTCTTTTCTTTGATTTCTGTTTTTCTTTATTTTCTCGGCATCCAAACGGGAATTACTGAGAATATTGTTTGTTTTGTGTATAGGGTCAGTCGAGAATTCACAAATTAATGAAGAAATAATGGAGTCCAATGCACCAAATCAAAAGAAATCAAGGCCACCGCCAAAAAAGCACTTCATGTCGCCAACGATATCTGCTGCTTCAAAAGCCAATCATCCACTGAAGAAAAGCTTGGTTGAAAGGAACGAATCTATTGATACAACCCCACTTCAAAAGACCCAGAATTTTGATTCAAAAGCCGCTGAATTTGGTGAAAACAAGCAAAACCCTCTTGCTGATAGCTTGTCAGCATCAAGTCCTTATGACCCATTAACGAATTATCTCTCCCCGAGGCCTAGATTTCTCCGGTACGATCCTAATAGGCGACTGGAAATACTTCTTCGCCGACAAAATGGGATTAAAAATGTCAATGGTTGTTTAAGTGTTTCTGGAAGTCGGTCCTTTTCGTCCAAGAAAGTCCTTGATGGAGAAGAGGATACCAGTAGTTCTTGCGGCTCTTTGTATATGCAATATCCGGAGGACGATATGAATCAAGAAGTTGGAGAGACTAACTATGGTGATGAAGAAATTGAGCAGTGGGCAGAGGAGGAGAAAGGTTGGGGTTTAAGAGGGGTTCTCAGGTTTTTGCTTTTATTGGTTGTTTTGGTGCTTTCTACCTCGTACATTTCATCAATGAATTTTTCGAACCCTTCACCTGTTGTACAAGCTGTTGATGGTTTTAGGAATGGATATCACATGTTTCATGACCATGTACATGGATTTGTAAAGAGTCTTGAAAGTGGAAACTATTCCTTGGTCAAAACAGAAGGCACATCAATGTATTTTGCTCCAAGAATTGGAGTAAAAGAGATGATTGAAGATGTAAAGATGACGGAAGGAGTAGAAAATAGTGATGGATTTATTGAGAATGAATGTGCATTAAGTGAAGTGATGGACATTGTAGAGCATGAAGAGGATAGGGCAATAGGCGAGTTAGCCAAGATTGTAGACGCACAATGTGAAGATAATGAATTCGTTAGCCATTCTGAAATAGTGGAAGCAGGAGAAGTTTCTGATAATGTGGAAGTGAACTCTGATTCGGAAGGAATGGGGGCTGTGGGAACATCTGAATCAGCATTTATGCTTTATGGGTTCAACCCCCGGATTATTGTATCGGACACAGCAGATATGAATTATAATGGAGAAAATGAGGCTGCAAATGAATCACAGGAACAGGAAGAAATGGGTGCAACTGGCAACAGCACTGATAACTGTGAAGAATGTGAGGCTCCAATTGATGGAGCAGAAGATAGTTTTTATATGCTCTTTCAGTATCAAGACATCTTGAAAAGTTTCTTGGCTAGTCTGCTAGCTGTAGCTGTTTCATACCCGATATTTTTTACTTTGTTTAGTTATCTTGACTCCATGAGTAAGAGAAATGCTAAAAAGCAGTCTACTTCTGGAAGTGCTAAGTCTTGTTCTGAGCCCAAGACAGGACAGAAGTGCGATTCAGTGCCTGTTGATGCTGAAGATAAGCACATTGAACATTCTGTATCAATTATGAATTCCGGGTCACTGATCAATTCAGTGGAAGGTATCTACCAAAGCAAGGCCCCATCAATTGAGTTACTTCGCGAATTTGTGGTGGAAGAGATGTGCCACTCTGTTAGGAGCTGTAGCATGAAAAGTAGACTGGAGAAGTGTACGGACAACAAGACTCGTTCAGTTCTTGCTCATGAGCAACCAGATTTCTCAGAGATCTTAACCAAGAACTCCCCTTCACACGGAACATTCACTGATGAGAAGATAATAGTAAAGAAACCGGTTAGTCACAGAATCATTGATTTCTTCTATTTTCTGGAACTATATTGTTTCATAATCCTGAGCATTGCTTGCATTTGTGTTCACAAGTACCAGTTGAATATGAACGAATGTTGGACTAGCTAATTGCAGCCAAGTTTTTTATCACAACAGTTTATCAAAATATAGACAGATTTATGAGTACATATCTGCACAAAGGAAGCAATAATTTTGTCTGCACAGATCTTCCATATTTATCAGTTCCATGGTAGGATATATCTATACACTTTATGCCAGCAGAAATAAGAAAGGGGTCCCCAGTACACAAGGCTTTCACATTGTGGGGTCAGAAAAGGGTCAGATGTATGCAGTCTTACCCTTGCTTTTATAGAGGGGTTGTTTCCATAATCCAAACCTATGACTTCTAGGTCACAACAATGTAATTTTACTATTACAACAAGGATGTCCCAATTTATGCTGGCAGAAATAAGAGTTGGCTTAAAAATAAGGTGATGATCAACAGTTATAAGAAAAGGCACTGGATGATCCTCTGTTTACATTGTGCCTGTGGCATAAGTTTGTGGCAGGTAAGGATCTGGGATGGCCATAGGATCAATAAGTACAATGATCTATGGGTTTAAGTTGGGCATGATTTTTAGAAATTAGGCACTACTGGCTTGTTTTTCCATGATGAATGATATTATTATCGCAACAACAAATTTGAGTGGTAGGGAATATGAAATGTTCGAAATGAAACATATTGATTTTTTGGGGACTGCCTTATGTCCTGAAGTTTGCCTGCCTATACCATTAAGACTAAATTGTTGAGCTTTTGTATTTTCTTTTCTTTGTTCTGAAGAAGGACGGAGCAGCTGGAGAAGACAGGAAGGTAGCAATAACTCCAGTTAGGAGATCAAGTCGAATCCGCAAACGTCCAATTGTATCATGGTGAAGCAGCTGCTAAATTTGGTGCACTGGAAGAAGCTATTTCTGCTGTTTCATTACAGCCCTCTGAAATTTCTGATGATAGTCGGTCTGATGCTTCTAACTGTAGATTGAGTCAATCTGAACTTGTCATGTAGTAACTAATATTTCTTGTAAGAACTGAACCAATTTCTTGGCCTTGATTGTGATCAATACACTATCTGCTTATTTCTTGTCCTCCTTTTCCCTTTAATCATTATTTGTTCTTTGATCAATGTTTGCATTTATTTTATTGATCTTATGTTTCCTACTGATAATTGAAATTTCATTCATTATCTTCCGTGGAATGATCATGGAGTGAATGGTGTGTGTACTATCCATGGATATTTGTATACAAACATCTGCATACAGATTTTCCATGGATTTGTAACCATATGCAGAGCGAGGGGTAAGAAGTGGACTCCATTTACAAGCAGATGGTAGTTTAAAAAAGACTTCAAGCTTTGTGGTTTTACCATGGGGAGCATAATTTCCAATTTGATAACTATTGCTATCACTCATTATCAGATTGCTAGTTTTTCAATAATTGATGTGGAAAAGTAGTCTTTGGTATAGTTTTCACAAACATGAAGTGCTATCTGCTCATCTAGTTTTCACAATGCAGTTTCTGAATATCATATCTTGTTTTGAGTCATGTTCTTGTAGACTTATGCTCTAACAACTAATGATGAAATTTTTGGGCCTAGATCTTGTGCTCTATAACCCTTTTTCACTAATTAATGGTACTGGGATTGTTTCTTCGATGTTGTCTCCAATGGCCTATAAAGTAGAAACCTTAAAGAATTTTTTTAAGTTTCAGTATTCCTAAATCCTAAAAAATAAAAAACTATTCCAATATTCTAATTATCTGGGGATGTGGAGCATCAAGCATGAGCTTTGGTGTTGGTAAACACATGAAATTATAGCTATTTAGAACCGTGAAAATGTGTCACTTCCCTGAAAGTTTCTTATGCGAAAAATACTCAAGAAAACAAGAAAATTGTGTTTCTCTTCAGAGTCTCGTGGAACTCAATGAACTTGATTGACTGCCCTCGGACTTTGAATATACTATTCACACCTCAAAAAGAATGTTATTCTTACTACAAGTCCAACAACTTGGTAAAACTCACACATCAAGGCTTCTTTTGTACAGGAATTGGAGGAGGCCTGGTGCAGTTTAGAAAACTGCCTCTTCTGCCTGGGAATGGCAAACATGACATAGAACCTCTCGAGACCCTCTTGGCAATGATGGCCTTAGGAAGAGTGTACGGTTTGTGAGCATCAAAGCCATCTCCATAGCTCTTAGAAGACTTAATTTTCCTTCTATAAGGAGTCTCCTTCTTTGCAAGGTCTTCAATGCTGGTGACCCTTGATAGAGATGTGAAAGACTCAGACTTGCCTTGATAAAAGTTGGATAATCCTCTCCTGCATACGGTAGAATATCAGTTAGTCCAATGAACACATGCAGTAGATAAGCAGGATTGGATCATTAACTCTAAATTCTTTTAGTTTTTAACTCGTCAAAAATCTATAAACATAGGCCTATTTCTGCAATTGGAAGTTCTAAACAGTGAGAAAATCCTGTAGAGAACTTGTGACATTCAGATCAAGCCAAGAAATTTTTGTAGAGAAGTGTCAGCAACATGGGAAAATGATACATCCACAAAGGTACTGCATTTACTTACTTGATGGGCAGATGGGCCATTAGCTCAGACAATTCAAACAAAGGTCCATTGGAATTTGATGATGAGCGTGATGTTGATGAAGATGCATCATCTATTGCATCTGATGAAGAAGTCGATCCAATGGTAGAGATTGAATTATCATCATCATCATCTTCCATGATCACCCATTTATTCTCATGTTTTGCATGCCTTCCATTGTGTGGCATCAAGGATGTAGCTGGAAGCATTTGTTCTTCGCCTTCACCCATTGATGACTGTGTCTCTCTTCTTCTGACCAAGAAGATGGTAGTGAATATGCGATCTGTCTTCAAAATCTCACACAGCAATCTCGAGATGTCTTTGAGGAACACCTTATATATAACAACCAACCAGAGTGTTGCACAGTTACAGGGCTAAAGACTACTTGTGGTAGGTTGGCTGCTTTTAAGGGAAAAGGATCAGATCACAGCCAGTGGCATGTATAGTTTCCATGTTTTTTCATTCCAAATAATATATCAAAAATATTACATGGACATAATTGAATTGTAGCGGAATAGATGCCAACCATTTATTACACTTTTATATATATTGGATTTTTTTTTTCCATACATGACTATAATTAATAATAAAATTATAAATATATAATTAATAGTTGTAATATCAGCCGACATTTATTCCATTCAAAATTGTAAGAAGGTGTGAGGAAGCTCATATTTTACATGCTTACATACCCCATCATGCTTACAATCTGACTTGTGAAATCAATTTGTCTGTAGTTGACTGACTGATGGTAGATCAAGATAACTTACCACCAAGATAACTTTGGAATAAATTGTTTATTTTGACCAATTGAAACGCCTGAGACTTGGATTCAATTGCATGGAGAATTCATGCATTGGGGTGTAGCACAACTGCTGGTGAGGTCATTTTCACAACCCCTATCCTTAGATTCGATATTATCTTTATCTTCTCTTGTGGTTATGAATTGATCAGCCTTGTCCACTACAAGGAAAGGATAAGCTTTTATAGCATTCAAAGCTATCCATGTTTATTGTTGAGTCACTACCAAAACACCCATATCTATTTCCCAAAAAAAAGAAAAGTTCTTCTTGACATAGAAAAGTCTCCCTAGCTTACGGATTCTTCTATTTGGCATATTTTGCCTCACTAATTTCTTTGTTATTTTCTAAGTTAGTTTTTTTTTTATTAAAACTCAAATTTAAAATTTTGAATTTAAAAATAACTTCACTATCATTCACAGAAAAAGTTGCAAATTTTCTTATTACATTGACCATATATCAAAAATGTTTATGCCAATTGTTGAAGAATCCATAAATTACTATTGCTTTTCATCGATTAGTTTCCATTAAGTGTGGACCTTTTTGGTAGAAATATAAGTAAGATTATATGTATTTAATCCTTTTCAGATTTAACAGTACGAGAATTTTGTACATTAATTTTTTTTTTAAATTTTTTGAACTGAAACTTCAAATCTTCAGTGATGAGCTAAATGGGATTTTGCCAATCGGCAGGATGCTTGCGAGTTGCAAATCAGGGGCTGCCTGCCATGGCAATACAATGGGAACCACCGTCCCCCACAAAATGAACTTTCTTTGGAGCACGTGCAAAAATACACTTTAGCAATAAGCTCTAAGGAAGGGTTGCAAATGTTAACAACAAAAAGAAAAACAAAAAAAGTTGACACTTTTAAGATTAAAAAAAAAAAAGAAGAAGAAACGAATATCTTTGTACACGAAATTTTCTATAAAAAAATAAATATATAATTTTTAAATTACAAAAAAGAATAATCTAACTGCTACATTAAAGGCATGCAACGGGCCAACAACCAAAAAAAAAAAAAAAAAAAAAGGAAAAAGGCAAGGTGATGGCAAGGCGTGCAATGAAACTGACTTTAGGGTGGGCCTCTGACCCTACCGAAAAGGACCCAAGAAAAAAGAAAAGAAAAAAAGGTGATAAAGAGCATATAAAATACACTAAATTGAATTTGATGGGCAAGTGAGCCACCGCCACATTATTTTTCAGGGTAGGCCTCACCCTCTAAGCTTATCCTTTCCCACATGTTAGACCCTTCTTCTTTTTATTTTTTATTTTTTCTTATTTTTATTTTTTAAAACTTTTAATATGCAAAGCCCATCAATCTGACAAGACTTGAAAATATATGATGGAAGACTCGGTGCAATGTTTGATTAGGTTAAGCCTAACATCTCTAGCCCAAGAGTGTTACTTCCTCTCTCTCTCTCTGTGTTTCCTATTTGGCACACATGGATTGTGTAATGTGTCCGTCCCATCTGCACACCCAGATGGAATAACTTGAAATTGTAGAAGTTTATAGACCCCCAAAATGTAATATTACTAATATGACAACCTTTTATTAGCAAATTTTGCAATTTTCAAGTTTTGTTATAATTTTTTTTTTAAAAAAATAATGAATCGGTATCGACTTAATCGGATCATTAGTTAGATGGGTTACCGGGTTAATCAAAACCCGCAGAATTTAATTGGATTGATTGTAAAGTCATCCAACTACTTAATTCCGCACCGATTTTTGGGTCCGGGTGGGTTGAGTTTTCTGTCCTGCTGGCCAAACTGACCCAGGTTTAATAATGTGATTTGATGATAATTAAAAGAAAAGGTTGGGAATTATTGTCAAGGTGAATTGACTAAAAAAACTATTTTGTACTACTCATCGTTGTGATTTAATACTAAAAAATAAAAATAAAAATAAAAATTGTTTGTTGTCATGGGATGAATTTAAATTTTTATTAAAATATTTGTTATAATTAAATTTACATTTACAAAATTTATTATTCTTATAGACATGATGGTAGAATACCATTAATGTTTCTAAATTTAGATGACAAAAAGAAAAAGGAAAATTATTTGGTCAATCAGGCTAGGAAAATAACCCGTCCGAGCTTATCTTCGTTTTGATTGACCCGATTATTATCCATGTTTGATAATTGGCGTCAAAGAGAAAAGAAATGCACCAAAACCCACTTATTTATTTATTTTTTTCCATTATTTTTGGTATGTCTTGCGGCCGAATGTTCTTCACACCTTATAAAAAGTACTATTTTTTGGTATTCTGGGCTCTTGCCATATGCCCAATTTTGAAGTTATGAATGCACTATAGCTTCCGAAAATGCATCTTTTCTTCTTTTTTTTTTCCCCCAGATTTCAGCTAGTTATGTCTATGCAAGCATAAGAGTCGGTTTGAACATCAATATTGAGTTCTACTATTGCAATAAACAAATTAACAGTACAAAATCATGCTATTAACAAATATAATTAATTGTTTGGTAATTACTAAAAAAAAAAAACAAAAGCGATTGTGATATGTTGTTGCACCAAAATGTAACCTTTAAACTTAAGTTTGAACTATAGGGCACTTATATTAACCACAAATTTCAAATATCACTATATTTCATATTAAATTCTCTCATCTTACACTATTGTTTGAAATTGTAATTTAATTTTATTATTACAATTGATAAACAAATAGTGGTAAAACTTATTATTAGTTATATAATTGATTATTTGATAATTATCTGTAAATTTTAAAATAAAAAATTTCAAAAAAAATAAAAAATAATTATAAAAAAACCTTTTTATATACTTGAATTATAATAACTTTAGTGTACTTTTTACATTTTTCTTACTAGATATTACATTTTTAAAATACAAATTTAAATTATAATATACTTTAGTTAAAAATAAATTTTATAATTTATTAAATATTAATAAAATTATATTCTTATCTGCCTAAAGGGCAAAGAGAGGCCAAGCAGACTAAAGTTAGTTGCTTGATATCTATTAGTTGAATTGATAAAACCACTCTTATATAATACCCTGCATCAAATTATTCTAGAAGTGGAACCATAAAAAAATAAAAACGCATTGACAACTCATGGAAATTTCTATTGGGGATAATGATTTGGTTCCACTGATTTATTCCTGGCATGCACAAAGACAACCATGTGAGAGGTTATTAATCTACAATGTCTTTCATCGGGAAACTACCTGTACCTCTAGTTGTTGGGTAAGCAAGCCATCTAAGAGTTCTTGCATGGGCACATCATTTAGGAATAATTCAGTCATTCAGAGCTTTCTGCTAGCTAATGTACAGAATTCCAATCCATCTGCCTAGTAATTGCATCAAGAACAATTTTAGATGGAAAACTAGCTCCACTGTTGGGTCGCATGCCTCCTAGCCGACCTTCCAACTTATAGTGCATTTCTCTCTATTCTTCATTTACAAAATGAGACTATTTACATCTATCTTTTTTTTTCTTCTTTCTTACTCCGTAATGTGAAAAATTCGGACAGTAAAACACCTCTGATATGGAAAAACAATTCCTAGTTTATTCTCACTGTCTTTTCCATACAAACACCTATAACTACTTATAAAAACATACCCATCAAGTTAATTTGTGTGATACAATCAAATATATATCTACTCCCCCTTACGCACAAGAAAATTAACACTCATATCACATTTTGTCCCTAAAGCAAAATTATGCTTTAATTTTCGTGGATATTTGTTTTTTTTTTTTTCTTTTTAGGGTTCTAAGCTTGAACAACACTTTGTCTGTGTGGGCTGGATCTCAAGACCTGCATGTAGTTTTGGGCCACATTTTTCCTAATTTATGTCTCATTTTATCAGTCAGTCACTCAACTGATGACTTCAATAATAATTATAATCAAAAACAGGAAAAAAACAAAGAGGAATTACAACTGTATGTCTACAAACTTACATCATAGCATGTACAAAAAAAAAAAGTCTAGACTAACACGACAAATTAAAGAAAATTTAATCCTAATTGTTCAACTAAAATGAGATCTCAGGTTCTCATAAGGACCTATACAAAAAGAGAGTGAAAGAAAAACTCAAAAAGAAAAAGAGAAAAGAAATAGATTAAAAAAATGCTAAAAAAAATAAAAATGTGGGGAAGATGATTGTTGAAAGAATTCAACGATGGGGATCGAATCACAACTGCCCATCTTCCCACTTTATATAGCAGGGAACTCTTTCGGATTCAGAGTGCATTTGTTTGTAGCACAACACCGATACACACAATCCCTGCTTACTTCTGCCCCAAAAACCTCCCAATAATAAAAAAAAAGCAAAAATTAAAAAAAAAGAAAAAAAGAAAAAAAGAAAAAAAGCTAAGACCCATCATCAGAAAAGCAACGAAAATAGCAAACAAGCATCAAAGAGAAGACGAAACCAGACAGAAGGAAGAGTCCGCCAAAGAGAAAGAGAAACAGAGGCAGTGGGCTCATTGTTTTCTTGTAAACGGCTTTGCTTATGGCTTATAAATACAGAGAAAGGGTAGGGTTTTTTTTTATTGGAGGGGTTTAAGAGAGCTTGGTATAAAATTCCTAGAATGCCCTTGAGCTTCGAGGGCCCACCTAACACGTTATAGTTATTGTCTTTATCGTCAACCATTACAGTGGTGCCACGCAGCACTCTAGTAAGTGAAAACCTATAACATTTTGTGTCTTTATGTGTTGCAACAAAATGAACCCACAATAACATTTCCCATATTATGTGGTAACCCTATTCTATTTTTATCTCTGGTAATTTATTTCAATTAGATTAATCTGTGGCATGGGTTGTAAACCCTGATGTCTTTTATCTTTTATCTAATTTTTGTTTGAGGAGTGAGAAAACACTGTGAATTGTTGAAAAATTTCATGAATTTTAATTACTTGGGTCAGACCCAAGGACTGTTATAACCCCAGAGGACTTTTACCACTTCTGATGGCCCAAGAAAGTATCATTAACTGACCCTAAAAATAAAAAAAGTCAAAAAGAAAAAAGAAAAAATTATTATTTAAGGATTCAAATTTTAAATTTTTATTTTCGTAATTTTGAATTTTAATTTTAATAAAAAAAACATAAAATTTTTAAAAATAAAGAGAGCATAATGTGCCTCCCAATGGGAGAAAAAAAAAAGGAAAAAAGGAAGTTACCATTAGCCACTTGGAATAATCGGCCAAGCTTGAATTTTTGAGTTGTGGTCATAAGATCTGCTTTCTATCAATCTATTTAGTAGTACTAGTTGGGTCAATCTATTAGTAGTAGTAGTAGTAGTAGTTGGGTCTATGATCTGGTAGTTGAAGATGGCAAATCCAATTCCCAGTACCCAATCATGGTCTGGAAGTCTGGAAGAGGAATAAGAACAGAAGTATGACAATAATTTTCTAAGGCTGGTTTCAAATGAAACAGTTGCTGCACTAGCAGGTCCAGTTTTTTAGATCAAATTTCAGCCTTTTACCCGCCCCACAAGCCTAAAGTCATTAAAGATAATGGATCATGCATTCTACGTAAGAATGCAAAAAATGCAAAAAATCCATGAGTACAAAGAGTACTCAAGGCATCAGGTGTAGGATATTAGAATACATCATCATCATATTCATAGTATAATGAATCCAACATTATTGAGACTTTAGGAATGCAAAACATGAAATTTGGGGGCATGGATACACAAGAACTAAGAAGGCAGGAATCAAGAAGATGAAAAATTGATCCTACTGGAAAAAAGAGAAAAGAAAAAAAAAAGTCCACTTTTTTCTGTTCTGATGCAGTTATTTTTCAGCAAGACCAAACTAGAGAGAAGCATTGCTAACCGCATCATTACAATGTCGCCTACAGGCCCTGATCAATGAGGTAATCACCCAACCTTTCCACGATCATATTGCACTGCCCCGGAGTCAATGGTTCATCATATATCCCAAAAATAAGAGCCTCACTGGTCTTCTTCACAGTGATGCCACCAGCACCCTGCAGAATGAATCAGAAAAGGATTTTAAACAATATGAAAGATGTATAGCGTTCTTCCAATTATGATAATAGCCTTCCTAAAGACAGGACTTGAGAACAAGCCAAAGTGAGTTTGCATTGCTCGTGATGTCAAAAATGAAGATTACAATGATAAAGCTACAAGAAATGATTTGCCACAGAAATTGCAATGAATCTCCCTGCACATTGCACAGAGTAGTGAGGAAACTTGACCATCAAAAGGGAACAGAAAAAGGCATACCCGGTTATTCTTGAGGTTCTGAGAACCAGCAAGCAAAGAAATGGACTCAATAATTTATCAGGGATGCCTGATCAACAGGGTTACCTGGTGACTTAAACTTTATAAAAGCAAACAACCTGTCATCCATGTGTTGGTTCTTTCTAGGTCTTGGACAAGATATAGAGGAACTATGATTAAAAGCAATAAAAAATCCTTAGAGGGGATAAAAAATGCAAAATTCTTCATACATCAATGTTATTTATATGAAAAACTGGGCTTTAAAGCTAACTATTAGGCATCAAAGGCTAGGATAAAGCTGTTGACAGCATCAATTGGAGAATCTACAGAAAAATTCCTCTTTTTTTTTCCAAATTCAAAAGATTAAGTACCTTTATAGCTTATTAATCATTATAAAGGGCCTAAATAAAACATGGTTCCCTAGCTGTACATTTATACAAATGATCTTCAAGCTTAATTGAATGGGTGAAAATTCAGAATAAAGATTTCAATCTTCGGGCACCCACATTGCCCTTGTTTTACAGCCTCAGAAAATACTACTCAACAATCATTGAAGCATATGCATAAAATATATGGGTCAGTATGCTTATGCAGCCAGGACACACTGTAAATGAGCAACAATTAAATTATTGATTCTTCATAGATCAGGTGTAAGAACAAGAAACCATTCAGAAACTCAGTAATCCTACTGAGGTAGGAAATCAAGGCACGGCTGAATATTAACTAGCTACCTTCTTTCCACGGATCACAGCTCCAGGTTCACCCTGGATCACCATATACTTTGTGCCACCGAGGTGCAATCCAGTTGGAGCAAGGGTTCCAGGTTCATCAAAATCTTTCATGATGGCAGAAATCTCATCAGGCTTAAACTGCGACAAATCACCAATAGCAGCCTTATAGTCAGTGACTGCATACACTTTAACAGAGGTAAAGAAGAGGAGGCACAATACAAATCAAAAGAAAAATAAATTATAATTTCACCACAGCTAATAATCTACTTGAGGAACTCCCAATATATGAAAGGATATTCAGTAAGGACGAAGGGAAGGAAAAAAAATTGTGACCGTAATAACAAATATAAATGATATTAAGGTAATGCTATTAAGATCAAAACATCATAAGAAAGAGAATTACAGACATCCCTCATTACCAGTTAGCTTACACTGCCTTACCGTAGAATGAAGTTGACAGTTCAACAAACATGACTTACAGCCATCTTGATAGAATGAAATCTCACTCTATTTGCACTGAGTTTAAATAATATCGAAACCATTTGCATCACTATCCAATAAAAGATCCAAAATATAAAAATGAAAAAAATAAATAATATATACCTTTCCTATCAGGGGCCCAAATCTGATGATGAACTAGTTGAACTCGTAAAAAGTTGGATTTGACAAAAAAAAAAAAAAAATCCCATTCCCATTAACCCATCTTGCTATCTATACTACCATTCTCCTTTTTGGAGTTACAACCAAAAATGACTTCAGAAAACCAAACCAGAAGGGCCAGATTACAAATGCCAGATCCCCCCTTATCATGAAACTCCATTACGTTGACGCGGATTCACAAAAATTATAATCAGAATCGCACCAACTTCAACTCAAAAACCCACGTCCACCTAACATTTCTCTTATCATAATAATCCACAAATTAACAAAAAATCAAGCACACCAATGTATCTTAGCCAATGCTATATTTCCTATTCCTATATTGAAATTTTGTTTAAAAGTGAGAATTCAGAAACGGGTTTCATTAATCAGATCAAATCAAATGTAAATACTTAAAACAAACGCAAAAAGATCAAATCTTTGATCTACACACAAACAGATCAAAATTTTGAGCAAAATGGAGTTAAGAGGCAGAGAAGAGAGAGAGAAAGAGAACGGAAGACCTGAGGGAAGCTGGAGCTCTGAGACCAGACGGTGCCGTCGTGGCCGACGATGGCGGCGGCCGTGAGACGGTTGCCGTCGATGTCGCACATGAGGTGGTCGTCGACGTACGCTTGCCACGACATTCTCGATGATGATGATCAACAACTCCTAGCCGTGGATTATTATTATTATTTCCTTTTTAACAATTTCGCCTTCTCTCCAATTTTATCGTTTCAAGCAGAATGGTATTTATAGCACTCTCTGTGGGCACTCAGAGAGAAAGTGTGTGTGTTTGTGTGGGTTAAGCGGGCCCCGGGCAGCGTGACACATGATGGCGGTGAGTGAATCTTGGCCGTCTGATCCACAAGATTGAATGAGTGCCGTTCACGTTCTCTTGGGTTTGTCCTTTTTTGTTACTTTTTTCTTTAGGGTGAGGCCAGCTCAATTGTAATTGTAACCAAAAATCTTTGTTTTCTATTTAAAGCATAATAACATTAATAATAATAAAACAGAATAAATTTTTTTATACTGTTTTCCTTTAGTAATAATATAATGATATATTTAAATGAATAATAAAAAATAAATTTATATAATTAATACTCATAAAATTTAAAATTACGATTTTAATTATATTATTTATAAAAAAACAATTGTTCTTTTATTAAGAAATATTTAATAATTTGAGAAATTAGATATATATTTTTAAAAAGAATATAAAGTTTATAAAAATAAAAAATTATTTTTATTATATAACTTAAAAATTAATAGATCTGTTAATTAAAAAAAAAGTAATTACCTAGAGTTATATAGAAATTTTTTGGTCAACAGTTATATAGCTTTTTATTAGAGCAAGTGAGTGCATGATCGAGTATGCAAATGAAGTGCATAGGAGAAAAAAGAAAAAAAAAGAGAGAGACAACATAACTCAAAGGAAAGAGAACTCAAATTTAAACAGAAAATTCTACACTAAGGAAAAGGCAAAAGAATGGAATGAGAAGATAACACAAAATCTCCCCAGTTGTGTTCTTTGAACCGATCAACCTTGTCAAGCAGACAGGCTAGTTTGACTCTTGAACAAGTCTTCCAAAACTCAAACTTCAAGTCGAGCATAAAATCTCTTCTCAAATTCTACAGCCTAAAGATGTTATTTTTTATGGAATCTTAGAACTACATTCCTGCAATGAGTTTAGCTTTCAACTTTCTAATTCTGATATTCAATTCCCATAAACCGCCTCAGAGTAAACACCATAAAGGAAAGCCTTTCTTTCATTGACAGGTGATGAATAATAGGAAGGTAGAGATCTCTTGATTGCAATCCCAAATATTTCCATCTCTAAGAATCCAAACAATTCTCTTCAGGATGACTAATAGATGCCTTCATCTGCAAGATGATCAAACAACTAAAATTAGTTTATGATGGCAAAAGGGCTCGCTTATCCCTTCCTAAATCCCGCAAAATGACAGGAGGAGATGAAAATTCGGTTGCACTTGAGATAATTCTCCAACAGCAGCAAGTTAAAGAGCCATTCAAGGGAAAGTCCATACCATTATTTTCTTCTTCCAAGTTGTAATCGTCTTCATCATCGTCAAAATCTATGTTCTGCAATAACGAAAAAGGCATTAAAACAGTTCTCCAAAGCTCAACACAGAGTCAGAGAATAGAAAAGAGAGAGCTATTATAGATAAATCTTGTGACAACACTTAAGCCTTCTAAAGAAATAAACATTAAAAAAATGCCCTTGTATGAAAATCAAGGACCTTTATTACAGACATGATGAACACAGATCTCAAAGAATAGTGCAAGTGACAAATAATTATAAACAGGGAAAGATAGGATTCCAAGATATTTGAAGCAAACCCGATTATAATCATCATCACTGAGATCTTCCTCCACTTCTTCTTCCAGCTCTTCTTCCTCAGCTTCATCTTCTTCCATTTCCTTTCCATCTTTCCCCTTCTGACCCTAGAAACAATAACGGAATGTCAACATGAAATCATTGGAGTGAATTTTATCAGCGACACATTATACTACGCCGCACACAAGGTCAGGCGTAGGGCTGAAAAATAAGCTAATAAACAGAATTCAATTTAATAGGTTTTAAGTCAGAAATGTTGCAGCACTCTTGCGGATTGTAGTAGCTTGGTACCTGAATCTTCTGTTCAAGCTTGTCAAAGAGATCCAACTTATCCTCGTCTGCCAGACAAAAATCTTAGTCAGAGAGACAGGATATTTGCAGATATAACAAAACATCCAGAAACATCTGACAACAAATAAAGTAAGAGCGGGACATTGCATCTTACAAACCTGTGACTGGGTTCCATTGCACTTTCTTGTAATTTTGCTTAGCACCTGAAAATCGTTGCATGATCAAAGAAGTTTCCAAGTTCAACAATGACACATTATTATATACAAAGGAAATCCAAAAGAAAATTATGTTAAAAATATCATGATCTCATATTTTAAAAGTAGTTCAGATGGCAAAACCTGCAACCAGTTCTTTAGGAAAATTGTCAAACTGCAGAATTTGGTCAAGTGAATCACGCTGCCGTTTTTCCTTGGGCTTTTTCCAGTCAGAATATCTTTCAATGTCCAGGTCCTTGCTCTCTGATATAACATCCAATAAAAAGCCAAATAGGAAAAAATTTGTAGATTAGGTGCCTTAACTTGTAGCAACAGTGTTTCCAGAAGCGCAAAGCAAACTCATATGCAGGACACAGGGGATAATATGGGAGAAGAGTAATAATAGCTTGTAAGCATGAGCAACATAGGCAATATACTCTGACAACATGGGATATGAAAGCGTGAACTTACTGCAAATACGTTGACTTATTGCTCACATATAGGTTGATGCTAGGATGAATGTCACATTTTTGTGCTAAGCACAACATGGGTCAACTAAAATTTGATGCATGAGAGTTGTTCTATTCTCCATTGAATGTCAGAGGCCCCTAGGTCTGAAACATTATATACATCAATTTTGTAACTCTTTGTGCCTTGCAGAATATTATCCAAATTTCTTACTTCTTTCTTGGTCCCAGATGTATGTCCAGAAAAGGCATCCTACAATCAAGTGAAGGGCATTTTGAAAAGTATGGTCAAGTGACATGCTAATGATGAAAAACTGGAGTCAGAAAGAGTTTCATTCATTTATTTATCATTCCAGTCAATTCACCGTCTGTACAAGTTCTTTTTATTTCCTCCATGTTTTTTAATGGTACATCCACCATCTGTATATCTCTTTCTTTACCATTCCCATTGGAGTCGAAGCCTCAACCCGCAATTTGTATTGCACACAGTAATCTCGAGATGTAATTTTATTGAGACTTCCATGGAATTCTTGTAACCAAAAGAACATGCAGCAAATGGGAAAGAAAAACACTTGAATCAGAATTGTGAATATCCACTTATATTAAAACATAGCCCCAAGATGAATAAGAAAGGTCTCAAATCTCTATCGTAAACCTGTTTATCTGCAAATAGAGTAATGAACATAGGAAAAAAGAAGAAGCCATCCTCATACTAATACTTACTCTTTGCAGGCGTCTCTTGAAGATAGTAAGGAGATGCTTTCCAAAACCTAACCAACCGAGAATTCAAGACAGACAGAAGCCTTTCCTCTTTCACATCTTTGGCATCAGGTAATTCAACTTCCTACCATTCAACAAAGATTCAATGAAGGAATTACAGGGCAGCATTGCAAGGTGACAGAGACTGTGACCCCATATTTCCACCTTTTACAAGAACAAGAAACTCAATGATTCAATCATCCAACAAACTACATGTTCAAGACCAACATCTAGGGCAAAAAAAAAAAAAAAAACCACCATAAAGTTGAAAGAAAAATGGCAGACTTCAAAGGGCAACTATCCACAACAATTTCAAGTTCTGGTTTTTTCCAACAAACTGCCTCAGACCCAAAAACCCAATTATAAAAACAGCAACTTGAACCAACCCACATGGATTAAACATACATCTTACAGTAGTTTGACATGGAAACCATAACAAACTTCTTTGCTCAAACAAACCAATAAGTTCAAATAAAAATGCAAACTTGAAAAGCCAACTATGCACAACAATTTCAAGTTCTGGTTCTTCCCAACAAAACTTCCTCAGACCCAAAACCCCAATTACAAAAACAGCAACTTGAACCAACCCCAAATGGATTTACCAAACATCTTACATTATTTTGCCCATGGAACCATCAAAGAACAAACCTTTATACACAAACAGACCAATATAAATAAAAAAAGAAAAAAAAAAAACAGAGAGAGAGAAAATTGATTGACTCACAGGGAATAAAATAAATGGCTCTTGTCTTCCAAAGCCAAACCCACCACCTCTTCCACCCCATCCTCTCCCTCTCCCTCGCCCTCTAAACGACATATGCACAACAAACGCGCACACCCACGCGCGCGCGCACAGAGACACAAAGAGTAATCAATTTTTTAGTATTAGTGCAATTATAAAAAAGACTTGCGGTTTGTTTCGAATAAGAAAAATATAATGTCCCTGGATGCAAATTGTGAAGAATAAAGACGCAATAGGGTAATACCCAAAAAGATTTCCCAGCCGTTGATTTGAAATCCACCTCATCACACTGGCCTATCCAACGGTGGATGCAAATAAATAGAAGATTGTAGCACTACTTACAAGGTAATCGCGCGACGGCGACGCCGGCACGGTAGACGGTGGCAGTGGCGGGCGGCGACTCTTGTTGCTTGAAATTGTTTTGTGTCGTCTTTCTTGTTTTTAAATAATCTATAATAAATAAATATATAATGTAATAGTAGTTTGTATAATGACAACCGGAACCTTTACTTCTTGGTAAATTATAAATTGGTCCATAATCCTTATAAATATTAGTAAAATATTAATCATTGATAATTCTTTTTCACTAATTACACACACACACACACACATACACACTTTTTTGATTCAGTTGAATTATGGAAAATAATTAATTATAATACTTTATTTTTCAAAATTTTGTTTTGTAGTCACTAAATTATGTTTAGTGGATAAAAATATGTAATTGAAATAAAATTTTAAAAACTATAGAAAGAGGAATTTAAGTGGCATAAACAGATAAACATCTTGACATTGATGATATGAGTTTTGATTTCCAAAATCCCAAATCACAATAAAATGTGAAAAGAGGAATTACAAGAACAAATAATGTAAAAAAGAAAATACATGAGACTTCAGCTAATGTAGTACATTGGATCTGGCAGCTTGAAGGTGCGATTGCCTGAATTAATCCCCAAAATATCACTCCATTGGTCCCCAATGTTGCCTATGATTCTGTATCCCTTCTTCTCAAGCTTTGCTCTTTCACTTGATTTGTACTCCACTGCTGTCTTTCCTGAATCAGATGATGCCCTGAAAGAAACATAAAAACTGTTATAAAGTGACCCACCAACATTAACAATGTCAAAAAAAAAAAAAAAAAAAACACACACACACACACCATGAAATTGATGTTGCACTTAGTCTATGGTTGAGTTATAGTTCTAGTTCTATCATCATGAAGAATCGTAATTGAATCTTATTGTTCAGTTTTTCGAAAGAGTGAACCATGGTTGGTTATAATTAAAATTGTAGAACCAATTTTAATTTAAATATGATACCAACTTAATTCAATTTTAGTTAAAATTGTAGACCCTGTAGTTTAGATTTTTGTTGAATACGCATATGCTTACCTCAGGATGAGCTTCACCCATGAATGGTACCCAACATGCTTCAAATTGGCTGCTGTAACACTCCTTAGGTCTTCTCCTCTTCCTGTCAAGAAGACAATCTTAATCCCCATTGACAATAATCTCCCGTAGAGCTTCAGAGACTCCGGCAATGCCGGTGCTTTGCCGGTGGAAACCCATTGGTTGGACGACGTTACATTGAATGGATGCACCCTGAAATTAATTAATTTCATTATCAAGGTATAGTGTAAATTTAAGTGCTATGCCAAGCAAAGCATCTTGAGTAAAATAAACCGAGTTGGTTATTTTTATATTGTAGGCCTCCTTGAACACTCAAAAAAAATAAAAAATAAAAAATATATATATATGTATATATATATATATATATATACCTTGCATAAATTTACTTAGTATGATGGAGTTTTTTTTTTTTTCCATTTTAATTGTATCTTCTTGACCAAAATGAATATATTGTTTCCAATAACATTAATCCGTTAACAAATCTAACTAATAATGTTCCAAAAAGAAATCTTACTAATAAACCATTCAAACACATGATGGCCAACGAGATTATGTTACACTAAATACAAGCTTGAAACCCGCTGTTAAATTAGTCAAATTATCAAATATCGAGTATATTTGTAAAATTTATTTGTAAGAACTATTTATATGGACCGTCTGTTTTGACTTTAATTTAAAATGGACATGGGAAGTGACGGTGCATGCTATAATTGTACTTTGGAACGGCAAAACATTGACAACTCAATTATGACGTGTTTTTTTAATTTCATTAAAAAATATGTGAAATAAAAATAAAATAAATATTAACTTATTATAATTATTAATTATAATTAACATTTTTATATAATAATTAATAATCATAATTTTGTATGATTTCTTAATTTTTTTTGTTAATTTTTTTAAAATATTAAAAAAAGGGGTGTCATTAAAATGTATTCATCATTTATGCGTTCTCAAGAAGAGATTTTAGTCCACACTTTAGGTAATTTATGTGATGGACTGCAATCACAAGAATATGACTAAACACCTACTCATGCCCTTTCAAATCATTCTGACTTATGCTTTCAAATCAAAGTTGTCTGGCCAAGAAGTTTTGTCCCCATGACACCCTCACAGTAGATAAATTTTTATTGTAGATGTCCTATGTTGCAATGATTCAACATTAATTATAATTCATGAGATAAAAATTTGTATCCTATCATGCAGTCAATGGTTTGATAGGTCTTTCAATGAAAATAAAAAAGAAAAAAAAATCAAAAACAGTACATAGATTTCACTTCTAAATCAAACAAGGAAATATGTCATTGAAGGTATTTTGACACCAAACATTCTCTTCCAAAATTTTCACTATCCCAAATGATACAATTTTTGCTTTTAAAAATCATTAATTGCAATGATTTACAGTATCTTTGGCTTTTTAAAATCAATAAATATGAATCACCAAATCTCAAATTTGTTATAGTTTGGCGACAAATCATAGATAAAGTGCATATCTGTTTACACCCTTTGCTACAACTCAATTCATTTGATAGATGGAAATGTCACGGTTTGGAGACAAGGATTCCTACCACGAAACCACTCTTCACTCAAAATTGTTAATAGATGTAGTAAATTCAACTTATTTTAAAAATAAATTTACTCGTACTATATGATTATTATTATTATCGTTAATTATATATTTTTAATATTTTAATATATAATTATGATAAAAAAATATTACAAATATGTAGTTAAGGATTGTGCATGATACACAAATTTAATCTAGTTGCTGATGTTTGTAAAACGAACAATTAACCTATTAGTCTCCGACAATAACATGAAATAATCAATTGCATACCCGAATCCATGCTTAGCATAGTAAGGTAAATTCGAGAGGGACGTCTCATCTATGTCAAAGATCCACGTGTCCTTGCCGTCTCCGACGAGCTTGAGGCTTTGAGCATGGAGAAAGGCCTCGTTGGTGACCACTTCTGAGTCGTCCCTGTATTGTTGGCCTAGCATGTAGTGTCCTACGTAGCCTTCACACTCCCGGGGAATGGTTCTCCATGCAATAACATTGTGGGTCTCAACACCTAGTCTCCAACTCCGGCAATTCACGCCGGGAACATGTCGGCCGGCGGAGCCGGATTGTGGCCGGAGGAGGTGAATTTTCTGGGGTACAGCGTGAGATGTCGCTGCTGCAATTGCTGCGAAAATTAAGAGTCGCAACAATGCCATATTGATGAAAGCTGTAAAGGGTCTCGTTTTGTGTTAACAAAAATTGGCTAAGTTGGCCCCTTTAAATAGGCCCCATCTAAAATCCAGCATTTTCAGTTAATTTGATCATTAAAATGAAAAAGTATCAAAGGTGTAGATTAACCACAAACATTAGTTGAGTTGATGAAAATAAGAATCTTTTTTTCCTAGTCAATTAGAACTTCTTTTGTCCAATTTAATTAAGGAGGATTATTAATTATAAATAAAATTTTAAATTCAAATCGTTCTAATTGATAATTTAAAAATAATATCTTGAATATATTCTCATGGAGGTGGAGGAATGTATTATTAAAATGATATGGGGAAGTGTTTTTCAAAAAAATATTTAATCTGATCTGAGACTTTTTTTTTTTAATAAATGATTAAATTTTTATATTTTTATTTCAAAAATTTTCTATTTCAATATGATAAATAAATATAAAATTTATAAAAATAAAAAATTATTTTTATTATACAATTTAGAATCAAACAGACTTATTAATACAACCATAGACAAGGTGTAGATTAAATTTGTAACCCTAAAAGCTGGCGATTAGGTATGGGATACTGTATTTTAGTGCAGCTTGTAACTCTTTTTTTTTTTGTTTTTTTAACCCATCTATGCCCTTTTGTACGATTGCTGTCTCAGCATTATTGTAGTACTTTTTAGACAAATAATTGAGTCTCTGTTCTTCTTTTTTTTTGTTGTTTTTTACTCACCTGTGGTCAATACATACGACGGTGCTTCGACATTATTATAGTACTTTTTGCAGAGACAAATAATTGAATGTCCATTGCATGTTTTTCACATTCAAAATTAACATTTTCTGTATTTACTCGAGTTCAATTTTTCTTTTTTTTTATTGTCATCAATATTTTAATAAATAATAATTTATATTAAAAATATAATTTAAGTTTTAAATTTATTAATATTAAAATTAAAATTTTAAAAAATATATTTAAGTCAAACAGAGAGAATCCAAGTACATATGATGTGCCTTTTTTTTTTTTTTTTACATTCAAAAGAAAAAAAAATGAATGATTAGGTATGTGATAATTTTTTTAAATATAAAAAATAAAAATAATATTCACAGTAACCTATAAAATAAACAAATTTTGAGACTAATGAAAACTCAAATTTATAACTTTTGATGCCATAATAAACGAATAATTTTTACCACCACACTGTAACATTCTGTGATTGAAATAATGTATTTTAACTCTGTCCTACAACACGACAGTGCTCTCAGAGACAAATAATTGAATCTCTACCGCATGTGATTCGCATTCAAAATTAACGTTTTTCCAAAGTGATTTTCGACTATACGATTTTTTTTATTTGAATTTTTTATGAAAGGGTGATGATTAAAAACTAAAATAAAAACAAAAAAGATCAATAAAGAGATGAAAATCTACAACACTCAGCTTAAATAAAACAAAATAACAATCATAAGGGCGTCCATGAATTGATTTGAGTTGATCATATCCATGAAATAAACGAACTATGGATAGCATTCAAGACACGATCTAGAGAGATCTTTTGTTTCCGAATATTTACAAAACATATATTTTATTACTTAAAAAAAAAAAAGAAGGAAGAAGAAGAAAAAAAAGAAGCCCTTTGACGGGTTTATGTGGAGAACTTGCTCGGATGGTGAGTCCTGTATAATTGTTAATCGACGTTCTCATCATTCATCATTTTAGTTGACGTTGCCTTGGGCCACAGAGCACAAAAAGCAGGAAGATCCCAAAAGAGTTGACCTAGGAGAATGCGCCTATCGCTCGAAATGGAGAATGGAAAGAGGAGACTCCACATCGTTTTGTCGCCTGGGTTTTCACAACCTAGCCAGGCATTGGTGAAGAAGAAGCTTAACCCATGTCATTTTTGGCACCACAACTCATGTCACCAACCACAAGCCATAATATTACTTTTGACCAACTCTCGAGCACATGCAGCAATGGGGAAACTATTAATGGTTTACCCATCAGCAAGGTTTAGAGGTTTGAATTACAGTCCTAGAAAGATGCACATATTGTGCATAAACAGTAAATTGAAAGTTACCACTAATCACAAAATTCGATAGTAATATTACATAAAATTTTGATATCAAGTGTGAAATTTAATTTTTAGTTCTTATTAAAAAAAAAAAACTATATTGAAAGACTGTAAATTTTACTTTTTTTTTCATAAAATGAAAAAAAAAAAGAGTGGTACCTTATAATTGATTATATTAAATGTGTTGACAAAATGTTAATTTTATAACTTTTAATATGATGATGAACAATTTTTTTTTTATTATTGAGTCACGATCTTCGGTTGATAATGTACATTTTACTCAAACCATTAGTTGATGGCAAGTATTGTGGCTTGAAATCTATTACTGAACATGAAGGATATGCACCCATCTCAAATATATGCTGAACTGTGTAGCCAGAGTCAAAAGAGCAAAGATGGTTTCGTAGATAGCCAATTGATGCTAATGATCATTGGGAACAAACTCGCTTACGGGTTACCCTCTTTAAGCGGTCGCCAATGGTAGAGGTGTCAAAACATGTTTCCCCACTCGTCTTTTCGCCGTTTTTACCAAAAAGAAGAATCATTTTCAGGATTTGAACATATGACATTTAGAATATAATGACATTGTACCAAGGCTCGGCCTTTTGACATTGAAATCCACATAAACCTAATTAACTATGTTTATTAACAACCCTAATTAACTACGTTTACATTATTCATTAGAAATGACCAGTTCGTAGTTTAAAACAAACGGGCACTTAAAAAACTTTGGTAGTCCACAAATCCTGTTTTACTTGAAGATGAAAGATATATTTACCAAGCCCAGCAATTAGCAAGGCAGCCAAGATGGCTCTTCTTGAGTGCAGCAAAAGAGTGAAATGGCTTGGACAGAGGATCTCATAGCTTTGTTTGGCAAAGATTCAACTAATAACAGTGGCCTCAAGAAATGGTGATTTGAGTCTGTCCAAGAAAGCTGCAAAATTGTGCCCAAATAGCAAATTGAAAGGCAGCATACGCTTGCTCAAAAGACATAAAATGCTGGTAATTGTAGTCTCAAATCTCAAAGAAGAAGTTTTTCATTGATCCTGAAGATGTGCAGAGGGTGCATGCAGGCATCGATTTTAACAAAAGAGATGCAAAGAACACCAAGGTTCAATCACTATACCCAAATATTGGAAGCAGCCCATTTCTCACAAGATTGTTAAAGAAGAATTTCCCTTGGTCTCCCCCCGCCTTCTTTATGAGTCAATGTCCATCACTTCCCTCTTCTTGTCTGTCTCAATTTTTACAACTTCCAGAGTAATGTAGCTCCATCCTTGCATTTAATTGGATATGACTACAATCTCTTTTACCCCAGATGCCATTTATAATGATCCGAAACTCTTCTCTATGAAGGGAGCAGGAGCCTGCCAGAATTGAATATCCAAGGCAGTACTTAAAACTGTAAAGAATCGTCAAAACTGGGTTCAACCATGGTGTATTTCCGCACAAGACTGCCATATCAGGTATGCAGCACATCCCTAAAGAAACCCAAGTTCGGCATAATCAAAATCAATTGCTGTCTGGTCATCATCACCCAAGAGGGCTTACAACCCATCCTGTAATTGGGTTCTGCCTCCGTATTCTAACCTTCTTATGTGAACCACCTTGCAACCGTCCAAGCACAGCATACGTGATTGAATCGGGTGTTAGCCCTTGCTGTTTAAGTTGAGCATACAAGTCCACGGCCTCAGCAGTTCTACCAGTCCTCTCAAGACAGTCCAGTAGGATGTTATATGTCACAATGTTTGGGTAGCAGCCCCCAGCATGCATCTCATCAAACAATCGGCAAGCTGTGTCAACTTTATCTGCCTTGCCAAAGCACTCAATGAGCGTGCTGTATGTTACAACATCAGGATTCAATCCTCTTTCTTGCATTTCTTTAAGCCGAATGTGAGCTTCATCAAGATCACCATTCTTCCCAAGGCAATTAATTAAAGAATTGTAAGAGACAATATCAGGTTTACAATCGCTGCTCTCAAGTTCTTCAAATATTTGAATAGCCTCATTAATTTTTCCTGCCCTACCATAGCTTGAGATTAGAATATTATACGTGAATATGTCTGGTGAAGGGCCTTCCTGCTTCATCTTTTCATACAGATCATGAAGATGGGATATTTGCTTAAACTTTCCAAGAGCAGAGAAAACTGTATTATACATCATAGTATTGGTACTAATACCCTTCTCATGAATTTTACTTAGTAGATCTATAGCCTCAACTGTTTTGCCAGCACTGCACAAACTCTCTAACATGGAAAAGCATGCATCACTATCTCCCTTATCATGGATGCTCCACATGTTGCAAAAGTGACGGTGAGCTTCACTTGCATGGCCTAATTTGCTTAGCGTCCTCACAAGATATGCATATATTGACCTATTCATATATTTCTTTGATGCTTCCACAATCTCATCTAGTTTGTGAAGCTGTCCTTCTGAGGCCAGAAGCTTAAGGATAACACTGTATGTAAACTCATTCGGCCGGCAGTCTCTCTCCACCATTTTCAGGAAAAGAAGGACCACCTTGTCAACCCTCCGACCCTTAGCAAGTGCCTCCATCATGGTATTATAAGTAAATAAATTAGGAGACCAACCCTTGTTTAGCATTTCCTCAAAGAGTTCGAGTGATTCATCAGGTCTACCAATCTTCCCAGTCATTTTTATCATAATTGTGTAGGTATACTCATCAGGCTCACAATGTTTCCTTTTCATGTCCTCAAAAACCATGTAAGCCTGGTCAACCTGTCAAAAATACTGCAGATCAGAAGATCAGAATCCACAATAAGATGTGTACAACAACCAATAATCTGCAAGTGGAAATTTGAACGTATGAGTTGAGGCCAAGAAAAATGTAGTCTCTAGATGATGACAATCTTTGGAAATTGAGGGAAACAAAAAAAGAGTAAAAGAAAGCATTCCTCTTATCTTTGATCAAATCATTATTGCATCATATGGCTGATCCAACCAACCAACCCAGCCAGTCAATGTAACATAATCGTATACTTCTCTTAATGACCTATTTGATAATCATTCAATTCAATAATATTATGCCTTCTACCTTAGTGCATTCCAAATGTGCTAACAATAATTTAACATCACTTTAAGCAAATTTAACACAAGAAACCTCAAAATCCAAATTAAAATTACAAAATTCACAAACAAGATGCCACTAGATCACATTAAACACCTCAAATGGCAAAACCCCAGATAGAATAATTCTCAAAAAAAGAAAAGAAAAATTCCAACAGGAAAAAAAAAAAAAACCCAGAACAAAACCTTATGGTTCTTAACTAAGGCATCAAGAGGCATATTATAAGCGAAAATGTCAAGCTTAAACATTACTTCAGCACATTAAACACAAGAGACCTCAAAATCCAAATAAAACGACAAAAATTACGAACAAGATATCACTTTGATCACATTAAACACTTCAAATGGCAAAACCCAGATAGAATAATTCACAAAAAATCACAAAAAAATCCCCCCTTCCCACCAAAAGAATAAGAACCAAACCTTATGATCCTTGACTAAGGCATCAAGAAGCATATTATAAGCGAAAATATCAAGCTTAAACCCTCTTCTCTTCAGCTCCAAATAAACCTGAAACCCCTTTTCCGAATCCCGAGACCTCAAATACGATTGAACCAAACACTTGTACGTATACCCAGTCATTCTCAAACCCCATTTTTTCACTAACCCAATACACTTGCTCAAATCTTCGCCGTCCCCGAAAAACCCAATCAAGATATTGACGGTGGAGATTGTGCCACGCACACCCTTCTTCTCCATCTCGAGCATGATCGTACGGACCCGGTCAACCCGGTCCGGTAGGGAGGAGTTGGCGAGGATGTGGATGATTCGGGTGTAGGTGAAGGGGTCGTGCCGGAAATTTGGACAAATCGAGGGGCAAAGTTGGAAGAATTTCAGAGCGAGGGATGGGCTGTTCAGGGATTTCATAATTTCGGAGGCTTCGTTGTGAGTGAGTGAGAAGGAGAGGGAGGAGAGGTAGTCCCGGAGGGAGAGGAATGGAGACGTGGAGGCTGGCGATTGGCTGGGTTTAGGGTTCTGGAGGAGGATTTGGGTGGCTTTGCAGATGAGGTCGCGGCGGGGGAGCGGGTAGCCGCGGGGGTCGAATGGAGGATGCGGTGGGTGTTGAGTTACTTCGGCGGAGAGTGTTCGTCCGGTTGGGGATTTTGACGTGATTCTGGCGGTGTATTTTGTGGCGTAGTGACGCCGGAAGACGGTGGTTGTGTAGAGGAGGAGGCGGCGGCGGCGGCGGCAGTAGAGCTGACGGTAGCATCTCATGGCGGTGGGCTACTGAAGCTATTTTCACCCGGTCAGCAGCTCTGGCTATGGTTACAAAGCAGATAACTTGTAAATTATTATAAATATAAAAAATATATATATATAAATAAACAATATGTAACAAATATATAAAATAACTATAATAAATATGTATGTAATAATATTTTACCTTAGTTTTATGTCTATTTGTATAAATATAAATAACACAATAATTAAAAATATAAAAAATAATTAATTATTAATTATTAAATAATTAAAATATAAAAAATTAATAATAATATGATAAAATAATATAATAAAATTAAAATATATATCAATTATTAAATAAATTATATATCTTTTATGCATTTTTATGATATTATTATATAATTAAATTCATTAAAATAATAAAATAATAATATTTATTTTATTTTAATTTATAATTTATAACATTAAATTTATAAATATTTTTATTTATAAATTATTTATTTAATTTTTAATATAAAAATTTTTAATCTTTCACGTACACACCTTTAAATCCTACCACTCACAGGCTGAGCTTCACTCCATCCATAAATAAACACACAATTTTCTTGCCGAGAGTCAGACACTGACAAGAGTAATATAAGACCATAATGGTCCATAATTACATATTTATAATTTTCGTTGAACGCCATAAACGTATGGTTATTATGATAATAAGCATGAAGTAAGGTTTTGGACCCAATCAGATGACTTGCTGTTGAAACATAATTCTCCTTCATACAAAAGGAAAGAAATGACCCCCAAAACACAAAAAAAAAAAAAAGAGCTGTATTGAAGTAACATTTAACACAAAAACAGCAAGGAATTGTCCAAAATTTTCCAGGATCCTTCTCTGTCAAAATTCCAACAACCAATCTGAATTTTGAACAAATAGTTGTACAAAATCTGAACCTGGTCCGATGGTCATTGGACCAACCATACTTCCATTGATTCTCCTTCCACTACTTTTTATTCAATGTTAGAAACAAAATCAATGGGGCTGCTCCACAGGTAAGCCCTTCAAGCTGATTATCAGACAAGCAGTAAGCGTTAACTGCAGCATGCTTTCATTTTGCATGAAACTTGTGACTCACGGAATCGTAGTGAGGGACATTAGTGACTGCCACCAACCAAAAGACAAGAATTACTAAAATTTATGGCAGAAAAGAGGTCATATATTCCACGGAAGAATGGCCATTACCATCACCGTAGGACGCCATTGTTAGAGGCGAAGAGATAAGCTTCTTTCCAATATCAGTAATGTCCTTCAGCGTGATTGCATCCATGACCTTCAAGAACTGGTCTGCAGGCTTCCTGCAAAGATGCAAACAAACAAAACTGAATGCTACAAATATAATTTTTGCAGTTGGTCGCGAGGCAAGAATAAGTATGCTGCATGTCTGTCTCAAATTCTCTTGCACAAGAGAGATGGAAATACCATGCATAATGCATAATGTAGTATGTAAGGCAGCCATACCTTTCTCCATATGTCAAAACTTGCCTCCCTATATCTTCTGCCACAACCATCTGCAAAGCAGTTGTAGAATAATTGTAAGGAACAAAGAGAAACCATAGAATGATTTGGCTACGGTGTAAAAAAGGTTCTTGCCAATAAGATAGGCACTGAAGACGAGGGATTTTTTCCACCATGGGGGGGTGGGAGGGGGGAGTGGAGAGAAAGAGCTTACTGTAGATTCCAGGTTCATAAGAACTGCTGATTTTGTGGACTCTTTAGCACGATTTAACTGTGCCTGGGTAACTGTTGGAAAAAAGTGAACAAGGGAGAAATGTAAAGAAAGATATAACAAGACTCGTTATAGAAATGGAAGAAGGCCATCAAATAAATGGAAAAATAAGAAAATGCAATGGGAAACCTTTTCCAGGGGTTGCGATTGCAATAAATTCTTCTGCAGCTAAATCAACTGCTTTTGGCACAAAGTCGGAGATCTGGGTACATAGGAGATTGCCAAGATTAAAAGACAGTCTCAATTACAGTCTTTTAAGAACAATATTCAAAAGAATGAAGGAAAATTCTAGGCTGACAATAAACATCCAGAAACAGCACTCATCTCAGGAATATTACCACAACTATGGAAATTCGTAAAGATGCAGGCAATTTGCAAGGCCCAATGCCAAACAACAATGCATGCAATTATTAGCATACTAAAACCACAAACAACTAATAGAATTGTGTTGTGGCATGTGAACACAGAGTTTGATAACCCATCTAAAAAATGCAAATGTGCCATCGAACACCAAATTTTCTGCCGGAGGCACTCAATTTCACTTCATATTTTGGACGTAAAACAAAGTAGCATCATGTCAGATATCCACAGGTGAAAATGTCTAACAGCATCAATTAAGGACCTTGAGTAAAATGGTACTACAGCCATGCATACACATGCCCTCCTACAATGTCCATCATGAATAAAGCCCAGTTCGTGAAAAACTATGGACTAGGATTCAAGCCCCTATAAAGAAACACAAGCCCATAAACAGATGTGTATGGCATGTGGCAATGACAAGAACATGATTTCCCATGCACAAAATATACTTCATAAACTCAAGGCACTTTAAGCAGAGTCATACAGTGCTAGCATAGATGCCAAACAATCCAGAACGATTGAAGATGCTGTTAAATGCTGAGAAAGATTGAAGCTGTAGATACTCATTCAAGACTCGAAGATCTGTTTTCAAACATTTTAAAGAGAATGAAAATGAGATGAATTTTCAACGATATTAATAGCGCTAACCAGGAAGACAAGCTTCCCAAGAAAGAATATCATGAGCCGACATAACCAGGATGAAATAAGTCTTTGAGGTAACCAATGAAATGGTAGGTCTAAGCAACTTACAAAGTCGTGAGTGCATCCCCTTGCCAGGCCCCCCGGCAGAGAATGAGCCACCACCTCCCATAAGCATCTGCAAGACCAGTAGTATCAGTATTTTCCCAGCTCATTCTAGTCATAAACTATCGCAGATGAGATAGAAAGGGTGGTAGGGCATGAAAACAAAGGGAAGAAGAGAACAGAAGGAACAATTTCAAGACTTGATGTATTTTCAAGAAGCAAAGTCAACATGTAGAACCTGAAGAACAGTCAAAATTATAGCTTCTTTCTCATTATGCCAGCCTCCAGAAATCTCAAAAGCAAGAGCAATATGTGTCATCTGGTCTTGTAAGGCAGAGAGCACACCAGGATCAGTATCATATAGTTTCAACTAATGACAAGGAATAGGAACAGAACGAGAACTGAATATAGAAAGTAATTAATAAATTTGATGGACAGTATACCGGTGAATCTGCTTGATGGCGATAATCCCCTCCAAGATACATAGATTCTGGCTCTTGAGGGCGTGGAACATTTGGGAGGTCCGAAAGCAGTGGCTCTGCAACAGACACAAGCTGCTCAAGTTCAACTCCAGAAGCAGCAAGGACCATCCTAGGAGCTGTATAATGTTCCTGAAATTTCACATCAAGTGCCCTTCAGTAGCTGGATGAGGAAACAGATAACAAGCTTTAAAATTAACAGGATTGTAGGTTCTCTTGGTCTCTTACGGCTACAAATTCCTCCAAAATTGCACTGTTCAATCTAGTTAGAGCTGAATCAGGGGCCAAAAGAGGGTTAGCCAGTGCACCTCTATAACCAGCAGAATGAATTGCTTCTAGGAGTAACCCTTGTGGGTTGTTAGAGAGTGCCCCAAGTTCCTCCTTCACCCTTTTCAACTGCACAATCTTATATTGAACCGTTAACAACTACAACAGGAATTTATCCATGAAATTTCGTGTGGCTCAGACAAGGGTAAGTGGCATGGCCTTCCAACAGATGCAATGGGCATCAAGAAGATATCATGATATTTTCATCCATCTTTCTTTGATTTTGTAAATGATATATAAAAGAAAAACATAAATAAGGAAAATCAATGAAGAAAGTATGATAGAATTAAATCAATGATATCCGCCAAATGCATGATAATTACTGTTGGATGCATTTCCTACATCCACCACGAAATTTCCGTGTCAAAAAATTTGCTTCCATGAAATGTTTCCCCACCCTAAAATACACTTCTCAAAAGGCAGTAAGACCATAGCCAAACAGTGTACAGGTGCAGAAATCTGTGACAACCTAAAGATGATCTAAATGCACAATAAAAAGGTCTTACGAGAACTATCATATAAGGCATAGAAAATATCATCTTCCCAAATTGGGCAGACAATAGCCAGACTGAAAGATTACCTCTTCATTTACTTCCCAATCCAAGAATACAGGATTTCTCACAGAGTCAATAAGCAATTCTACCATTTCCGGGACATAGGTCTTCAGAGCATCAATTGTATAACCCATCTGCTCTCGAGAGGCTGAAGCTGTGACATTGCCCCCAATTGCCTCCACTTCCCTAACAAAGCGCAAGTGGCTCCTATTTCTAGTGCTCTTAAATGCCATCCGCTCAAGTAAATGCGTGGACCCACATGACATGGGTGTTTCATAAGCAGAACCACAATCAACATACAAGCCTATGGAAGCTGCAGGATTCTAATTCACCAACAAAATGGAGGATCAATGAGATTGTATGACAAGAAAGTAACAAAAATAGTGATCCACTTCATGAAGTAAATGACAAGTCCAAATGGCATCAAAGAAAATAAAAAGTTGCAACATCACAAACATACTGCTGATCCTTCTGACACTATCCTGGCACCATTTGCTAGTGTTTTGGAGCTAGTCATTTTTGGTTCAACATAATCCGGTAGTGGAGGTGGAAGGGAAACACATTCAAGGGGGAAATTCAAGGGAGGATGAGAAATAGCATACTCCCCAGTCAACCAGCTAAAAAGTCCTGGAGAGGAAGGCCTAGCAGCAACTGCACTTGAAGTTGCATATCTAGTAGCCCCTAAATTGCCCGCACGGCCCTAAGCATTGAAAATCATAAAAATAAAATGGAAAATGCAATTCAGTCAGATCAACCACTTACAATCAATTGTTAGAAACCAAAAAAGAAGGAAAACTAAGAATCCTTGTGCCACAAAATTCAACTATATATGCAGGATATCAAAATTTTCAAAACAAATATCAAACCAGTCATCATTTGCAATGCCTTCTTTTACTCCATGGTATAAAACACAACCATTGAGAATTAGAATTTGCATATCCACACAAAAAATAAATAAATAAATAAGGCAATTCTGCATTCCATTCGGTAGCAAAAAAATGTTCAGGTGAGTAAAAGAAATTTCAAATATCAATTTTTACTGACCCAATGTCAAATAGCTACAGAAACCTGAATGAGCAAAAAAAAAAGAAAAACACCCCTATAACCAACAAGCATAAAAAAAAAAAAAAAAAAAAAACTGGACTTATTATCACCATATAGCAACAATATAACAAACCCAAAAACAAGAAACCAAAAAAAATCAGATCTACCAACGACAAAAAAGATAGAGCTCATTCAGCTGACTAGTTCGCCAATTAAATGTACAGCAACGGCAATTGAAAAGCCTAAAAGATTCAAACTTTTCCTTTCAATTATTGTAATTGAATTCAAGAATAAATTTATATAACCCCAAATGACTGAAAAAAATCGAAATTTCCCATCTTCCAAAATTTTCTCGAGAACCCAACAGAGAGTAAGGTTTTTGATATTCGAAAGCACTGACCTTGAGAGCTCTAAGCCGTGAAACAGCTGTTTTGTACATAGTCACCTTAAGCTAAAGTGAAACACCCAGAAGTTATTTTTTAAGATTTTGGTGTCTACCTGTATGTTTATTGAGGTTTGATTTTGTGGGAGAGAAAGGTGGCAGAAGAAAGGAAGCAAGAAAAACAAATGCTGCAGTTTCCTTGGACTTTTGAGTTCAGATTGTCTGAACTCGAAGCCAAGTACATTGGTAAGTTGGTCGTCCTTTTCAGCATTTGTTTAAAGGTGGGATTTTTGGTTAATTGTAGGCCTTGGCAGGTTGCCACACAATTTTAATTGGGCTCAAGCCTGATTCCTTCTTAATAGCTTTAATGGCAGGCCTAGAAGCTTGCAAATTACAATTGCAATTTCCTCTGGAATAATGTTAAGCAGTGGGGTTTTTTTGGATTTTTGTTTATCGTAACAATATCTTTGGATTGAATACAATAACAGTCCTTCTCACTTATTCTCATAAATTTAATGGCTCTTTTAATAAAAACGATAAATCTTTGGAGTTGCTGATTATTGATCAAGAATAAATCTCTATTTTTAGTAATTGGAGGCTTCATTAGTACCGTGCACATTATGTATTTAAATTATTGTTAAAATATTTGATAAAATTAAAAATATATTTGATCTTGTATAATTATGAAAGCAATTAATAATTTTGACTAAAAATTATAGAGTTTGCCCTCCGTGACTTTAATCCAAATGGGCAACCTACTACAGGGTATACTCTAACACAATTATTTCTAGCAAAGCTATGAATGGTATCCTTATTTTCCTATTTGTAAATAAATCCCTCTTTGTTGGTTCATCAATTGATGTTATTTGATTGTTGAAACTATGAGTTTTCTAGTCATGCAGTCATGGCTAGTGTCACTAAATCTCTTTTTTGATTTGAAATTAAATTTTATTTATTTACTTTTTTTTATCAAAAACAATTGTATTACATGTCAATTTTTATATTTATTAGTTGAGGTTAAAAGTTATATATATCATCTTTTTCATTTAATCTTCTTATAAAATTAATTTATTATCTAAATAGTATTATATTTAAATAAAATTTTCTCTCATGGGTATTGATTTTATATTTTATTAAGTTTTATGTTTTATTAAGTGCTTTATATACTTATAACAAATTCATCATCTTTAACTTAGATATATATTTTTTATTTAAGTAAAATTTATTCATATTTTTATTTTTATTTTTTACAGATAAAAAGTGGGTTACTTCTTAAATGAATGAAATTGATAATCTTCTTTATTAAAATTTAAAAAATTGATCTGTGGTCCAGTGGAGCCATGCACGATTTCTTTCTGTAGAAATGAACATCATTTAAGCTGGGCACTTCCAAATTGTCCACCATCTCCTAACTGCTCTCAAAGTCTTACGAAAGATGTGAAGCCCAATCCATCAGTGCCTACCCGACGGTTCATTCGTGAAACAGAGTGGACTCCTATTCCAGCCATATCAGGTCTATTCGGTGAACTGACTGGTGTAGGATCATTGAGCCTAAGAGATTGCGCTCTAATGGCGATCCCCTCCTCCAAAAGTAAATTGGTACATTTGAGGTGGCTTAATTTGTGTGGCAACAGGCGCTTAAAGGGGTTGCCTGAAACGCCATGCGAACTGTATAGTGAACACACCTTTGATGTTACTTATTGCTTTTCTTTCGAGATGCTCGCGGCATTGGTATGTTGAGATTTTATGTGGTAATTTTATTTAAAAAATTTTATATTAAAAATCAATAAATAAATGAATAATATATAAATATAAAAATTTTATAAATTTAATATCTAAAGGTTCCGTGAGATTGAGGCACAGGTAAAAGGATCGGAATCATTTGAGAAGCTTTTTTATAATTTGTTCTCCTTTTGAAGAAAAATTGATTATGATGCCTTCTTGTCAGGTTAGAGATCTCTTTCGTGCTCCGGAAGATGCCACAAGAATAAAAGGTCAATAACTGAGTATGGTAAGACGATAGTTCTTAGTTCTACGTCTTCTTTCCTCGATCATCATGTGCCATGAATGTTTTCAAGATTACTTCAGTAGCTTCAAACTCACTAATGGAGACTTGGGTTTGATTCTTTCCTAGAGTTAAGACAGAAAATTCTTGATGGGGAATGCGGGGCAGCTCAGTTTTTGAAGCTTTTATCATAGGTGCATGCATTTCCCTTTCTCACAACTTTGTTTAACAGATTATTAGTGTCTTAGCTATTTGATTGTATCCATGCATTTGTTACTCTGGATATCTTTGGTTTTGGTTAATAGGCAAAGATCTCCAAGGTGGAAATGCATTTGACAGAGTTGTTCTGTAACTGCAGAGAAAATCCTTAAGCAGGAAACTAAGGTATGCCATTTAGTTGTAGCATTGTAAGTGAGTTATTAAACTGGACTTTTAACTTGAAAAATCTGTCTTTCATTGCTTTTGCCATTTTCAAGTATGAGAGTGTTAATATTAACGTATTAGCTGACACATTTTAGCCTTCTCATCTATAACTCATCAAACTCCACCACTTTCAAATACACATATAATTATCCTACTCGTGGCTCTTTTGCAACCACATTCTATGGCCCCCTTGTGCACATCGCTTTCCCATTTTCGGGGTCAAAGTTAGGGTAGGTGGCTTGAACGTTGGCCAGCAAGCTTTTCATTAATGAAAGCTTGAAACAAAAACGTGAGACTAGGAAGTTTCCTAGTTCACGTTTCACATTTTTAAAGTGACCAAGAGCTTTACTTCTTGCGTACGCCAGGCATTGACTTAATTATTATTTTATTTTATTTTATAATCTCTGCTTTTCAAGTGAATGTTAAGATGGGAAGGAAATCAATATCATCAGGAATCGTGCAGTGATTTTTTTATGACAGGTTTTGAAGATTTGATGCTTTAATTGAAGTGACCAACCTTCATTAATGAACAGTCATAAATTGAATGTGACCAGTTCCTTTCTGTGCTTCAACCATTTTTGCAAGCATTAACATTTTTATTGATAAACAGCTGATGGCATCATAATATATTTGATTAATCACCATCTCACTTCATTGCATGTTCATTAAACGAACAATTTTTGTCTTCACATGGAATAATCACAAACAAATTAATTATTATAACAGTTAATTACACATTCATAGTTAGTCTTAGCATCAAGTGACTATAAATTGACAATTGACAATTAACAATTATCAATGAAACGTGACATCCTTTTATGACTCTGCAAATTGTCTTGCATCAATAAATTTTTGTTTGTGTATGTTATCACCCACCCAAACAATGTAATATTTTCGTTTCAAATCTAAAGGATTTAAATTAAAAATTAATTTTCTAATATGCTATATGGATTAAAAATAATAATAAATAAAATCACATGTACTGTCTATAGGACAATATTCCAAATTGTTTTTGCCACCTTGGGTGGCAATTGAAGGGAAAAATTTTAAAGAAGTTTCCCTTTGTTTAGGAACTCCATATCCATAATTAACGTTATCTCTAAACAAAATTAGCTAGATGTAAAAGCAAACAAATTGTCTTTAATTAGCTAATAAATTTGAAAAAAATTACATTTTCTGTTTTGTCAAAAAAGAATTTTATTTAATAAAACTTTGTTAACCATAAATTTATGAAAGAAAACACAAATCTGTCTTTTGTTTATCTATAATTGGTAAATTATGATTTGGACAGAAGTTTTCTCTTTCAAGTCTCAATCTTTTCTGGTTTTCTCTCATCAAGTTTTCAACTTGGAATCAGAATCATTCCTTTTTCAACGTAGAAAGCCAAACCCCACCTTCTCTATCTCTCTCCTCCTGTCAAGTTTTCAACTTCAGCATCTAAACAAGACAAAAACAAATGTTTGGCTTGTCTTCAAATCCTACTTATGTTTTGGTAATTCACTATTAACATAACATTGTCTTTCTTCTATCAGAGAGACAATTTTCAGAGGTTAAAGACAGCGATCACAACGTTACTTATTGTTTTGCTCGGAAATCCATGCGTTTGGGACTCACCCCATTGATGGTGAGTCTGCTGTTTCTCACCCCATTCAATGGACAGAAATTAGCTGAAACTGGTTTCCGTTTTTTCTTATTTTATTGGTTTTGTTGAAACGTTTTTGCCCCGTTAAATGGAGCATGTTAGATCTTTAGTTTTGACAAAGAAAATAGGTTTTTGGCATGCATTTTTTGCATTGAAATGGGTTTGCTTTCTTTTTCCATTTTTTATCTTTAATCTATTTCTTGTTTTTGTTTTTGGGGGCCAATTTGGTTGGTTTTGTGATCTTTTGTGGGGAGCTACATGGAAGGATTTATCTGTGTCGAATTGGCTTAAAGCCTTACAATTGAAAAATGTTTATTTTCTCTCTCTCCCCCTCTCTTCATATAAATCAGAATCATTGCTATTTTCTGGTTTAGGGAATTAGCAAGGTCTTCTTTTTCTTCTCGTTTGTTGGTTCTCTCTAATTTATTATGTGTGTTGGTTGTTGATTATGTTGTGGATTTTCTGTCTAGAATTCTTTTGGTCCCCGTGTGATTTGGATCATCTTTGCGTAGAATTCATCGAGCTTTATTTCTTATGCCTGACCCATTTAGTCCTTTCTAAAATTTTTCTTTCTCAAATTAATATGGATTTGCCAAGATCATGTTTATTTTGGAACCTTGGTTTTGCATGGCATGGATCATGGTACTTCTATCATCACTTTCTCTGAAGCCAACATCTTTTAATCATGAGCTTCATGTGTCTGTTCTTCATCTTTTTGGTGTTCTTTGTTGTCTCCCCACGAATTTAGACGTGATCAGACTGTGTTTTGGACCACGTAGATGGAAGAAGATGATGAAGAAAATCTATAATCTTTGGTTTTTTTCATATTAGATGTATTAAGATACTTAGATGGCTAGAGAAAGGAAGGATATAAGGCCTATTTTGGTCCAATTGGGGGTGGCTGTAGCTCTTTCTTTTGCCGGATTTCTCTTTTCTCGCATTAGAACCAGCGGGAGAAAATCATCCAAGCCTCCCCACTCCCCACGGTCCTCAGGTTTTGCTCACTTCTTTTTAAAATTTCTTTTTCTCATGATTATCTGTGTTTTGATATTTTTCTGTATTTTGATCACGCTATAAATGTGTATTTTCAGGTTATGGCAGTGAGGCTGATGTAGGCAGAGGGAGAACTTTGCACAGAAATGGCCCTCATGCAATCAAGAAAACGCCCAGTTCTAGCAGTGTCCTATCAGGTTCGGTAGAAAGACATGTGAGTTTGGTTCTCAAGTTATGCAATTTCCTTTTCCAATATTATTGATTGGTATTTGTGTGTGGTTTAACGATGAGGTTGAGTATATTAGGGTTGATAAAAGTAAGACGCAAACCTTATTTTTCTAACTTTGGTGACTTGGGATTGTCAGATTTTGTCCAAAAGATTGCTGCTAAATTTAGTTAACTGATTGAAATTTAGCCTTTTTCTTTAGGTTTATGTGCCTTAAAGGAATAATAATCTTAGGATGCAAAATTTATATGCAGTTGCACTGAGAGTTATTTTTCTTTCCCCTGTTCCTCTTATATCTGTGGGATTGCCTTTGTCAATGTCTCCTTTTTCTTTTAGTTTTTTTAAGAAGAAATAAATGGTATGAGTTGCTCTTTCTCAATTGTAAGTAAACTGAAGATTAACGTCTGTAAGCTTTTTGCACAGGAAGAAACATACACAATCAAGGTTGCTGTTGATAATTCTACAGTTGTTATATCTCCAGGCAGTAGGCGAAGTGGAGATAAAGATGGATATCTCTTGCCTGAGTTTAATGATCTTGTGAAAGAATTTGATTTTACTTCCATGAGTGCTGGGATATCTCCAAAGAAGCATGTTGAAACAACATGCTCAGATGTGGAAACTCCAAGAGCATATAGAACTGATGAAAAGGATGATTATGAGCAAGAAATCAGACATCTTAAGGACATGGTTACAATGCTTCGAGAGAGGGAAAGGAATCTTGAGGTTCAATTGCTCGAGTTTTATGGCCTTAAAGAGCAAGAAACAGCTGTTATGGAGCTTAAAAATCGTCTAAAATTAAGCAATATGGAAGCCAAGTTTCTCACTCTGAAGATGGAGTCCTTGCAGTCAGATAACAAAAGGCTACAAGAGCAAGCAGTTGATCATTCAAAAATTGTTTCTGAGCTTGATGCAGCCAGAGCCAAAGTCAAATTCCTGAAAAGGAAATTAAGATATGAAGCTGAGCAGAATAAGGAACAGATCTTAACTCTTCAAGAAAGGGTTTCTAAGTTGCAAGAGCAGGAACTTGCGGCTGCTTCAGGTGAATCGATAGTTCAGTTAAACATGCAAAAACTGAAGGATTTGGAGGCTGAGGCAGAAGAGTTGAGGAAGTCCAACTTGAAATTGCATCTAGAAAATGTTGAACTGGCACACAAGTTGGAGTCCACTCAAATACTTGCAAATTCTGTTCTAGAAGATCCAGAGGTTATTTTTCTTCTGTCTTGATAGATTCTTGTATTCTTTGCTTGGCTGTCTGAACCATTGGTCTTGACTTTATGATTGTGGCATATTTTGTTGCAGACGGAGGCACTAAGGGAATTTAGCAATCACTTAAGACAGGAAAATGGAGATTTGGCAAAGGAAGTTGAGCGACTTCAAGCAGACCGGTGTAGTGATGCTGAGGAATTAGTCTACATGCGGTGGGTAAATGCTTGTTTACGGTATGAGTTGCGAAATTTCCAGCCCCCAAATGGTAAAACAGTTGCCCGGGACCTAAGCAAGTCCCTGAGCCCGAGGTCTGAGCAGAAGGCCAAACAGCTAATACTTGAATATGCAAGCACAGAAGGGCTGGGAGAGAAGGGAATTAATGTTATGGATTTCGAGTCTGATCCCTGGTCATGCTCCCAAGCTTCCTATGTGACAGACTCAGTAGACTTTGATGATTCTTCTGCATCAACAAAGACCAACAGCTCACACAACAACAAAATCTTCAACAAGCTTCGCAGGCTCATTTGGGGTAAAGACAACCATCATGGATCATCGGCGGACAAAGCTGGAGGACAGGAAGATCTTGATTCTCCCCGTGGCAGTTCAACTATTTCGACGGCAAATGATCTTCCATCTGCTAGATTTCAATCTCTATCCTTGAGTTCCTCCAGACATTCATCTAGACACTCTGTGGATGTCCAACGACTGCAGAGTCCAAGGATGGATGACACAAAAGATACCGAGAGTCGTAATGGAAATGGCAATGTGGGATCCTCATTTGGGTACAGGAGAGTTTCATCTGAAGGGAGTGGTAGCGATGCATCATTAGAAAACCGCATTGTTGGGGACTTGTGCTCCATGGAGAAATCTGAGCTGGCAAAGTTCGCTGAAGTTTTGATGGACTCTGGCAGTAGAACAAGGGATAGCAGTAGAACAGCAAAGTATCATAGAAAGACAGTATCACTCGGTTCATTGGAGGCATTCCGCCGGACCGTTTCAGAATAATCCCATCTGCCCATTACCTGTATATACATATTCATAAACCTGCTAGAAATTTTTAGTGACATGCATCCTAGTGTGTAAAAGGAAATAGGAAAGAAAGATCTTATTTTCCAGAAAAAAAAAATGGTGCATTGAGGATTGAATGATAACTTTTGGAATAACCAATTCAATCAGCTCAAACACTTCCTTTTTTGGATTAATAGTCTTATTTTTATTTCTTCGTTTTATTTTTCATTCATAACTGAATTGAAGAACATGTTTTGATGCAATGAAAGTGTCATGAAAACAACTTTTTAAGTATAATGGTAAAGCTACGCATTTATCTTTCCATAAGCCTCGTAATATTGGGTCTCGTGTATTAGGATGTCTTTTTATATATAACGAAGAATGACCCAACTGATCAAGAAATAAGTTGCCGGAAATATGTCTTGCTAAAGCAAACTTTAACGGGTTGCTGAAGGCAATTTGGGTTTACAGCTCAAGGCTGGCTATTTCCAGTCCCACTGGGGCCACCGAGTACTTATTTCAAGACATCTTTAGGTGAATCAAACACAATTTATTAAAATAGTGATGAATGAAACCCAATTTTTTCAGTGTTCTGTTGTTTCCAATGGATACTTTGGATTTCTCCGCATTTTTGTTATGTTCACTTGTGGCAAATAAAGGGTGAGTTTTTGTGTTACCGTAAAAGTTATTCTATTGTCATCTGTGATATGGCAGGTTCCAGTCGAGAACCCTTCCCCAACCCCACAAAGTGAGATGCCTCTATATCATTTATGGCAAATTAAACCTTCCGACATCTCCTAGGATGTAACCTGCCTGCCTTTTCTCTGACTCGTTGATTTTTCAAATTCATTGGCTCTGCAAGTTAACAGAGCCAGGTCAGATGCCGAGTAAAGCAAATACTTTTGCAACTTCAGATGGTGGGGGGTGTTACTTTGCCCCAAGTCTGCTTGCCTCTTGAGCTACTGATCAGTGGCATTACCAATTTCTGTTAGCAGTTTTTTCTGTTTATTGATTTATTGCTGATTTGCTTACTGTTGCGTTGATTTTATTTCTTGAAAGAAATGTTTGCTCTAATTGTATTGTAAGTAGCTACTAGGATAGAAGGGCACCTGTATCTCAGTACTTTAATGTTTCCAATGGAAGATTGAGATCTGTCTACATATTTTGTGTCATCGTTGCAGCAAATGCAATGGCTGGATTGCTATTATTGCTGCTTGCCTTTTCTTTTCGTTCCTTTCCAATGAATTTTGTTAGTGCAGTGGTATATAATGGTGGAAGATAATGAATTATTTCTTATTCTAATTTTGAACAATTGGAGATGGAAGGCAATGGATGCATTTATTATATCAGAATTCATAATTGACAGCATTTATGTTCATCTCTATGAAAATAAACATAAAGCCCGTAAAATTACTCCATGTGATATATAAAATGTCACAGGTAGGAGTCGGGTGACGAACATTGTAAAGATCGGACTATAAGAGTAAAGTTGCAGATCTATTTTTAGGTCCCAGAGTCTCTACTATGTTTATGACACCCTTTTTAATGAAAATAGTAAAATGTGTTCGCATTGTTTTTCTTTCAGAGAAAACTTAAAAAATAAAAAAAAGGAAAGTAGTAGATCACTTGATACAATTTACAGTTTACTAAAGTGAAAATAATTATGCATCTTTATCCAAAGACGAGGGAGAACCCTGCGTCAATCAAAGAATCAGCAAGGACTTGGTTAGCAGCCTGAGATAGATGGACACTGTTAAAAAACACATATTGGGTGGCATTAGAGCAAGTTCCAGGAGATTTTGGATTGTACAAAAGAATTGTTGTTTCAACAGTCCTTGTCCCATAACATCCTCTAGTTGCTTGCACAAAGCCTACAGATACATATTAGAAAGCATCATCTCAATTCAATCCTTATCGTTAATTTATCATAAGGGTGTTGCTTTGTACCATAACTCGAAGGAGAGTTAACAAGGTCGTAGAGTGGCTTGAAGATGTCAAAGACAACAATCTTCATGCTGGGAAGTTGCTTCTAGAGATCTAATGTATTTGAGGCCACCCTCTTGTTGAATTGTTGTACATCAGTATTGATGTTGGAGACACGTCCACTCTCATGGAAACCAAATATGGTGCGGGCAGTAGGAAGGCAACCCAATGGTACGAGTGAAGTTACCCCAAGTTTTTTAGCCCCCAAGCCATATAAGTCCTGTTTGTGAAACCAAGATCCTAACTCATTATCATATAAATTCAGCTTTTCACGACGACTATACTAACAGCATTTCCATGATGCTCCCATATTATAGGGTCTTGGAAAATGTCATATGCAGCCTTACCCTTATTATTTCACAAAGAAGTTGTTTCAGTAACTCAAATATTTTTCATTTTAATGGTTGGTTAGACAGTAAAACAACAGCAGCAACTTACCTTGACAAAGCTATTGAATGAACTAATAAGGTATGAGCCATACTGGTCTGACGTATAGACTGACTTTAGCCAAGGATTGATGTGGTAGTTCTGAAGAAAATCACTACTGCCCGCACTCAGAATGTACACTGCATCTTTGATAATTGATGCTGATTTGTTACTACCAGCTACCTTCGCTAGCTTGGATTGGTATTCTTTGAAGTGTTGTAGCTGCTGGGACAATGGAATTGCGTACTGCTAAAGAATTGGCAGGATTATCAACGAACCTGAACTTTGTAATGAAAGGTCAATGAAATGAGGTAGAATTTTTACGTGTGAAATATGGTAAAAATCCTCACCTTTACTATTGCAGCTTTTTCATCATAACCGGATGCAGCTGATGCAAAGTTGGTTCCAATCAGAAGGTTTTCCCTGATGCCTCTGGGCTAAAATATACTGGTGCATATGTTTTGAATCTCAGAGTTTCAAGTACAAAAAGAGAACAATGTACAGTTACATAACTAATATGTATAACAAAAGCTACCATAAACATGGCTTCCCATTAATAGAAATTTGATCTTTTCTTTTTTTGTTTGGCAATTACCAGAATGTCAGTGGCTAATTTGCCATCACAAAACCTCCTAGTAGGTTGATGGTTGATAAGGTCTCTTCCATAAGGAGGGTAATTGGCTTTTTAGATCGTGTCAAGATAGTTATTGTTGCCCACATCTACAGATAAGTCACCAAAGTTTATAACTGTCGGAACAAGAGTGTCTTGTGCATTGTCAACCCTTAAAACAACCAATGAAGAAACCAAAACCAAGACAATTTTACAGAATGCTCGCATTTTGCTGTTAACAGTGGTGAGTGAGAGAACTCCAAGTAGACTTGCACTTTATAAAAGGACTCGAAAGTGATTTGACCTTCGAGTCTTCAAGAAGAAAGATAGTGGTCGAGGAAGGCTATTAAATGCTAGTAATAATCTTTTCATACAACTCTCAACATATGCTGAGATGTTTTGCTGTCTCTTGCCTTTCAGGATTACCCTTCGTTTTTTCTCTCATGCAAATTACCTTTTTGATTGGACAAACATTTTATAGAAACCATAGTTATGGATTTTGTGTGCCTAACTAATGCAAGAGAGTCATGACAGTTGGGATTATAAATGAGAGTTTGCATTATGACTACGAGTTTGCATGAAAGTTCGTGAAGGTAGATTTTATAACAACAAATAAGAATAAAATTAGAAGAACACTTCTGGTTATAATGATAAGATTATTTTATTATAACTTACTAGTTATAAATTTAGGTTCTAAAGATAATTTCTCTGCAAAACAAGTTATTATCAAATACTTTTGATCATTTTCTAAATTACATATTGTGGGGGTCTCTGCATGGAAAATACCTCTTTTCAAAAGAATAGAGTTAAAAACTTAGAACAAGCACAAGGGTTAAGGTGGTCAAGCATAAGCCACATTTAAGTCACTGCTTAAGGAAGTTGAGTTATTTGACTTAAAACGTGAGAATCGGCCTATGATACTATGTGTTGTTCAGATGGAGGGTGAAAAAAGGAGTTAAGGGGCTTGAATTTGGAACATCTGTATCCAAATTCCATTGGGAAAGTAGAGTTCTATTGTGATTCTAAAGCTTCTACAGCCTCTGATACAACAGTCTAGGCTCAAAACAGCCTCATAACAAGGTTCAAGACACATATCATGAATCCTAAATTTAGGATACGCGTGGTCATTGAGAACACAATATCTCGTGCATTAATAACATCCTCCAATTTCCATGCCTCAAATCCCAAACATCAATAAATGACAAGGAGTCTTTACTGTAAAGGTCCATTTCTCTAGGGCTTAATCCATTTGACTAAGGGTCCAATCATTATTATTAGCTGGCCTACCCAAAATGTAACTACACTACAGTACAACCATTTGATGTGGCTTAAACCGCCATTAGATGGTCCTTTACTGAAGTCTTGAATTATGTGCTTTGCCTAAGAAAGAACAAAAAATAATAATAATAAAAGAAAAGAAAGGGAGATTCTGGAGATCTAAAAGACGGAAGGTGGTAGCTGGAGGATGATTATGGAAGACTTGACGTCAGTTTAATTAAAAGTTTCCTTTATTATTATTATTTTAATATAATTTTAGAGATATTAAATATTAATTTATTTGTAATTTGTATAATAAATAATTAAAAGTTTAAATTAAGATAAAAGATGTAATTCAAATTATTTTACTTAAAATTTTATGAATTGATTATATTTTTTAATTTTATTTAATTATTTAATTAGAGTGTAATTTAATTTATTTATTTTAAATTTTATTAATCTTTTTATATTTTATCATTATAAAAATAAAATTTTAAATTACATTAAAATAGATAAATAAAATATAACTATGTACTAAATGAATAAATATATAAATTTTAAAATAAATATATAAATAATTTTATATAATACTGTATAATTTATTAGATTTAATAAATTTAATTTATTTTTGTATGAATTTAATAGAGAATTGTATATAAATTAGGTATTATAAGTGTTATTTGACAAAAAATACTTGTTATTAAAGAAAAATTTAATATTTAAAATTTGAATTTGTAAAATCTCAATATAATTTACCTTTTTTTTAAGTGAAACTTATAATTTCAGTTCTCAATTTTGATTGAAATAAAATTTTAATTTATTTTACATTATTAGCTTAACAATTAATTTAATTTTATTATTATTATTATTAAAATTAAATCTTTTTTACAACTTTTAATTTTATGTGAATATACATTGTAATTAATTTTTATTTTTTCTTAAGTACATCATCTAAAATATTTATTAAATTTTATTATTACAATAGAATTTATACACTTGCAAGTAAGTAATTAGAGTTAGGATAGAAATAATAATAAAAAATAATAAGTTGGTGCTTTCAAGAGCAGAAGTTTAGGCAATCCCACAAAACAGATGTGAGGTGCATGTTTTCCTCCAAAAGCCTAGAAATTGAAAGCTACACTTGTCATTACTTGGGGCCATTGGAGCTAACCTAAACAGGTATTTCAAATGAGTATGCTGTGGACCCATTAGGTTACCATGAAACAAGAAACATATGTACATGCTCAGCTGGTCCACATTCTGGCAGCAATAAATTTCGTATCCAGGAAGCCAAGTAGAAGCATTAATTCAGTTTCCATTGAATATGAATCGCAACTTCCTTATGGTCTGATCAAGTCAGGCTACGAGCAAAATACTTAAAATGCAATATTTTCTATGCATGACTGCATGACTCAGTTGGGTCAGTCCATGTTAGGTAAGTCCAATGCGATTTGTTTCAATAATAACAGAGTTATTTTTCAAAACGTCTCGGGTTAGAGTCCTAATTAGAGTAAATTAACCAAACGAGAGAGAGAGAGAGAGAGAGCTTTCTTGGAATATGGAGAATTAGTATACTAAAAGAAATGCTCAAGTTATCCATAAATCACAATAAATACTGTCTCAGTCTACATGAAATATAGGTCTAATTTCTACCTCACTTCCGGGCCCATTTCTGTTTCAAGATCCACAATGCTCATTTCAAGAGAATTGCTTGATCTGATTGCTTGGCCCTCCACCCCCAATGTCTGTTCTCTTGCCATTTCTGCCTCGAGACACTCTTTCAACTCCATCACTATGTGGCTCATTGCTGGTCTTCGTATGGAAATTGATGGCACACAAGACATTGCTATCTCCATGAACTTCCAGAGAGAATTAGTATCGAAATTTCCCTTTAACCTTGGATCGACTGCATTTCTTATATCTCCAGTTGCCAAAAATGAACCAATCCAATTAACAATATGTATGTTCTGATCATGGCTTTTTATTATTGCAGGCTGGCCTGTGATCAGTTCCAATAGAACAACTCCAAAGCTATACACATCACTTTTCTCAGTGAGCCTGTAGGATGCATAATACCTGCATTATAGGTTAAAAACAAAAAAGAAATCTTAATCTGCAAGTCCTCGGAAAAACAATGGCTAATGTAATACTTTGTTAGTGGCCCTAAAAACTGACTCAGGATCAACATAGCCGACAGTGCCAGCAATCTCAGTAGACATATGACTCCTACTTTCGCTTGGGAAAAGCTTTGAGAGCCCAAAATCAGCAATCTTGGCCTGCAGTTTTTCGTCTAACAAAATGTTTGAACTCTTTACATCTCTGTGAACTATAGGAGGCTTGCAGCCTTGATGCAGATAATGTAGCCCTGCAGAAAATTTCTCACTTCTTCAGCTTACGTTAACTTGTAACTCAAACATGTATAAGAAATTTAAGTTTTTCATTAATCTGTCTGGTTGATGACCTTGTGCTGCATCCAGTGCAATCTGCAGTCTGTCCTTCCAACTCAAAGCCTTATTTCTTTTATCTGAAAAAATTGACATTACCACTGAGGTGGTCCAATTTGCAAGCAATGGACTTGAAGGAATGAAGATAGTTAATACCCAGTAGATATTGCCCTAAGTTTCCACCAGCCATGTACTCATAGACGATCCCAATATTAGTCCCTTCATTGCAATAACCAATGAAAGAAGCTAAATTCCGATGATGAACTCTCATCAAGAGATGAGCCTATTCAAGAATATAGTTCATTTTGCAGAAAAGCTCGCATTAGACATAATCTTTGCAGTTGCAATATTAGCAAGCCTTTGAGGGTGAATTTGAATTGTTGGATGAAGTGTTATCATACCTCAGTTTGAAACTGAGTTGAACCATGAACTGAACCTGAAGATAGCATTTTGACAGCAACTGGCGTGCCATTGACCAAGTAGCCATGGTAAACTGTCCCAAAACCTCCTTTCCCAATAACTGTCCGGAAGCTATTGGTAATCCTGATAATCTCAAGATATGTGAATTGGCAGCTGTCTGTCTTTATCAACGAACCTTCTTCTTTTCGAGGATTGACTGAGGTCTGGATAGCTACAACAATCATTGGAGCTGTTCATTAGCAATCCACTATAAGTAGAATGACTTTGCAATTTTTTGTGTTTCATGTTTCATTTCAGAATGCTGCTAGTATATGAGTATATATGCACATACCTTTCTTCTTTTTGTATTTATACAGAATAACCAGTGCAATAAAGATGGTCAGCAGCAAGGATGCAAAAGTTGCAACAATTGGAACCACAATACTTTTCTTCTTCTCTTCGTTGCATGGAGTTGACAGGCAGAGACTTGGATTTCCAGCCACCCTATCATATGATTACATTGTTAATGAGCCCATAAAATTTGAAAGGGAAATTTTTGTTATTCATGCAGAGTCATTGAAGGGGGAAAACAAGACTTGCTTACAATCTAATCAACAATAAGTTCACTAACCTTAGTATCAGCGACCCATTATTGGATCTTTCAATCAGAGGCAAAGGAACTGAACCCGAGAGATTGTTTCCTTCCAAATTTCTGCCATTTTTGTTTAAAAATCTCATTTTGGTTGTACTAAATATACACTTGAACTGCAAAGGATTGACAACTTACAATGTCCTCAGATTTGTTAGTCCTGCCAGAAATTCAGGCACTGATCCTGTTAAGCTATTGTTTGCCAAATCACTGAAAAGAACATACTGATTTCATTAGAAACTGCATGTGGAGTTGAATTGCTAGACTAATCATCCGGGATCCATGGAAATTGTCCACTTACAGATGCTCTAGTAATTTAAGACCGGATAGGAATGGAGATATCTGCCCTGTTAATTTTCTTGTTGACAAATCCCTGTATGCAATCAGATAGCTTTGTTATAGGTTGAAGATTTTTTCATTTTCATTGTTAAGTAGAGATTATTGTTGACTTACAAATAGGTAATTCGTGGGGGTTCATAACCATTGTAGCTGCAATTCAGGCCATTCCAAGGGTACACCGGTGCACATGGATCACCTTGCCAGCCTTTATCCAACTCATAGTTTGACTTGACATCCTCAATGGCATTGACTATGATTATGAGAAATGGTGAGAGTGGGCTCAAATTTTCATACAAGAAGCATTGCATACATGAGAGAACATACCATCTTCTTCATCCGTTGGCGCCTGCAAGAAATCTCTGACTATATATATTTCCATTGCATTCAGAATGGGAGGAAGGGTAGATTTCTCTGACTTGTATAAAGAAATGCTCAGCTTGGCTCCTCTCACTGGCTGTGGGCTCCATATAGTTGTCGAATGTAGCTTCTTGAGAACTACGCCTTCCCTCAACAAGATGCCATTTAATGTAATGTTGAATTCTCTATATTGATTCTCTTGCAGCTCAGCAAAGTGCATGTATATGTAAGATTTTAAAGTGGGATCGCCAATGTCAAACTCAAAATGTAGCGAGTGATTAACGTTTTTTGGAAGTGCAGCAGTTCTCATGACCTCGGATGGTAAGTTGAAATTAGAGCCATTCAGGGAATCAATGGTGGAGCTGGTATGACATGATGTGCAATGAGGGCAGTCATACGGAGTCCACATGCGATCATAAGCATCATCAGGGTACCTGAGTAGTGTACCAAGTATCAATGCTAGTCCAAATCACAGCAACACTCCAATCATCAATGCACATTATGCATGTTAATAGCAGAATGAAGAACCAACGGTCCTAATTGATCTTAAGAATTGAAATATCATATAAGTCAGCTTCCTGTGAGAAGCTACTAACCTTACTATCTCATTGGTTGTTGAGCCAAAATTGAGTCGCTGGTATAAAACTAAGGATCCTGATTCAGCTTGGTAAGTAGAATTATGGAAGTGTCGTACCTCCAAAGTTGATACGAAAGGGGTTACTGAGGCAGTGTTTACAAGGCAAACATATATGTTATCCATTACAGGTATATGAATAATCTCCTTGATCACAATATGTGATGCATTATCAAATTTCACTGAATCCCACTTATTAACTCCAACATATAAGTCGAATTGTGGCAGTCTGCCTTGATTATCATAATTTCCATACATGAAGGAGGCTCTAATCAAGTAGATGCGGGCTTTGCCTTCTGGTGGTCTCAGAGTGTAACAGTTTCTGGTCCCTTGAGGAAAGCTTCTAACATTCATAAATGAGACTGAAACAGCAGCAGAACTGAAATTGGATGATATGTTCTTATTCACTCCCGTGTTGATGAATGATCTGTCGCATTTGTATTCAAGCCCAGTTTTGACATCATGGTAGCTGAATTCATCTGGTATCCCACAGTCAATATTTATATGGCCTGTGACGTGAAGTTTAAATTTCAATTGAACAGCAAGCAAGACATCAATTTGTAGGTCATGCATCAGATCTGACTATACTTTAGTAAAATTGCTGCCTCTCTCAAAAGGAAGTTTACAAGATACAAAACATAAACAAGCGATGTGAAATGATTGCAAGCATTGCTTCCACCATAAACCTTCAATTTTACTTGGGATTATTTGAACCTCAAAGCAAATGAAGGACAGACTAAACTACACATTCGACTGCACATATTCAATATGGATCGTCAATCTTCAATCTATGCAGCCTGTTGGAAACATGTACTTACCGCCTATGTCATCGAGTTCCCTTCTAGCTTGCTTTTGGATGATGAAGTTACTATCAGAATTGCTAAAGCTTGAAACTTTGGCTTCTAAAGTAATAGCACAAAGGGCCATAAACCACACAATGGAAGTCCAAGCCCATGTTTCTTTACATTTCAGACACATTCTCTCTCAGGGGAAGACATAAATTTCGTCAAGTTTTTGGTTTCATTGCCTGTAAAAGAAGGCTTGAAATTGACCAAATGAAGCCAGTCTCAAGAAGTATATAACTCCAACAATAAGTAGCAATATAAAGATTCCAGATATCTTGAACACTATGATAGAGAAGATTAAAGCTTGCCATTATAGATGTGAAAGAGACTGCCACCAACTTGCACAAACCGTGGAACTAGTCTTGAGTTGAAAGTTTCAAGTCCAGAAGTGCTACCAAGTTCAAAACATCAATCTTATACAATATTAGTCAATATAAACGTCAAAATGACATCATCCTTACAAAATATTAATTCGAGTTATAATGTAATGGTAAAGTTAGTCCGCTATGAACAAAAAAAACTAATGAAAAAGTTGCAAACATTTGACTTTCTTTTTCGTCGGCCTCGCAGTGCGGAATTCTCGAATGTAACACCTTATTTACATATAAAATGACATGGCTTTCATTAAACAGAAACAAATAGAGATATAAGCTATTACCCCAGGAGGATTTCAAAGAGATTCATGGGTATCTGCCAGCCATGTTTTTTAGTGGTTGTATCTATCCAAGAATTTGGACCGACTAGACTGGAAGTTTCATTCTTGCTCATCAAAGTATACATTTAATTTGCATTTGGTAATAGAATCTTCAACAAGAGACCACTGAACAATATCCAATTAGTTTGGTAACTTTGCTGAGCCTAGTCAATGATCCAAAACTCACTCTTTTTTATAAATATTCCTACCATAAAAAAAAAAGGTCATAAGTATGAGTTCCCAGTCATTAGTTTATTTATCTTCATTGAATATAGTGGGCCCTATGCCACTTCATAGGACCTAATTTTTAACAGACAATTGCAATTTGGACAGACCATGCCCAAGGAGTTTCATGAGCTTCGTCTTAAGGATAAACATTTCAAATAATAATACAAACTATTCAACATAAGCTATTGGTTGGTGTTGACTTTTCCACAATCCACCAATTGCTTTTGTTGTGTTGTTAATCTCTAGTTGTGCATTAAAAGCATTTATAGTACACATATTCTATGGTTGGAAAAGCTGTAATGTGTCCTCTTCCCAGTTGGATACTTTATGGGACCAAAACTTAAATGTCATGTAATTGTCTATAGTGGCAAACTTGACTTTGATGTGAATGTGATGAAACTTGAATGATATTAGCGGGATATTATCTGTTTTTAGATTTTGTTTTCACTCATTGTGTCATGAATTATACAATGCTACCATCCAATAGTTAGATCAAATTCCATTATAAATCTTATAAAGAACAAGGAACTTTGAGATGTTTGATTCATGATTTTTTTATTTAAAAAGTTGAATAAGAATAAATGATTCTTATTCATAGTATTTAATAAAAAAAATTATTTTTATTTTCATTATCATTCTCCTTCTAATATTTAAGAATCACCGATTTATTACTTGTTCTCATGCTATTTAGTCACATTTTCATTTCTTTGTTTGTTCTCTCTGTAACTTAAAGATATATTATAATATATACATATTTACATATTATTTTCTAATAAGCATAAAACTTATTATAAATAGTCAAATGGTATTATATATGATAAATACCAAAATAATAATATTAATAAAAATTTATGTGACAATAATTACAGAAAAAAATTTATAAATTTTATAATGATATTTAAATAATAAATTATTATTATTATTGTATAAAACTTGAAAAATTTTAATATTTAGTAGATATTTAAAATTAAATGTGAGATATTTAAAAATATAAAAATTATAGTATAATTTATTAAAAATTGACACAATTATCTTGATATTTAAAAATATAAAAATTATAGTATAATTTATTAAAAATTGACACAATTATCTTGTATAGGTTGAAGAATAGAATCAATATAAGATCTCCTGTAATGGCCAACCTATCCCAAGTCTAGCATAAAGAAAATTTTCTTTTTAGGATCTTACCTTCTCTCGTAAGATTTGTTATGCACAGCCGCTATAACTCGAACACAGAACCTAGTCTCCGCCCGCACCAAGAATTCTGACTGCAGTACTACTACGCTAGAATTTATTTATTTGGGATTCAAGCACCCTTAGAGTTATCATTTCAAGTCACTTCAATCTGTTTATGGTTGGATTGCAGTAGAAGTAATCTTTTTCCCTGTTTAGCAGTCCGAAACTAAACCACAACCATTACAGGAGTGATTGAGTTCGATTATTTTAGTAACCACAAATCACAATCATGGAAGAGTTTGTTGGGTCTGAAAAAACAACCGAAGTTACACCAATGTATGAGGGTCGTGATGAGGATCGAATCTCCCAGATGCCAGAACCCATTATGCAGCAAATCCTACTTTACCTGCCTCCCAAATATGCAGGCAGGGCTGCCATTCTTTCCAAGTCCTGGAACACCATCTGGAACTCGATTCCGACCCTGGATTTTGATCTTTGACCAATCTCCATTCACGCGGGCCGAATACGAAGCCAGTGATTCCAAACAGGAGTTTGTCAGGTCAGCCACAGTACTCTATCAACAGGATATGGTTAAAGTCAGGAACTTTAAACTGTCCCTGACTTGTTTTGACTCAAAATTTCCTACACTCCTTGCTAAATGGTTAAAATTGCTGGAACAGAAGGCTTATGTTGAAGAATTGCATCTTTCCATTCCACTGGGGTTCTGGCACCGCAGGTTCCCATTGCCTAGCTTCACGATCCGGTCTCTAGTTAAACTTGAAATTGTTGCTTGCAAATTGCATCATTGGACAGCTGGTCACGACATGGACCTTCCTTGTCTCAAAGTTGTAGAGGTATGCTACATAGCATTCTGCGAAGTAGTAGTGCAGAAACTACTGTCAAGCTGCTCTGTGCTTGAGACTTTTTGTATCAAATTTTCACAAAATTTTGATCACCTTTGCCTACCTGATCATCTGCTGAAGCTTAAGAAGGTAGACATAGATGATGTCCGTTTCATCCAATTTCTCTATAATCACCTCTAATCTTCTGCTGTCAATCTGGTGCTCAGTTTACAGGGAAGTATAAATGCAATTTACGTTTGCAAACTCAAGAAGTACCAAAGAAACCTAAAAAAGTTTAATGCTCTGCACTTGCACTTCTCTAATTCACTTCATCAGGTACTGCATCTTCAAAACCTGCTCCTGTTTCTTTAATGAACTTAATTATAAATTACAAGTTTATTCCACAGGAACTAACAGGAACAACAGTTCCTTTGCTACCGAATATTGAGAGTTTGTGGGTGGAAGAGCCTTTGAAGAAAGTAGGCTTTTTAGCTGTTTGGATGGTTTCCTATAGAGTTCTCATCCCGCAGATTTGTGTATAATGCCATTCAGTGCTTCATCAGAAAAGAAGTTCATTGAGGTAATTTCTTGTTGATCAGAAATATGATCTTCCAGCAATTAGTTTTACTTGCCTAAACTAAACATACTCTTCATAATTTTTGCGTTTAATTGTCTCATGATCAACAGTACGTATGTGAGAAGCTGGTCAGCAGACAAGGAGTGCCACCCTGTTGCAGTAAGGACAATACCAAACATTGGCGGGATTAGCAGAATTACTTGACAGGTTATCAGATTGAGTTGCATTCAAAGGTTGGTGTCAAGTCAAGGCTCTTAATGTGAGTTCCTTAATTGAGCTGCTCCCATCTCTTGGCCTAAACCACCATGTCAGATTCAAACTAAAGTGGTGAGCAAAAGGAATGCACTCTTTGGCTGCAGTTACTCGGAAAAATTCAAGCTTGTTTGTTCTAATTTTGCCAAAACAAAGGCAGTTTCAGGGCTATTGATAATCATGCTTCAATCAAAGGTATTGCCTCTTGAACTGGGCACACTAGTTATTGGGTGCACATCAAAATATATGGAAATTGAGGGGTCCTCCCTATTGTGTTTCATTGACTTGAGCTCAACAGAAGAGCGTTGTGTGACATATAAGTGCACAACAGCAGGCATGTTGGCCAATTGCCAGTGCTTATAGCCAAACCCAGCAAAAAAGAGAGAGAAACAGTTCACATAAAGAATCTTACTTGTTTTTGAGTAATCAGCTACAATGGGTTTCGTATCCTATTGCAAGTTTCAAGATGCCCTGAGACTTTGTAGGTGTTAAAAGCAATGGGGTATGTAATTGGCACATCCTCGTGCCAATCGCCAGTCCTCAGCAGTTAATATTTAGACATTATTAACATCAGTTATAATTAACAACAACAGATTTGATTGAAGTCAAGACTAAGATTCACTTGATCACATTATAATTGTCATACAGATTACATAGCTACATTGTCATTGTCCAGAATATGGGTGCCAAAAAGAACAGGAAGATACAATTGGACCCCTCATTCATTTATATGTCTCAAAAGCACCTAAATTGTAGCAACATTCAAAGCAGTTTTATGGGGACTTGACCTCAGTAATTGGACCAGAACCCGAACAACCGAAGCACCGGCAGCAGCGACCTGGTGGCGCAGGCGCGCAACACGCGCAGGCTGGACATACGGGCCATCGTGGACTGACGGAGAGTGGAGTGGACTGGAGAAGAACTGCAAGATTAATGTCAACATAAGCCCTGAATTTTCTTAATTAGGAACAAATAAAATTTTCTTTCTTTGGTGATTGATACTTATTCAATTACCTTGCCTATTTGGGCGACCTGCTTCACATGGTATCATTGGATAAAATACCACTGCGATGACGAGGATGATCAGCAGAACAGATGGCTTCAGAGACTTTCTCGCCATTTCTTACAAGTCCAAGAGAATTATACGATCTATGCACGTAAGAATTGGGCTGCTTGAGGAGATTTATTTATAGATGTTACATTATAATAGTTTATGTTATGGAGAGTAGAAGTTTGATTTTTCATTATTTTGACCGCCCATGACATGTATATGTTGACCAAGTTTATTAACTAATAACCTTATTTTCACATAAAAAATTATTTTTTAATTTAAATTTATCATTTTTGTATCACAATAAAATAATTTTATAATAATTAAATTTATCACTAAATAATATTTAATAAATTTAATTAAATTATTACTAACAAAATATATCAATAAAGTTATTTAAATTATTACTTTCAATTCTGTGATCAATTTTTAATTCTAATTTGTAAATCAAAAACATGAGTAATACTTAATTGACTCGAATAAATTAATATTCAGCCAATGAGCTAGACAGATTTTGGGTTTGGTGTGTCCTCATTGCTTTATTATCCGTTGCTGTTTCTCTTTGGCTTAATGGCTTGAGTGTCACAATGTTCACGCTAAACTCATCCTATGTTCACATCAAATATCACAAAATGAGTTGCTTTATCAATGCTGATAAAGGAACTCAAAACTTCAGTTTCAGGGTTTTTTTTTTTTTTTTAAGAAGCCCAATTAGATTCATTCAACATTAGATTTTCTTGTTTCCACAGGAATTGTAGTCAATTTTATCAATTGCCTGGCATCATACAAATTTCAAGCTAACAGGTTCACGTAACAATTTCAATGATGCAGGAGTAATTGGGTACATTTTCCTTGCATGTCTCGGATTAAAACTTTGTTTAATCGTCAATTTTAGCCGGCCAAGTTGACATAAATGAGTGCCTTAAACGATCACATTGCAGCAAAAGTCTACGCAGACCCACTTTTTCCAGTGAAGACATTTTGGTTAGCACCAAGTTTCCTCTCGGGCTCACAGGTTTGAGTTGTCAATGCTGTTTTCTTTATTCCTTTTTTTTCCTTAAAGAGACACATCCACTTTTGATGAACCAATCATTAATTTTCAAATTTCTTTAAATTCATGAATTACTTGATTTTTGGGTGAAAATCAACAAAGTAACTTAAATATAAAATTATCTAAACTCAAATATTTCAAATATATCCACTTTTTCGATATAGATATTTTTTAAAAATTTATAATTAGATATAAAAAAATACATATATTGATCACATAATAAATTAGAATATTTAGTTTATAAAAATATTATATATATATATTAATCATTATATTTTTATTATACTAATTTTTTGGGAATCAATGCATCTTATTTAGTTTCAAGTAATTTTATTTTAAATAATTAATAAATTCAAAAGTTGATATTATGTCATAGTAAATAATCAAAAAGAAATTTCTTAACAATTATATATTTATCTCACTTTCCTTTTTTGATGCGACATTATATAATTGTATTCATATAAAGGGGCTTTACTAGTGTATAAAGTTTCCATATTGTACCATTTAGAGAAAAGTTTGTTGTATATAGTTTTATTATTTTTTCACAAAAGAAGTTATTTTTGTGATTCTAACCTATAATTTTTAGGTCATAATGTAGTAATGCTAATCGTTGCACTAAGTCTTGCCCTTTAATTTTAGTATGTAAAGCTCTATTTCAGGTCTGAAATCATTGGTACGAGAACAATCTGTTGTTTACCCGAGGATGTGATGAGGATAAAGATTGTTGGGTTGCTTGTATCTACGTCGATATTTATTTTCCTGGCTTTATATGCAAATTTCCTTTGTTAGAATGGAGATTCCGAGTATCAGAAGCTCTGCTATTATTTTTCGCAGTCAGAGCAATTTCTACACCCTGGAGCAGTTAAGAAATAAAAATGAACTTGGATTTTTTTCTATATAGGAGAGGCTAGCGCGAATGCACGGAGACATCATGTCCGGTTAATTCAAATGCTTAGGCGCCTCATGGATGGGGTCTTTGTTCGGTTTCGTCAGATGGGAATATCGCTGTTTTTATTGTACAAGCTGATGGTGCTTGGGACTTGGGACACTTCCAGGATTACCTCTTTAGTACTCAGGGGAGGATTAATTTATATGAGCAAGAAGTAGGAATATTTAGCAAACTTCAATCGTTGATTGAGAAAAGGGAAAACAAGATGAGATGTTTGCCACATTGCAAAATTGGGACTTTTACAATAACAATAATGATACACCATCCAAAGCCAATTTTAGGGATGTTATGCATGAACTTCCAATTAATTCCTCCATAAATTTTCTCTGCAACGAGAATTCTTCTAGTGATTCAATTTCCGCCAGTGTTGTGCTGCATTTCATGACAGCATATCCTGATATCCATCAAAGGGGCAGAAGCCGGGGACAGCAGCGACAAAGTTCCCTATCAAATCCTAGCACCACAAAGTAAATACTTTTCGGGTCAAAGGCCCAATGTAAAAGTTGAGTTTCAAATTCATGTAGGAACAGCTTTAATCTTTGAATGCTATAACTAAACGACATACCTTTGTTTCCTATTTCATCTGTGTTAATCGAATAAATCTGTCAAATGCTTTCCATTAAACTCTCGTGGATACATAATCAAATTGCTATCATTGGGAAAAGAAGAAAAAAAGAGGAATGAGAAAGATATTTCAAACCAGTATAGCTGCGAGCAATTAGTTCTTGAAACCTTCCTTCTGCGTCAAATTAAAATGATCCAAAGCTTCTTCCGCCAATTCATTTGCAGCAAACCCCGTGAATGATACGTAATTAAACTCCAGGAAGATTGAAAATAGCTTCAACATTTTCACAAACAGTTGACCGGCAAAATCGAAACATCCACACACAACAGTTGAACTTCTCCTGGCATGCATATCCTAGTACAGAAAAAAAAAAAAAACCAAATTAATGGAGAGGAAATAAGGCAATGATCATGATATGATATGAACAATAACCAACTCAATTCTACGATCAGATTTCAAAATTTAAGCAGAACCTATCAGAACAGCCTCTACAACAACCTATCAGATTCAATTCAAAGAACAAACTCTACAAGAATTTTTAGTTTAAAACGTAGAAAGAATCAAACTCAATTCTTCCTTCCCGAGGGTGTGCCTGCGCTGAGAGAACTTAAAAAAAAAAACACAAAAACAAAGAGAGAAAGTGGCAGCGAGTAAATGAATATCTTAATGTATATAAAACTAGTTTTAAAAGATTTGGAAAACAAAAAATAATAAAAAAAAGGAAAAATGGATTGGCGGTAATAAATAACAAAGAAGAATGAATGGAATAGGGTAGAATATCGTCGGCAAAAAGAGTAAAATACAGAATAAGTCATAACAAATAAAAAGAAAAAGAAGAAAATTATTTATATATAAAACAAATAGAGTTCTCCTGTTTTCCTTACCTTGTTTCGTGGTCTCAGAATCCGGAAGATATTGTGACACCAGAGATGTGAGAGATTTTGGACCAATCTTCTCCCTCCTCCTCCTCGTCTTCTCCCTCCTCCTCCTCGTAGCGTTCCTCCAGAAGATCGCAGCTTATAATATCCAGTGTATGAAGCGTTGTACTTTGCAGAATATAATCTGGCAGTGCCTTCAACTGTCGGCACCCAAGAATTGACAAAGAGCGAAGGGATGGCATTATAATAATAGGAGGAGGTTTGGTAGTGCCATCATAATAACCCTCCCACTCTTCCCAGCTATCCATGTATTCGAATTTGAGTGTTGTCAGTTTGGGGAAAGCAACAACTACCGGTGAAGAAGAAGATGCTGATATCTCACTTTTTTAACACCGTTCATTCCCTCCACGTGAAGAGTTTCGAGAGACGGCAGCTTACCCAACGAAGGCAAGTGCTCACACAATCGACAATCACGTAACCAAATAGACCTCAGATTCGTTAATGAAATCATCCAACCAGGAAAGGTAGTACCTCTGTACGAACTTATCTTAAGTATTTCCAAGTATGGAGATGGGTCCAAGGCTTCCAGCAGCAATTCTTCATTCCTTGGTGTACACCGCTCTTCTCCTCCATAAGGAAAAAAAAGATTCAATTGAGTGATGCGTTGCTTTTTCTTGAGCTCTGCTTCCTCAGCCTCGCTCACGTGACGATTATATTTTCCCAAATTTGTTATTGCAAGCGTTCCCCGAAGTTGGTTGAGGTTCTTTAGATCGCCGAGAGAAAATGCATCTCCATCACCGCCAACATCGACCTCCTCCAATGTCCTCAGACCAGTTAATTGCCCAATTCCTTTTGGCAACCTACTCGGGCCTTCCCTATTATGAAGATGCCTCAAGTTAGTTAGTTTTCCAATCCCAAGAGGCAACACCAATTGATAGCACCATCTAACATATATGGTCTGCAAACTATGCAGTTCAAATAGTGTTTCAGGCAACTGCTCCAATGCATAATTGTAAGTCAGATCAAGCCACCTCAACTGTACCAATTGACGGATGGAGGAAGGGATCTCTGCAATGCGACCGTATCTGAGGCTCAACGATCTTACATGTGTTGATTCACTGAATAATCTTGATAACTCTTCTTCTGTTGTGAGCAGCAACTGATTATTCCATGATCCCCAAATTAAAAGGCTTCGCAATTTTTTAGCACCATCAAAGGAGCTTAAGGATGGCGCACCACCTGTGCGATCTAACAATAAATGACGCACTTTGCTGCTGGATAGAGATCCACTGATTGACTCCGCCTGACCGTTGACCTCATTCCGTGCAACATTTTGGGCAAAATCATGCACTATATCGTGCATCTTACAGCTGTATATCATCCGATCATCATCTTCATCTTTCTCAAAATCTTGAAAGAAAGAACGCATTGCTAAATTTTGAAAGTAAGTTTCTCCAGTGATCTCCAAGTCGTCGCTTTGTCCTTCCTTCTTAAGATAGCCTTGAGCCATCCACAATCCTATCAACTCACTCTTCCTAATCTCATAATCCTTTGGAAAGATGGCACAATAGGAGAAACATCTTTTCAAAGCTGGAGACAGATCATAATAGCTCAACCATAGAGGAGCAATAACATCTCTTTGGGCTTCTTCTACTCCCCAGATCTCACTATTCAAAATACTTTCCCACCCTTCTCTAGTTCCTCTAAACTTCAAAATGCCTCCGAGAGTCTTTGCAGCAAGGGGCAAGCCACGACATTTTTTTGATATTTCTCTACCAATCTCTTCTAAATTTTTGCAATCTATATCTCCCCGACCAGAACATGCTATTTTATTAATAATTAACCAGCATTCCTCATCAGTCAAAAATTTTACTTTTAAAATATGATCTCCCTTACAATCCATAACATGTGCTACTTTCTTATTACGTGTAGTTACTAAAATTTTACTTTCCGGATAACCAAATTTAAGAGATTGTTTCAACCGATTCCACCTTGAAGGATCATTTTCTTCCCAAACATCGTCCAGAACGAGAAGAAACTTTTTATCCTTAATAGATTCACCAATCTGTTGGTGTAAGTCTTCTAATTCTGTGACATTCGGAGTAGAGCCTTGAAGACGCGTAAGAATTGCTTTGGCAACTCTTGTCTCGTCAAAAGGATCTGAGACACAGACCCAAAATTTATTGTCACCAAAATGTGCCTTTATCCTGTCATGGTTAAAGGCATATTGGGCGAGAGTTGTCTTGCCAATTCCCCCCATCCCAACTATGGAGAGAACGCGGGGGTCTGACCCATAACCATCACTTGGCTCACTCAACAACTTGTTTACTAATACATTTTTATCCTCCTCCCTACCCTTCACCTCTGTTATGTCAATCATAGAGGTGGTCATAGATCGCTCAATTGGTGCGTTGCCCTCTCTTCCAACAAAGACAAAGCGGTAGCGATCTTTCTCCAGGGCTAAAAGGTCTAACCTTTCATACAGCACTTTTATCTTCCTAGCAATGTCATGACGCAGATGAACTTGTTTACAACAAAAGCAAGAGGACCGTAAGAAGGAGCATACCTTCCTATGTTTGCTTTGTGAGCTGAGAATTGCAGCTTCCCAATCGTCCAGCACGTCCTCAATGTCATAAGCGACGTCTTTGAGCTTCTCCAGCCAATCTCTGACGGTGGCCTCCTTCACTGGCCTTGTCTCTGCATCAGTGAGCACAGCTTGGATGGCAGTGAGATTGCTGATCAGCTTCTTAACTTCTGTTTCAACACCCACTACAAGCCTTACTTCTTGTTCTAGCTCACGAGCCATGATGGAGAACAGCTTCTCCACCACTTGAGAAACAAGTACCTCAGCCATTAGTATAGTAACACAAGTTAGGAAACTGATGGATTAAAGAAAGTGAAAGCTGAAATATTAAGGACTAGTATTTCTTCTGCTCAGGTTGATGTCTGGGAGGCTATTTGTGTTTCCTTAAATAGGATAAGGATGCTTACCAAAGAAGCAAAATCATCAAGAACTGTTTATGCGGGGTTATAATCTAAAGTGCTAAGGAAGTTGTGGCATCCGATCTTATAAATAAGGAAGTTGTTTGCGTTTCTTATAAATAAGATAATGGTGTCCAAGCCTTGGTGCAAGAAGGTGCTTCCCGTGTTTTGGATTGGTCATGTCCATAAAAAATTGTTGGGTAATTATTTATTTTAGAAAAATAAAAGGAACGCTTTTATTTAAAAAAAAAAAAAAAGAATATTCTTCTCTAATTATGTTATGTGAGCAGTAATTGTTGTAATCTAGTCGAAATATTTTTTCCTTCTAAGAATTGAAAATTTTACATTTTAAGAATAAAAAAATGAAAACACATTTGAAAAACTAAAATTAATTTTGAAAGAGATGAAATATTTTTTAAAATTAAAATTACTTTTGATAAAATTTATTAAAAAATAAAATTTATTTTAATAAAGGAAAAATATTTTTTCAACAAGTTTAAAATCGACTACATGGCATTTAACACAAAATAAAAGATTAAAGAGAAAATAAATAAAAAATATTTAAAAAATTATTTTCTTTTATTTTTATTTATATCATTTTATTAATTGAGTTTAATTTATTTATTAAAATTTAAATTAATGGAAAATAAGAATATAATAGTGAAAAAAACCTTGCCACTCATCATGCCTTTTTTATTTTTGCAATCCATTACACTTAGTGTTAAGCTTTTTATCGCTCGACTATTTTGTATATGACCTCCCCTAAAGTGCAAATATATAAATATGGATGTAAGGAAAAACCTAAGTTAGATATAAAAATATAAAAATACTAAATTTAAATAAATATAAATAATTTTTTATATCTATGTAGAGATCTCTTGTAAGTAAATTTACCGGTCAATTTTCTCTCAGGAGTGTCCCAACATTTTCTTATGAGATTCGGTTGTAACGGCACATGACATTGTGGGATATAATTACCTAGTGATAGGACGTGTGATTAATACAAAAGAAAGAGCATAAAAAACACAAGACATGAGGTGGATGACAGAGTGAGTGCAGTTTTTTCTAGCCTCACAAGCTTTGAACGGTCTTCATTTCAGATGATTTGGAAAGCTGCTGACATTTCAGATGATTTGAACGGCCGTCGGATGTTGCTTTTCGATTTGGCGTGGTGTGTCAGCGCACGGCATCGAAGGCATTTGGACAGGAATCTATAGTGTGAAAGTTCACATGCCCTTTTTAATTCTCATTACAGCCAACCATTTTTATAATTAGATAGGACGCATGCCAATCCCTTCATGTTGATAATGGGATATCTTTTTCTCGTTTTTGCTTTTTATAGAAAGTTGTAAACAATTCTCATCATTTTTGTATAGGTTTGGTGAAATTGTAAAAAGTTTGCTGATTGTGTGAAGAGTTTGTTGAATGTGTGAATTTATAAAATAAATAAATAAAATTAAAGATAAAGAGAGTTAAATATAAAAATTGAATATTTTTATTTTTATATTATTTTCTTGTTGAGAATTTTAAATTTATTATCAATTTTTTTAATAAATAAGAGATTAAATATGAAAGTATTATAATTATACAAATATTTATAATTTTGTAATAATACATACAAATAAATATATTTCTTAAATTCTTTTTCATTTTCTTAAATATCTTAATTTTTATAATCTCAAAATCTTTACAAGATTTTTTTTAACTTTGTATTTATTCTTAACAATTTTTCTCTTTTACGCATTCTTATAAAATAACTCAGCATAAACTCTTTAGTTTTATTTAGTTGCTGCAAATGAGGTTATATATGTGTGTGTGCGCTAGGAGTAAGTTGTTAGAATTTCAAAATTATATCCCGTTGGTCCATCAAAAAGTCAGATGCCGTTGGTCCTATTTCCATATCAAGAAACAGTGCCCGTTGGTCTTATTTCCCTGCCAAAAATACAACTTTCCCATCGGTCCTATTTCCGTACTAAGAAACTTTGGCCATTGGTCCCTCGAGAAGATAATTGTCTGTTGGAATATTTCCATACCAAGAAAAACATGTCCGTTGGTCCATTTCCAAATTAGAAATAGCAATGTGTCTTAATGTACCTTCTAAATCAAAAAATAATTTGCTTGTTGACTAGCCGTAATAAATTGATGAAAATCTTCCGAAGAAATAATTTGTCCGCTGGGTAACTGTAGTAAATTAACGAAAATCTTTCAAATCACGAAATGATTTGTTTGTTGGTGCATATAATTGATAGGAATTATATGTGTAGAAAAATCCTGTTAATGCTCTTCCAAGACTTTAGTCTCCAAATTTAAGAATATTTGTGCGGATGTGCTCTTTCAAATTGAGAATTAATCCGTCCCCACCAAAACACCAAATTAATTTTCTAATCAATTTGAATCTAGATACTCCAGTAAAAAATCTTCTTTATTTGAAAAAAAAGTTGAAATAAGAGACAAATCTTGATATTCTCGCCAAAATAAGAATTTTGTTTTGGTTTCTGAACTGTGTGTAAGTTAAAATAAAAAAGAAAGTTTCGTGAATATAAAGAATTAAAAATAATTTTTATTAATGTAAATTTAATAAAATTTTAGTAGTATGAACTTAATTTTTTAAAATGATATAAATTTTAATAAACAGATAAACTTAAACAGTTACATAATTATTTAATTATGTTAACTATTAAAATTAAATAAATTAAATAGCATATAGTAACGAGTTAGCTTTAATGGAAAATCGTGTCTAGTAAGGTAGCTTCAACGAAAGAGGGAAGTCTCATATGTGGGTAACGATAAACATGCAGAATGTGAATTTTCCCTCTACTGACAAAAGTTCCTGGATCCGACACTGAGAACATCTTATGTGTGTGAAATCCTTCGTTTAATCAAGTTTTTTCTTTCATTATTTGTTTACGTTACGTTTTCAATATCTTTTAAGTAAATAATATCTTATAATAACGATTGAGTTATTTATACTTTATTTTTACTATAGATTCTAATTATTATTATATTGCATGATTGACATAGCTAATAGTATTTGACACTTTGGACATCAGAGATGAACTATCAATTTTTCTAAATACAACTACTAATTCTTCGCTTTTAATTTTTTGCTACATTTTTTAATTACTTTTTTATGATGTTATGTTCTAATTATTACCTGTTCGTTTTTTTGTTATGTGATCCAATTACATGGACGGAGGGGGTGAGCCGTAGGACAGTAAGTAAGAGGTAATACGACATATGAGCTCCGCAAATAAAAAACACTTTTTTGCTTTTTAAACTTAAGGTTTTATGTCCAAAAACACGTTATGTACATCGACAACAATAACATGTACAACAAACATGTTACAATGTGCAGTGACACAATAATACATTTTTTAATGACCCATTGCACATTGTACCATCAATATTACAAAAATTTTAAAGTTCAAAAAAAAAAAAAATTTAATACTTGAGATCCACTTATCACGCTGCGGCTCTCCCTCTGTCTATGTCTACGTCTCTTTTATCCGTTAATAATAATCGCTAGTAAGTGGAGAGTAGGAAGGAAAAATGTTCACGCTCAGGTAGCATGTGCAACAAACGTCGCAGAACGTGCCATGACGCAATAGTACACTTTTTAATGACTCATTGCACACTATATCATGCTTATTGCAAAAAATTTTTAAGTTTCAAAAAAATTATTTTTTAATACGTAGGATCCACGTGTCACGTTGCGTCTCTCTCTATCTCTATCCATGTATTTTTTCTTTATTAATAATTATTGCTAATTGGTGGAAAGTGGAAAGGAAAAGAGTTCACGCACACCGAGCTTTAATTAAAAAAAATTAATTGTTTTTTTAACCTTTAACCCAACCTCCTTAATTCACTAAGAAATTTATTCAAAGTACACGCCGACCAAGGAGTTAAGAGTAGTAAATTAATCACATGGGGGGACATGTCTTGCAGCTGGGCAGTCTTCTCATGGTATATGAGAAAATGTCAATAAAATAATTAAATAGACTAAGGGATGGTTGTTGAGAGGTCATCGAGATAGGTACGGGAGCCGCTGTTGCCATTACAAGTTTTTATCCCACGTTAAAAGAAGTTTGTAATATCAGCATGCTTTGGTTATATCGATAAATTTATTTTATTATAATTTTTATATAATATACTCAAATTATAATAATATTTTTTGTAAAAATAAAAAAAAAAGTGGATAGAAAATAAGTTAAATGAGAATTTTGATAAATAATTTTAATATCTATTTATAAGTACAATAAATAATAATAAAAGAAGTATATATATTATGTGCAAAAGTATTTGTAAATAACTTATCCAGGAAATATTATTATTGAAAAGAAAATTTGATACTAAATAATATATGAAAATCACGTTAAATTATTTGTATTTTACTTTTGTCATAATTTTGCAAAATTGACAAATTTAATGGTATCTGTCTCATTGAAAATCGGCGATAAATTATCAGTTTTTCTGGATACGAACAACGTAGGACAGTAAGAGGTAACATAACACATGAGCTCTACAAATTAAAAACAAGCTTTTGCATTTTAAACTTGAGATTTTATGTCCAAAAACACACCATGTGCAACGACAACAATAACATGTGCAATAAGCATCGCAGAATGTGGTATGACATAATAATACACTTTTTAATGACTCATTGCCCACTATATCATACTTATTGCTAAAAATTATAAGTTAAAAAAAATGTTTTTAATACATGAGATCCGTGTATCACGCTGTGTCTCTCCCGCTAACTCTATCCATGTATCTTTTCTTTATTAATAATTATAACCAGTAAGTGGAAAGTAGGAAAAAAGTTCACGCACACCGAGCTTAGTAGAAAATTTTAATTGTTTTTTAACGTTTAACCCAACCTCCGTAATTCACTATTCAAACGCACGCCGACCAAGGAATTAAGAGTATAAATTAATCACATGGGGGAACATGTTCTGCCGCATCCTAGTCTTCTGCACCCTATCCCAGGAGGACTCGTGCACTGGCCACAGCTTCAACCTCTCTAATCTTCGGTTTCTGTAGGAATTTGGTTTTATTTAAGGATTTCTATTTATTAATTACGGTGCATGTACCAACAAAATATTCAGTAAAAAAAAAAATGTACATGAGTGCTTCTTTTGTATTTGTTTAAATTTACATTTATTATTAAATATAAAATAAAATTTATATTTTATTAATATTAAAATTAAATATAGTGAAAGTTTATTTGTATTTAATAATATTTAAATGTTAAGTCTTATTTACAAAAAATTGAATAAAAAACTCAACAAATAATTTTAATTTTGACTTATAAGTATAATAAATGATATTTTTGATAGAATATTTTTAATTAATAATGTGAAAATATTTATAAATAATATTTTATTAAATAATTAATCATAATTTGATTTAATTAATAATAAATAATTTTGTATATTATTGTAAGATTATAATTTTTAATTTTGATTTGAGTATTAATGTTATCTTTCTTCCTAAAATATATGAAAATTTCATTTAAAAATATATAATTATAATAAAAGTCAAAAGAGAAAAATCAGTTATTAGAATAAGACAAACTTTCTAAATATATCAATAATTTTAATTTTTATAAACTCATTTATGTTATTTATAAAATTACTTATATATATATATATATATATATATATATATATATATATATATTTAACTTTAAAATTCAAAAAAAATTAACATTTATAATGATAGATTTATTAAAAAACTTAACAAATGGTATTAGAATATATGTTTTGAAACTACATATTTTCTGTGCATAAAAAACATACATTTATCTAATTCATAATTGTTAAACCAATGTCCAAGATCTTATGTTTTATCATATTGCCAAAATCTTATTAATAGTTGGTACATATAAGGATAGTCAATGCATTATTCATGAACTTTAATAATTTATGTACCAAATAAAACAACATGCTTAATGAAGGTTTTAAAAGATAAAAGAATATATTTTACTCAAAGGTTGTCATAAAGAGTTTCATTGTAAAGCAGCAACTAATGCGGTTTTGAGGAATTTTAATTCCTATTTGACACTAAAAGTTATTATTATGAAAAAGTAATAATGTTGATTTAAGTTGCAATTACTATAGTTTTAATATATTCAAAAGAAAAAGTCATATATTAAATAAAGGAATTTTTGATTCCTTGTTGCTCTGTATAGGGCCTTTAATCCTTTAAAAATTATAAGTACTACTATAATAATATGAACTAGAAAAAAATTGTATTTAATGGGCATCTAGTTTAGATCTTTTAATAGAAAAAAATGATATAAAATCATTAAGTTGAAATTCATCATATTAATTTAAGAAAATAATAACTCATGAGTTTATATATTATAATTTTTTATATTGATAAATAATGAATAATTTTTATATACATGTATTATTATTATAATTCATTAGTCACTAAAGTGACTAAAGGAGTGTATTTAATGTCATGCATGTATTATGATTATAGTTTATTAAGTGGACAAACTAATGTGTTTAAAAAATTTTAAGTTTAAAAAAATTATTTTTTAATACGCAAGATCCATGTGTCACGTTACGTCTCTCTCCCTCTGTCCATGTATTTTTTCTTTATTAATAATTATAGCTAGTAAGTGGAAAGTGGAAAGGAAAAAAGTTCGCGCACAACTTTTTAAACCTTTAATTCACTAAGAAATTTATTCAAAGTACACGCCGACCAAGGAATTAAGAGCAGTAAATTAATCACATAGGGGGACATGTTTTGCAGCTGGCTAGTCTTCTCACGGTATATGAGAAAATTTCAATAAAATAATTATATAGACTATGGGATAGTTGTTGAGAGGTCATCGAGACAGGTACGGGAGCCGTTTTTGCCATTACAAGTTTTTGTCCCACGTTAAAAGAAGTTTTGTAATATCATTAGACATTTGTTATATCGATAAATTTATTTTATTATAATTTTTATATAATATATTTAAATAATAATAATTTTTTTAAAAAATAAAAAATATAGATATAAAATAAGTTAAATTGAAAATTTTGATAAGTTATTTTAATTTTTATTTATAAATATAATAAATAATAATAATAATAAGGTATATGTGTTATGTACAAAATTGTTTGTGAATAATTTAATTAAGAGATATTATTATTAAAAAATAAAAAAATTGATATTAAATAATATCTTAAAATCACAATTGAATTGTATAAAATTTATTTTCGTTATAAATTCTAATCGTTTTGCAAAACTGACATATCTAATAATATCCGCCATTTTGAAAATTTGTAATAAATTATCAGTCTTTTTTTGGACACGACCAACGTAGGAGAGTAAGAGGTAACACGACACATAAGATCTACAAATTAAAAACAATTTTTTGCATTTTAAACTTGAGGTTTTATGTCCAAAAACACACCATGTGCAACGACAACAGTAACATGTGCAACAAGCATCGCAGAATGTGCTATGATACAATAATACACTTTTTAATGACTCATTGCCCAATATATCATACTTACTACTGAAAATTTTAAATTTTAAAAAAATTATTTTTTAATACATGAGATCTATGTATCACGCTGCATCTCTCTTGCTAACCCTATCCTTGTATCTTTTTTTTTATTAATAATTATAACCGGTGAGTGGAAAGTGGAAAGGAAAAATGCTCACGCACACCGAGCTTAATAAAAAATTTAATTGTTTTTTAACGTTTAACCCAAGGCCCGTAATTCACTATTCAAACGCACGCTGACCAAGGAATTATGAGTATAAATTAATCACACGGGGGAAATTGGTCACTATCCCAGGAGGACTCGTGCACTGGCCACAGCTTCATACTCTGTAATCTTTGGTTTCGGTAGGAAATTGGTTTTATTTAAGGATTTCTATTTATTAATTACGGTGAATGTACCAACAAAATATTCAGTTAAAAAAAATGTACATGAGTGCTTCTTTTGTATTTGTTTAAATTTACATTTATTATTAAATATAAAATAAAAATTGTATTTTATTAATATTGAAATTAAATATAGTGAAAATTTATTTTTATTTAATAATATTCAAATGTTAAGTCTTATTTACAAAAAATTGAATGAGAAACTCAACAAATAATTTTAATTTTGACTTATAAGTATAATAAATAATATTTCTGATAAAATATTTTTAATTAATAATGTGAAAACATTTATAAATAATATTTTTATTAAATAATTAATCATAATGTGATTTAATTAGTAATAAATAATTTTGTATGTTGTTGTAAGATTATAATTTTTAATTTTAATTTGAGTATTAATGTTATCTTTCTTCCTAAAATATATGAAAATTTCATTTAAAAACATGTAATTATAATAAAGGTCAAAAGAGATAAATTAGTTATTAGAATAAGACAAATTTTCTAAACATATCAATATGTTATTTATAGAATTACTTATATATATTTAACTTTAAAATTCAAAAAAATTAACATTTATAATGATAGATTTATTAAAAAACCTAACAAGTAGTATTAGAACATATGTTTTGAAACTACATATTTTTTGTGTATAAAAAACATACATTTATCTAATTCATAATTGTTAAACCAATGTCCAAGATCTTATGTTTTATCATGTTGCCAAAATCTTATTAATAGTTGGTACATATAAGGATAATCAATGCATTATTCATGAACTTTAATAATTTATGTACCAAATAAAACAACATGCTTAATGAAGGTTTTAAAAGAAAAAATATATATATTTTACTCAAAGGTTACCACAAAGAGTTTCATTGTGAAGCAGCAACTAATGTGGTTTTGAGGAATTTTAATTCCTATTTGACACTAAAAGTTATTATTATGAAAAAGTAATGATGTTGATTTAAGTTGCAGTTACTATAGTTTTAATATATTCAAAAGAAAAAGTCATATATTAAATAAAGGAATTTTTGATTCCTTGTTGCTCTCTATAGGGCCTTTAATCCTTTAAGAATTATAAGTACTACTATAATAATATAAACTAAAAAAAAATTGTATTTAACGGGCATCTAGTTTAGATCTTTTAATATAAAATGATGACATAAAATCATTAGGTTGAAATCCATCTTGTTAATTTAAGAAAATAATGACTCATGAGCTTATATATTATAATTTTTTTATGTTAATAAATAATGAATGATTTTTATATGCATGTATTATCATTATAGTTCATTAGTCATTAAAATGACTAAAGTAATGTATTTAATGTCATGCATATATTATGATTATAGTTTATTAAGTGGTCAAACTAATGTGTTTAGTAACATAGATAAATAAGTCATTTATCCAAAATTTTAATAAATACTAATGAATGAAAAATGATCGAATAAATTAATATTATTAATTATTAAAACTTTAAGATTTACCCAAATGTAAATTATTATTCTACTATTAAATATATAATTGAGATATACCAATATTTTTAGTTAAATATATTTGTTTATTCAAAAATATCAAATATATTTGATTAAAAATATTTAATTACCTATTAATATTAATGATATTATTTATGATAGTATATTGTAAGATTTTTTAAAAGAGAACTACAATATACTTTAATTGTTTCATCTAACTTATTATTAATTATGAATATTTATAATTATGCAAGTATTGTAATTCACTTGCAATGTTTCAATTGTTATTTTGTTTAACAATTGAACTTCTCAAAATGATATTAACAAGTCAATATTTACTTAAGTGTTATAAATATTAACTTGTATTATTAATGAGTAAATTTGTTATTATTATATATTTAAATAGTGGGTAAGATAAGTTATATAAGTAAGTTTAAGAATAAAATAACAAATTGCATTTTATATTTTGAAAGTGATTATTACCAATAATAATAAAAAAACTATTTTACAAATAAAAAGTACAAAAAGATATTTGAAATTTGTGAAAATATGATTCCATTTGTTAATATTAGAATAAATAAAAATTCAAATTTGTTTTTACAGTCATAAAAATATTACAATTGATTATAACATTAATAACTTAGTATGATTTAGAGATATATCAAATAAATGTGAAAATCAATTTTTTAATGAAAATCTTAAACAAAAATGTTTATATGGATAAAGTATAAGGTTTTTTCATTAAAGGTAAAGATTCAATAGTGTGTATATTAAAAATAAATATAGATTAAATTTTTATATAATAATATATTAAATTTAATGATATCATGATATTTTTTATATTTAAAAAAGGACATCATTGATCAATATTATGTACAAAAAAACTTAATGAGAATAAATTTACTTTTTAGTTATATATATATATATTGTTTATTACTAATATTTTAAGTATATTGAATAAGATTAAAGAATTTCCTTAAAATAATTTTATAATGAGAGATATGAAAGATACATTCTTTGTAGTAGGAATAAAAATATTTAATAACAAATTACAATAAATGATGATTGTTTCAAAATAGTTATATTGAAAAGATTTTAAAGAAATTTTATATGATTAAGTATTCACTTAAAGTTATTCATGTACAAAAATATGATAAATTTAATTTTATAAAATGTTTCAATAATGATGTGAACATCAAAAAATGGAATCAATTCCATGTACTTTTATTATTTGTAGTTTAATGTATTTGATAGTTTATATTAGATCAAATATGAATTTTATATAGATTGCTAAAAAATTGCAAAAAAAAGTATTGAGATTTTTAAGGAACAAATAATTTTATATTCATATATAAAAAATTCAATAACTTAAATGTAATTTGATATTCATATTTAGATTTTATTAGATACATTGATGGTAAAAAGTTTACTTTTAGTTATTTATTTATATTAAGAGAATGATCAATTTTGTAGGATAATGAAAATTATTTGTCATTATTTCATTTATTATAAAAGTAAAATTTGTAATATGATTTAAAATTTATAGTTTATGTATCATAATTGTAAAATCTTATTTCAAAACTTAAAATTGTCAACATCATTATCAAAATATTAAAAATTTATGTGATAATTTTATCATAGTATTTTTCTTTAAAAATTATAAATATTTAAAAGATATTAAATTTAATAAGAATTGAAATATTTATTCATTAAAAAATTAAAAAATAATATTTATAATAATAAATTTATTAAAAATTTGACAATATCCACCAAATATTTTCTTTTTTTGGTAAGAAATATATGTGTGTGTTATGTGCAAAAGTATGCATAAATGACTCAATCAAGAGATATTATTACTACAAAAAAAGAAAAAGCCTTCTAAATTTTCTTCAAGTTTGACACCAAATAATATTTTAAAATAATAATTGAATTGATTGTATTTTATTTTTGCCATGAATTCCAACCATCATTGTTTTGTAGAATTGACATATCTAATGGTATCTGCCACTTTGAAAATTGGTGATAAACTATCAGTCTTTCTAAACATGACCGACGTAGGACAGTAGGAGTAATATGACTTACGAGCTCGGCAAATTAAAAACAGTTGTTTGCTCATTAAACTTAAGGTTTTATGTCAAAAAAACACTCTATGTGCAACCACAATGCAACAAACATGGCAGAATGTGCAATGACACAATAATACACTTTTTAATGACTCATTGCACACTCTATCATGCTTATTGCAAAAATTTTTAAGTTTAAAAAAAATTTATTTTTTAATACGTGAGATCCATGTATGCTATCTCTCTTCCTCCATCTCTATCTATGTATCTTTCTTTTATTAATAATTATAGCTAGTAAGTGGGAAGTGGGAAAGAAAAAAGTTCACGCACACCGAGCTTTAATTAAAATAGATTGAATTGTTTTTTAACCTTTAACCCAACCTCCTTAATTCACTAAGAAGTTTACGTCTACATTCAGAGCACACGCCGACAAGGGATTAAGAGTAGTAAAATAATCACATGGGGGGACGAGGTTTGCCGATGGCCAGCCTTCTGCACCCTTTCCCAGGGGGACTCATGCACTGGCCACAGCTTCATACTCTGTAATCTTGGGTTTCGGTCTCCAGTCGATACAACAACTTGGTTTTATTTAACGATTTATATTTATTAATTATGGTGCATGTATCAACAAACTATTCAATAAATAAAACATATACATGGTACTTTTTTAATTAATTTAAATTTAAAATTATTAAATATAAAATAAAAATTTATTTTAAATATATAATATTATATTTAAAATTTATTAATATTCAAATTAAATATAATAAAAATTCACTCAAATTTAATAATATTTAGATAATTTTTTTTATAAATAGAGTTAAAAAAATTTTTAATAAGTAATTTTAATCTCTAATTATAAATAAAATAACTAATACCTCCATCAAATATTCTTTTTGGGAAAAAAGAAGTGCTTGTGTTATGTGCAAAGGTGTGCCTAAATGGCTTAACCTAGAGATGTTATTATTGTCAAAGAAAAAAAAAATTCTGGATTTTTTTTCAAATTGATACTAAATAGTATATAAAATATCTTGTAACTATCACAGTTTTACCGAACTGATATATCTAATAATCTCGACCACTTTAAAAATCGGCGATGAACTGCCACTTTAAATATGTAATATAAAAATGGGTACATATTACTTTCTCCAGACCCCCAAGACGAATTTCTCTCTGTAAAACAATTCCTAGTAAAAGAAGAAAAGGGTATCAGATAAAGCTTTCTAAGGTTCCACCTCTGTCAAAATTTTGACGAGAAGTGGCTAGTGGGGCAGTATGGAACCCAGCTATTATGTATAAATGGACAAAGATGTCAATTAGTTGGTAACTTTAATTTGTCTTCAGTGTGCCCACGGGACGGGGAAGATCTACTTATCCATCCTTTTCCTTTCCACTACTTTTCATTTTAGGTCGTATCTGTCTTCATCTTTGTCTCTGTGAGATGAAAAACTCTACATGGCCACCATGAATTTCCCAGTTGAAGTTTTGGGGTTATCTGGAAAAGTGGTTCAATTATTGGATGGTCCACCCTCCTGCATGCTGCAATTTTTCATGATATTATTCTGTGGTTCCACACGAAATCTAATTGTTTTAATTGTTTTTTTAATAAAAAATTTAATTGTTCTTTTAACCTTTAACCCAACCTCCTTAGTTCACTAAGTTTATGGCTAGTCCTCTGCACCCTATCCCAGGAGGACTCATGCACTGGCCACAGCTTCATTCTCTGTAATCTAGGGTTTCGGTATCCAGTTGACAAAGGAATTTGGTTTTATTGAAGGATTTCTATTTATTAATTATGGTAGATGTACCAACAAATTATTCAATAAATAAAAAATATATGTGGTACTTTTTTATTAGTTTAAATTTAAAATTTTTAATTATTAAATATAAAATATAAATTTTAATTTAAATATATAATATTAAAATTTAAATTTATTAATATTAAAATTCAGTATAATAAAAATTCATTTAAATTTAACAATACTCAAATGATAAATTTTTTTATAAGCGAGATTAAATAAAAAGTTTTAAAAATAATTTTAATCACTATTTAAAAATATAATAAATAATATATCCGTAAATTTTTATTTTTGGTAGAAAGGATGCGCATATGTTATGTGCAAAAGTATGCCTAAATGGCTTAACTAAAAGATGAAAAAAAAAAACTTACTAGATTTTCTTCTAATTTGGCACTACATAATATATTAAAATAGCAATTGAATTGTTTGTATCTTGTTTTTGCCATAGATTCCAACCATCACAATTTTGCAAAATTGACATATCCAAATTGGACATTGGGGATGCAGTCTTTCTAGATACAACCAATTTATTGCTCGTAATTTTTGCTATATAAATATATTTTTAATGACTTTTAAAAGTACCGTTTTATGTCCAAAAACACACTATATGCAACGACAACAATAACATATGCAATAAATAAAACACAACGTGTAATGACACATTAACACACTAATTAATGATTAATTATACATTATATTATATTTATTATAAAAGAATTTTAAGTTTAAAAAAATATTTTTTTTAAATTTGTGAAATTCACATTGTCTCTTCCTTTATCTTTATCCACATATCTTTTCTATATTAATTCCTTTGTTGGCATGTGCTTTAACATTTAACTTAGCAAAATTTAATTTGTTGGCAAAATTTAATTTGTTGATGACACAGGACATAAACTTGAGTCAATGAATAATAAACTCTTTTATTTTAAGATATCGCAATATTTAATATTCAATTTATTATTATTGATTCACAATAAAATAAAAAAATAAAAAATATTAAATTAATTTAAAATTGTCAGTTTAATATAATTTGACTAAAAAATTATATTACAATTTGATTGGACTAATCTGCCTCTAACTTAACAAAAGATGGTTATGCATTTTAACATTTTAAACTTTTTTTGTGGTAGTTGAATCGAATCATAAGTTAAAAGTAATTGAATAAGAATATATATTATTAAAAAAATATTACTAATAATTCAAGATATTTAACATATTTTTTTAAAAATATTTTTTAATTCCTGAGATTCCCACGACCTGCCACTTCTCCCGCCTTGTCTATCCACATCCCGTTCTACTATTGATAATTACCGCTGCTAATAGGCATAGAAGTGGGGAGAGGGAAGGAAAAAACTACACGCAGCAAGCTCTATTAAAAAATTAATTTTTTAAACTCTCGATCCAAGTCCCATATTCCATTTATAAAAATAAAAAAAATAAAAAAATCTAACCCCACCCTCCGTCGGCTCTTGTACGAGCAAAAGCTTCATACAGGAACGCGGACCCGAGAGCAAAGAGAGTGTGAAAACGTTTGTTTACGTTGCTCGGTGTTTATTAATAAGACAAACTCGTTTCATGGGCATTATTTTAGTTTATTGTTCTCTTAAGATGTCACGACGTTCAATATTGAATTAAGCCAAAAATACCCGTTTGGCCTATGCATTTTATTTTTGTTTGTTTGTTGATAACATGAGGTAGAAACTTCAGTCCATAAACAGTAAACTCCTTTGTTAAAAGATGTCACGGTTTATTATTATTTATCCATAATAAAAAATATAAATTATTGAATGAATTCAAAATCGCCCATTTTGGCATAATTTGAGCAAAGAATTTTTTAATTTGATTAGACTAAGGGGAAATTGTTAAAATTTCAAATATAAATGTGTAAATTGTATTATTAAAAAATCTCATATTGAAAATGAAGGGGATAAATAAATAATATATAAGTATAAAGAACCATTAAAATCAATATAATAAAATTTTAAGTTAAGATGTAATGTCAAACCCGTAAATTTATTATTTTCTTAGACTCTACTCTAATTTCCCCCGTATTTTAAGTTCTTGTGTTTTCTTAACAAGTGATATTATAGCCAAGTTTGAATGAATATAAATGACATATATTTCTTATAACTGCTACCTTTATAAAGAAGGAAGGGAAAAATTATACTCACCAAGAACAAAAAGCCCCTATAAACATAATTTAGAAATAAGAGTAGTAATATATGCACACTTGAGCGTAACTTTTGAAATATTGCTAGACACATGTTTTAGATTAAGTATAAAATGGTTGGCTAGTGAGTAGACTTGATAGAGTGGTAATGAGTTTCTAACATGTTCAAGAAGAGTAAACTTAAAATAAAAATAAATTCAATATGAAAAAACCTCACATTTAAAAAGGAAATTATTAAGATTTTAAGTGTTAGTTTATAAGTTGTATAATTAATAAATCTCACATTAGAAAGGAGATGAAGGAGTAAATAATATTTATATAAAAAGAACCTATAAATCCAATACTTTAAAGTTTTAAATTAAGATGTGGTGTTGAATTTATAAGTGTGTTGTTTACTCAGATTTCTCTTTAATTTTAAACTCATCAATTAATTTCAATTTGCATTTATGAAATATTGGAGAAAATAGCATAAAACAAATAACTTCAATGAATTAGTTGTCATTACTTGCAAAGTCAAATGAAATTATGTGATTAATATCTTTGAGAATACTTAAGCATATTCATACTTATTGCTATAAGAATCAAATGTGTGTTGATTTGCAAAGTTAGCAAAATTAATTAACTTTATCACTTGTTAAATTAATTAACTTACATTAATTGATTCATTGGCCATAATTAATTGATATTAAGTTAATGGTCATAATCTCTTTATGATATAATTATCTTCTTTACTTGATGCATGTTGGCCTCTCCCATTAGTTTATTATTTGACATGACAATAATTAGTTTTACAGTTTTATTATCCTTGAAATCCATATAGGCTATTTAAACAATGAATCAATAAATAGCATTATCCTTATTTTTAATTAAACGACCAATTTAGTAATAATGACAATATGAATGATAATAAGTTCTTTTATTTTTTTTTCAATTTTGAATTCTAAAAGTTTATCAATTCATTTTTATACCATGTTTTTATTTGAATTATTCTTTATTAGAAATATCATACAAATAAAAGTGAATGGACTTGAGGTAGATGTGAATTCACATATCATATTATCATAATTGTTGATTATACATTTTTAATCATTTGATAAATAATTTCAATTAATAATACAAACTATAAATAAGGTTATTGTCTATCTTATGGTCCATTCACCTATATTATTATAGTAGATCTATTTCTTATTATTACATTTTAATGTTAAACAACGCTTATTGGCCTTGACACTACCTCATACTCAAAATCTTAAAGTATTGGGTTATGAATTTTTAGTCACTTATATGTTATTTATTTATTATTTTTCTCTTCAATATAAAACTTAACTCTTATTATGTTTCAACAAATTTATTACTATTAGAGTCATTTTTAGAGTTTAAGATTTAAAATTCGAGTACTAGTTGGAGCTAATTAACCACAAAACAATCCATTAAAAAATTATAATGACTTAACAAGTTAAATTGGTTTCATTAATTTTTGAGAGATTCATGATTATGGACCTTCTAGGCTTACGGAGGAACATCAATTTGCAAAACTAAATTGAGTTTGCGAGTTTGTATTTTAAGATTTTTATAATTTATACTTTATTAAAATTATGATATGACTTACTTTGTTCTTTTTTTTTTTTCAAAATTCTAAGGACATTAATTTTATATTAAATCTGCATGGACCTAGAAATTAATAATCCAGTGTTTATGGCCATCCAATTTTGCTGAATTGGCGAGAAGTATACGAGAACTTGTTTCTTAGGAACTCTAGTAATTACAAACCTAAATTTTTATTTTCAAAATCTTAAATTATAATAGTGTGACAACTTCTCTTTTGTAGTTCACGACTTATTGAACCCCCTAATAAACCAAACCAAAAAAAAAAGTCCGTGGGAACCTGCCCTCAGTACGCTTATATAAGCTGCTGCTTTATGGTTATCTTCCCCGGCCTGCTAAACATAGATTTTCATTTTTCTGCTTCATCCGAATGAAATTCCATATTTTTTTGTCTTTCGTTTTTCTTAAATTTCCATAGAAACTCAATGTAAGTATATTACCACCATAATGTTTTCGGTATTACATTTCATATTAAGGGTCAATGCCGTTTGCATCCATAATTAAGGGGTAGTACCATGTATCAGAGTCTCAATAGGGTTGGTTAGATGCACCCAGGGCCCAAGGAGCACACTCCATGATTTCCAGTCGAGCGATCAACCACACCTATAACTGTACGGAACAAGACTATAGAGTTTTGTTACATTACATAAACAAAAGCCGAATTGTTTTAAACGACTTTCTGAGGCCCAAATAAGACAATCACTTGGATAGGGCCTGAACTATAGGCCTGGCCTGAATCCAGATATCTGTACCACAATTCTCAAGTTGGAAACTCTTTCCAATTCACACCATAGATATACCTTAGCCCAAAGAATCGTAGCATTGTGCCCGAAGGGCGTAAACACATATTTCCGAAGAACGACGACCAGCAAGTTGCCATTTATTACTCAGCATCCATACTGACTATTATTTCCCACTCAACTCAAAACATGAACCACAGTACTACAATAAAATACTATTCATCAAGATCTTTCTAACATCTTGGATAAAGAAGGATGCAGCGCAACAGCTCCAAAATGCCTTCTGATCTTTGAAAAGCTGATAATGTGTCTTGATGTTCAGATGTTCTGAAGGACTAATCACCATTTAAGCTTCTCGGGGAAGTACTGCAACAGAAGATTGTATTTGCCTTGAAAACCAGAACAAAAGGGCAATCAACTTAATGGGATTGATCATCAAGCGGTGCTTACTTTTTTCATGAGGGAGAGGTAGTATGACTTCACCTTTTCCACATCAATTCTCACTTTGCTTTTGCTATAAAGGTCATACTTGCTGCAAATTTCGAGAAAAAAATTTGTTGTAATTTCCGCATTAATCGGTAACTAAAATGACAATAAATTGAGTAGTGCCACCAATGAAGAGAAATTTACAAGATTACCTGAGTAAACCCCATATTTGGTGTTGTAAGCAGGGTTGTTATAGTCAGGATTCTGCTTAAAGTGCTGTGGCAACAATCAACAATGAGAAAGATATTTCAGGGCTTAGCAGCCAGTAATTCCATTATGTGTTTCCAAATATCGACTTAATAATTTTGCTTGTAGCATAGTCTTATGTGAAGAATATCATCTTTTGGTAAGCAAACCTTGTGATGAACAATTGATTTATCAAAAGCACAGCCGACTGGATAAGTGTCACCTGGCATATAGATCATGAAAAATTGGGAATTATTAGCATAATTTTGTAGCTGCATTTACAACAAATGACTGCTTTTGAGGCCATGATTCTCACCTACCACAGCCCATTGAGGAAGGTCCCCAAAGCTGGTCAGAAGAAGCACCTTTCCAAGATCTAAAACGCACAGACATGCAAGTTAGATTTAGTTTTCAGCTGATAAAATAGAGATACCAAGTAAAATGATTACAATGAATAAGCCCAGGATAGTCCTTTCTCAAGGCTTCAGCTGTCTGCAACAAATGCTCAATTTGGGGTTCATCCAAGTCAGGATCACTCTCATCCACAACATCATTAAGCAGTTCACAGCATTCCCAGATGCTCATCTCCACCCTGTTCAACTTTCCATACCCTTCTCTCATCCTTTTCACCTACACTTATTATCATATTAATACTATATTAAGCATGTTCTCGTGCACTTCTTTTGCCATGTTACAAGATGGCAAGAACATAATGACAATTTTGCTTACAAAATCATAGGTCTGGTTGATGTGATTGATCCGGTAGAAAGTCTCCACACCAGGCTGCCTCTCGCCTTCGCCATTATAATTTCTATTTAATAGCAACATGCTAATTAGATGCATCATGAGTGAAAAAAAAAAAATACTAATCAAACATAATGAGACTTTGGTATTAATGCAGCAGCCAAATTGAATGAAAAAAAAAAAAACTTATGATCGAAGTTTTTTTTTTTTCTTTATCAAATGCCTTGTCCTTTATTTTTTTTCGTCATCACACCATTTTCTCACTTTTCGTTTCCGTTTCTTTCTTTCGCAAATTATTTTCTGTTATACCATCAAACAATTTCCGTGACATCAAAGTGTCGAATTTCCGTGACAGGTAAAAGAATATGCCTCTTTAATTTCAATTTGCCACAAGCATAATTCACAATTTGCCTTGTTGTTTATAAGTTTTATACCATCAAATTTTCTGGATAATATTTAATTGCGTTTACTTTTCAAACAAAGAGAAAAAAGGGGGAAAAAAAAACTGTTCAAAAAGAATTGGATTTAGACCGAAAACTTTGGCCAAAAGTGTTGGTCTGTGGTCTGTGGCACCACAAATTCGCCGTCCAACACCAATTCTTTTTCATCCTCAGGGATCTTCTTTTCCTCCATTACAACCCTTGTAATTGATGAAGGGTACATCGTATTTAGAAATTATATAAAAAATTTGCAAACTTCGCACCCACACACACATATAACTAAAATCGTTGCCTAAAAAAGAAATAGGGAAGGCCAAAAATCAGTTTATAAGTACATGAAAAATAATAAAATATAATATTCAGCAATGTTAAATATAAGAAAAAAAACCCATTTCACAAAAAGAAATCAACCTTTGAGTTACGAGGTTTTCTTAGATCAAACCCAAAACGTGAACAATAAAAACCATAATTGGATGAAAAGACAAAAAAAAAAAGGGGGGGTGGAAAAAGGAAAAGGAGAGGCCAAGAAGGAAAATAAAGATGTACCAATTTCTGGCTGACCAACGAGAATACTCATCCTAAAGGAAAACCAAACCCCACAATCTCAACATGAAAAATATACAGAAACTGAATGGTGGCGATTGGGCTAGAGGAGGTGGGGTTATTTATATTCTCACTAGAGAGTCCTTCATTGAGAATTCACAGATCACGAGTACTTGCCTGAAAACTTAGAAAGTTAATTCCTTACAAGTAATTATGATTAGGGTTTATCAACTAGGCAGTTACTCCTTATCCCTGTAGACAAGGGATTAAAATTCAAAAGCATTCCTAATCAATAATCAATATAAATTTTATATTGGTTTTGTACCTATCTTCTAATTTGAAGCAACCTTTGCTACATGCACAAGCTTTTCTTGGATAGAATATCTGGAAAATTTGAACATAAAAATTTTAAATGGAAAAAAATATTTATAAAATAAAAAAAGATTATCTTCTTGTCTAATAAAAAAGGAAGTAAATAATTAATTTTTGTTTGAACCAACAGATAAATGTTATTTGATTCAACTAATAGTAAATAATTAAATAAAGCCTATAAATTAGATAGATAAATAAAGTTTTTTTTTTGTTTGACATAAAAAAATTCACTCTATTTCTCGACCTTGTGATCAACGGCTGAAATTAATTAATTATTTTTAAACAACTTTTTATCCTCTAATATTTGAATTAATTATGTAGCTTTCCGCTAATGTACAAAAATCAAATTTATCAAATTTTTTTTATCATGATATAATTTTTTTGTTTGCTTTAGAAATATTTTTAATATATTAAATTTAAATTTTATATTTTTTTAAAATTTAAAGAAACTAAAATTTGAACAAATATCTCCCTAAAATTTGACTGATTTAAAAAAATAATTCATGTATAATATTTGTGATATCCTTTTCTTCCTTTTTTTTTCCCTGAAATTTTCGGTTAATTAGCCAAAAGATATTTTCTTCCTTTTTTCCAACCGAAGGATATCTTCAATGCCATTGCCAACTCAGCTCCTCCTTAAACGCCACAATTTTTACCCGCTGCAAGTCGGTCAATTTTTATTAAGAAAATTAACAGTAAATAAAATTTGAAGAGTAAGCCAAACGAAATGAGCTAAAACAAAGTGATAAAACTAAATTATCCAATAGTTTCTTGTTTTGTTAATTATCCAATATCTTGGCATAAAAAAGATACTAATAATATTATAATTATTGATTATTGGTTATTTATAATTTTTATTATTAATTTTTGTCCTACATCAATTGACTACCATCAAAATATTAACTATTGGAGCATTTTCTTGGGACTAAAACTCTTTTAATTCCGCAAAATTTAGTACAGAAAGTTTTTATTTTTTATTTTTTATTTTTTTATATTATAATGTAATATATCAGCAGTTAGTAGGGAAGGCACAAGAAAGAAGTTTTTTGTTTTTTTTTTTTTTTTTTGAACTTGCTAATTTGTTGTATACGGAAGTTACGCATCCATAAAGAAATGATTTGCAATTGCGAGGTCATTTTCCCCAGAGGACAGCCATGCTAGCTGTTGACCGCCCAACAAAGTAAAATATCTATTGGATTCTCTGTTTTTTTTTTCTTTTTTCAGCTTGAAAAACCAACCAACGCTTCCGAACGTTTTGAGACATTATGCATTGAACGAGTATAATTGTATAATCAACGATTATTGTATTGTCACGTGATTCCTTTTACAGGCTCACGTCCTTCTTCTGGTGTCACTTTGCTTGCATCCGTGTAACATTGATGTCTTGCTTAATATCTTCAATTGTCCGCTGATAATGACTTTCCATTTTCTCCCAAGGTCATGTGGAATACATTGGAATAGTTTGAGAGTTTCATAATAATCTAACTTGAAGTTTTGAGAGTCAAATTCTAGTAAACTTAGCCGGAAAATTTGAAAGTATCGAGATAAATTTGCTGGACTTTTAGTCTAAATTTCGACCATCACTTAATGGATCCTACGAACTCACATGAATATTTTGACTGCGTTGATTAAATGATAGTTAAATAAAGTTGAACTAAAGAAAATGAGTTTGGGTTTGGGATATTTGGCCAGTAGGCTCAATTAGTGGGTGATGTGGCTTAGAGTGTTCAATTGACTGTTTTGTTTTTTTGGTTTAAGTCATTGAGTAGTTCACGTCAGCACGTCATGCTATCCCCACAGATGTCAATCAAGCAAACTCAATGGCATGCTATTTTGTTTATAAAAAATTTTTATGGGACATAATATATTATTTTTAACAAAAAAGTGTTATTATAACAAATAAAAATAAAATTATTTTTATTTATTGTCGATTATATATACGTATGTGCGTGTGTTCGCTCGCTCGAGCGTGCATGTGCATGTGTATTTGTTGTTTGCGTGAGTCCCGTAATTAGCCAATTAATTTTTTTCCAGTTATGAAAATTTTAAACTCAGGAATCTCTCACTTGTCACACATGATTGTATCCATAAATATTGTATAAACTAGATTAACTTCCTAAATCAGTGTCTTGTATTTCTATATTTTGTATTCAGTTGTTATAAAAAAGTGGAGAAAAAGAATAAAAAATTATGTAAGATATGATATCAAAGTAGATTTTGAGTTCCTTATTTTCTGATTAGGTAGAGGTCAAGATTTGTGTTTAGCTTTCATAGTTGACTCCACCAAAAACATACTTGATAATCTAACATTGAAAATGACGGAGGTGTTGTCAAGGATCCAAACTTCCTCCTCTCCCATCACTGATTCCTTAATGGTTCTAATCACCATCAAGTTGGATGGTTCTAACTATGGATTATGGTCCCAAGTTGTTGAGATGTACATCTCTAAAAAAGACAAACTGGGATACATCTATGGAGACTGCCCACAACCACTAGAAACTAACCTTTCATTTTGTAAGTGGTGCACTGAGAATGCCATGGTGAAAGGCTGGTTGATTAGCTCTATGGACCAATCCCTGGTCACGAACTTCATTCGCTATCCAACAACTAAGGAAGTACGAGATTCTACTACTACAACATACTTCGATGAAACTAACACCTTTCAGTTCTATGAGCTCCGACGTCATGTATCTTGAATAAAACAAGATGGTGGATCAATAGAAAAATACTACAACCTATAAGGTTTATGGCACGAGATTGATTCTTGTCGACCAAATCCTAATGAAATATGCAATTGACATATAAAACTACAACTCCATTTTATAAGAAAAGTGAGTATACACTTTTCTTGATGGATTGGATGATCGATTGGATCATGTTCGAAGTGATGTTCTTCACATGAAACCTTTCCCTTTAATTGAGCAGGCATATGCTCATGTTCGAAGGGAAGATTTAAGACAATCAGTGATGATATCAGGAGCAAAAATAGTGGCCAGTGGTGCTGTTATGACCATAAAAGGAGGGATATCGAGTAAGTCACAAAAGTATAGGTCCTTCTCCTCACAATTTAAAGGTTATTCTGATGGACAGAAGTACACTCACTGTGGGAGTACAAAACATACTCGAAAAACTTGCTTCAAACTACATGATTACCCAGATTGGTGGCACCAATTACAAGCCTGAAAGAAACGAGATGCTCCTATAACTGAAGACATCCCTAGTCGAGCAGCAGTGGTCATGACTGAATCTAAACTTTCTCTTATTCCCATAACTAAATCCTTTACCGCAACCCCAGATCAAGGTAATTTTGGTCACACTCTGTATAACTCTACTACTTGGAAGAATGATGCATGAATTATTGACTCCGGAGCCACGGATCATATGACGTTTGATCCAAATGATTTCTCTTATATAACTCAACCACGAAGAACTTGCATTGCCAATGCCAATGGAGCCACTTACCCGGTCACAAGGGTTAGAACCGTGCCTCTATCTCCTTCACTCTCTTTAGCTCACACACTTCTTATTCCATCACTCTCAAACAAGTTGATGTCTGTGAATCAAGTTACTGAAGAACTTAATTATGTTGAATCAATATACTCTAATTTTTTTCTTCTTCAGGATGTTCTCAGTAAGGAGATTATTAGACGTGGTAGTAAAAGGGGGGGATTATATTATTTTGAGGACCTTAGCATAGGCAAAACAAATCATATGTATCATCAAATCAGTGACCATGAATAGAAGATTTGGCTATGGCATAAGTGCTTGGGGCACCCATCATTCAACTATCTCCAACATCTACTCCCATCTTTGTTTTCTCATGTGCAAAATATGGACTTTAAATGTGATGTTTGTATCAAGGAAAAAAGCCAACGAGTTTTGCATTCGGTTAGCTTGAATAAAACTCATACTTCATTTGCATTGATACACTTTGATGTGTGGGGGTCATCCCCGATACCTACTTCCTCTGGTCATCGTTAGTTTGTAATTTTTGTTGACAATTGTACTGGAATGATAGGACTTTACTTGCTAAAAACCAAAAATGAAGTTTTCACTATGTTTCAAACATTTCATGTCATGGTCTAAATTCAATTCTCTTCTAAGATAAAAATTCTTCGTTTTAATAAAGGTGGCGAGTTCATCAACCAAAGATTTCAGGCCTATTTCCAACAATAAGGTCTCCTCCATGAGACTTCATACTCTTAAACATCATAACAAAATGGTGTCACCAAGAGAAAAAATCATTATATTTGGAAACATCATTATATTTGGTGCCAAATTGCCATTGGAGGGATGCTGTGGTTACTGCCGTGTATTTAATCAACTGAATGCCATTTTAAAATTTTGCACTTTCAAACCCCTTTACAAATTCTCTCTACTCACATATCCCACTCTTCTATATTGATGCTTCCCCCTAGAATTTTTGGGTGAGTTGCTTTTGTTCATCTCCACAAAAATCAACGAACAAAGCTGGACTCATACGTCATTCGGTACCTATTTTTGGGGTATGGTCTACATCAAAAAGGCTTTTGGTGTTATATCACCATGGATGTTACATTCCTTGAATCTAAGACTTTTTATTCTTTACCGATACCTAATTCTTCCCTTCAGGGGGAGATACAAGTAGAAAAGATAAATTGGTTAATGGCCTCTGTGGGTAAGCATGAAACTAGAGTTGAAACTAGAATTAGAGATAGAGAGGTATACCCACATGACGAACCTGGAAATGAAATAGCAGCTGCTGGATATGAAACAGCAACCACCGGAACTGAAACAACAGCTATTGGAACTGAAGAAGCCAAAACTGAAGAACCAAAAAATACATAGTACTTTCAGTCTTATCACTCAATACCCAAAGACCTTCCTCCTTTTGAGAATGTTTCTAAGGTAAGTACTCCTGTTGTTGCACCTTTTATTTTAGATTTTTTTACTAGTTATGTACTGCCTGTTAGACACAATCGTGGGAAACTACTAAACAAATACAGTCCAGACGCAGAAGGAAGGCAGCCCAGATATCTAATTGCAAATTATGTATCTACTCAAAGTCTATCCAAACCACTCAAGACTTTCACTCAAATACTATCCTTTTGTCCTATTCCTAGTAGTGTTAAAGAGGCATTATCTGATCCAGAGTGAATGCAAGCAATGCAAGAAGAACTAAAAGTATTAAAGAAAAATAATACATGGAAGTTGGTCCCAATACCAGAGGGAAAAAAACTTGTAGAATGTAAAAGGATGTTCTTTATAAAATACAAGGCATCTGTGACCTTTTAATCGCCTTAAAAAGGCATCTGTGACCAAAATGGATCTCTATGTTTGCATGTACCAGCCAGCATTTCTGACATGAAGAAATTGGAGTTGCTACTCCAACACTGCAGGAATGGTGTGAGCATGATTTTTGAAGTCTACCTGATGTCAGAGTTCTCGATGATCATAAGACTCCGGTAAATTTGAATGCTTGGGCGCCTCATGGATTAGGTCTTTGTTCGGCTTGTCAGATGGAAATATCGCTGTTTTTATTGCACAAGCTGATGGTGCTTGGGACTTAGGATACGTCCAGGATTACCTCTTTAGTACTCGAGGGAGGATTAATTATATGAGCAAGAAGTAGGAATATTTAGCAAACTTCAATCTCTTACAATTGTTGTTGATTGAGAAAAGGGAAAACAAGATGAGATGTTTGCCAAAATTGCAAAGTTGGGACTTTTACAATGACAATAATGATACACCATCCGGAGCCAGTTCCAGGGATGTTATGTATGAACTTCAAATTCAGGCCTCCATAAATTTTCTCTGCAACGAGAGTTCTTCAAGCAGGATAGATATTCCCTTCTGCTGATTCAATTTCCGCCAGTGTTGTGTTACATTTCATGACAGCATATCCTGATATCCATCAAAGGAGCAGAAGCCGGGGACAGCAGCGACAAAGTTCCTTATCAAATCCTAGCACCAAAAAGTAAATTCTTTTCAGATCAAAGGTCCAATGTAAAAGTTGAGTTTCAAATTCATGTAACAGATTCAGGAAGGAACAGCTTTAATCTTTGAATGCGACATACCTTTGTTTCCTATTTCATCTGCGTCAACCGAATAAACCTGTCAAATGCTTTTCATTAAACTCTCGTGGATACATAATCAAATAGTTATCATTGGGAAAAGAAGAAAAAAGGAGGAATGAGAAAGATATTTCAAACCAGTATGGCTACGAGCAATTAGTTCTTGAAACCTTCCTTCTGCGTCAAATTGAAATGATCCAAAGCTTCTTCCGCCATTTCATTTGCAGCAAACCCCGTGAATTATACGTAATTAAACTCCGGGAAAACTGAAAACGGCTTCAACATTTTCACAAACAGTTGACCGGCAAAATCGAAACATCCACACAACAGTTGAACTTCTCCTGCCATGCATATCGTAGTACAGAAAAAAAAAAAAAATCAAATTAATGGAGAGGAAATAAGGCAATGATCATGATATGATATGAACAATAACCAACTCAATTCTACGATCAGATTTCAAAATTTAAGCAGAACCTATCAGAACAGCCTCTACAACAACCTATCAGATTTAATTCAAAGAACAACCTCTACAAGAATTTTTAGTTTAAAACGTAGAAAGAATCAAACTCAATTCTTCCTCCCCGAGGATGTGCCTGCGGTGAGAGAAGACCAAAAAAACAAAAAAATAACAGAGAGAGAAAGTGGCGGTAAGTAAATGCGCGTGGGTGAGAGAGAGAGTGCGTAATAATGTATGTAAATAAATATCTTAACGTATAAAACTAGTTTTAAAAGACTTGGAAAACAGAAAATTAAAAAAAAAAAGAAAAATGGATTGGGTGCAATAAGTAACAGAGAAGAACGAATGGAATAGAGTGAATATCGCCCGTAATAAGAGAAAAATGCACAATTAAGTCATAACAAATAAAATAAAATAAAAAGAAGAAAATTAATTCTATATAAAACAAATAGAGGAAATAAATAAAGTTCTCCCCTTTTCCTTACCTTGTTTCGTGGTTTCAGTGTATTACGACATTAGGGATGTGAGAGATTTTGGACCAATCTTCTCCCATCTCCTGGTTGTAGCGTTCCTTCAGAAGATCGCATGATAAAATGCGCAGTGTATCAGGCGTTGTACTTTGCAGAATATAATCTGGCAGTGCCTTCAACCGTGGGCACCAATCAATTGTCAAAGAGCGAAGGGATGGCATTATAATAATAGGAGGAGGTTTGGTAGTGCCATCGTAATAATCCTCCCACTCTTCCCAACAATACATGTCACGGAATGTGAGTGTTGTCAGTTTGGGGAAAGCAACAACTACTGGTGAAGAAGAAGATGCTGATATCTCACTTTTACTGTCACCAATTTGAGTTTCTATTCCTAAAAGCTCTGTCCTCACTTTTTTAACACCCCGCATAATCCACAGGACAAGAGTTTCGAGAGACGGCAGCTTACCCAACGAAGGCAACTGCTCGGACGATGTACAATTGTACAAAAAAATAGACCTCAAATTCGTTAATGAAATCAACCAACCAGGAAAGGTAGTTCCTGCGTACTTGTATATCTCAAGTATTTCCAAGTATGGAGATGGCTCCAAGGCTTCCAGCAGCAATTCTTCATTCCTTGCTGTACACCGCTCTTCTCCTCCTTCTTCTTCTTCGTCTCCTCTATAAGAAAAATTAAGATCCAATCCAGTGATGTGTTCCTTTTTCTTGAGCTCTGCTTGCTCAGCCTCGCCCACGTGACGATTATATTTTCCCAAACTTATTATTTTAAGCCTTCCCCGAAGTTGGTTGAGGTTCTTCAGATCGCCAAGAGAAAATGCATCCCCATCACCGCCAACATCGACCTCCTCCAATGTCCTCAAACGAGTTAATTGCCCAATTTCTTTTGGCAATGTAGAAGGGCCTTGAGAATTATGAAGATGCCTCAAGTTAATTAGTTTTCCAATCCCCAGAGGCAACTGCTTCAAATTATAGCACTCAGTAACATCTATGGTCTGCAAACTATGCAGTTCACATAGTGTTTCAGGCAACTGCTTCAATTTGTAATTGCGAGATAGATCAAGCCACCTCAACTGTACCAATTTACGGATGGAGGGAGGAATCTCTGCAAAGTCAGACCCTACGAGGCCCAACGATCTTACTTGAGTTGATTCACTGAATAATGTTGATAAGTGTTCTGTTGTGAGCGGCAATGCCCCAATTAAAAGGCTTCTCAATTTTTTAATACCGTCCAAGGAATTGAAGGATGACGTATTATTTGTGCAATCTAAAACTAAATGACGCACTTTGCTGGATGTAATGATTGACTCCACCTGACCGTTGACCTCCTTAACAACACACTCATTCCGTCCAACAATTTGGGCGAAATCATGCACTATATCATGCATCTTACAGCTGACGATTCTCTGATTATGATCATTCTCAAAATCTTGAAAGAAAGAACGCATTACTAAATTTTGGAAGTAAATTTCTCCGATGATCTCCAAGTCGTCGCTTTGTCCTTCCTTCTTAAGATAGCCTTGAGCCATCCACAATTCTATCAACGTTTCCTTCTGAATCTCAGAATCCTTTGGGAAGGTAGCACAATAGGAGAAACACCGTTTCAAAGCTGGGGACAAATCATAATAACTCAACCGTAGAGGAGCAAAAACATATTCCCGAGCCTTTTCTAGTTCCCAGATCTCACTATCCAAAATACTTTCCCACCCTTCTCTAGTTCCTCTAAACTGCAAAATGCCTCCCAGAGCTTTTGCAGCAAGGGGCAAACCATTACATTTTTTTGATATTTCTCTACCAATCTCTTCCAAATTTTTGCAATCTATATCTCTCCTATTCAAAAATGCTATTTTTCTAATAATTAACCAACATTCATCATCAGATAATTTACCTACTCTCAAAATATTATTCTCCGAACAATTCATAATTGATGCAACATTCTCTTTACGTGTAGTCACCAAAATTTTACTTTTTGGTGAACCAGAGGTAAGAGATTGTTTCAACCGATACCACTTTGAACGATCATTTTCTTCCCACACATCGTCCAGAAGGAGAAGAAACTTTTTATCCCTAATAGATTCACCAATCCGTTGGTGTAAGTCTTCTAATTCTGTGACATTCGGAGTGGAGCCTTGAAGACGCGTAAGAATTGCTTTGGCAACTCTTGTCTCTTCAAAAGGATCTGAGACACAGACCCAAATTTTCTCAGTAAAATAGTCATTTACCCTATCATCGTTTAAGGCAAATTGGGCAAGAGTTGTCTTGCCAATCCCCCCCATCCCAACTATGGAGAGAACTTGGGGGCCTGACCCATCAGCATCACTTGGCTCACTCAACAACATTTTTACTAAATCACTTTTATCCTCATCCCTGCCCTTCACATCTGTTATGTCAATCAATGAGGTGGTCATAGTTCGCTCAATTGGTGGGTTGTTCTCTCTTTCATCAAAGTGGTAGCGACCTCTCTCCTGGGCAATCCTGTCTAACCTTTCATTCAGCTCTTTGATCTTCCTAGCAATGTCATGACGCAGACCAATTTGTTTACAACAAAAGCAAGAGGACCGTAAGAAGGAGCATACCTTCCTCTCAGGCTTCTTCGGATCCTGTTCATCTCCCGGTTTACTCTGTGAGTTGAGAATTGCAGCTTCCCAATCGTCCAGCACGTCCTCAATGTCATAAGCCACAACTATGAGCTTCTCCAGCCAATCGTTGACGGTGGTCTCCTTCACTTGCCTTGTCTCTGCATCAGCGAGCACAGCTTTGATGGCAGTGAGATTGCTCTTCAGCTGGTCAACTGCATTTTCCACACCCACTACAAGCCTCACCTCTTGTTCTAGCTCACGAGCCATGATGGAGACCAGCTGTTCCACCACCGGAGAAACAAGTGCCTCAGCCATTAGTATATTAACAACAAGCAGGAAGTTGAAGGATTAAAGGAAGTGAAAGCTAAGATCTTAAGGAATACTTTTGCATAGGTTGATGTCTAAGGAAGTTGTTTGCGTTTCTTATAAGGAGGATAATGATGCTCAAGCCTTGGTGCAAGAAGGTGTTTCCCGTGTTTTGGATGGTCATGTCCAAAATATATTGTTTGGTAATTGTTTATTTTAGAAAAAAAAAGTAACGCTTTTATTTAAAAAAAATAATAAAGGAAGATATAGGGTAGGTAGTTATCTAATTATATTCTGGGAGTAATTGTTGTAATCTAGTCGGGATAATTTCTCATTCCAAGAATTAAAAATTTTACTTTTTTGAGAAAAAAATAATGAAAACACTTTTCAATAAATAAAGTAAAATTAATTTTAAAAGAGATGAGATGTTTTTAAAAATTAAAGTTATTTTTGATAAAATTTATTAAAAAATGAAAATTATTTTGATAAAGAGAAAATATCTTTTTAACGATTTTAAACTCAACTATATGATATTTAACACAACATAAAAACTTAAAAATAAAATAAATAAATAATATAAAATATTAAACAAATTATTCTCTTTTTTATTTATATTATTTTATTAACTGAATTTAATTTATTTATTAAAATTTGAATTAATGGAAAATAAGAATATAACAGTGAAAAAATACTGCCAATCGTCACACCTTTTTTTTTATTTTTACAATTCATTACACTTAGTGTTAAGGTTTCTATCCCGCGACTCTTTTTGTGCAAGACTTATGGATACAAGTAAGGAAAAATCTAACTAGATATAACAATAAAAAATTTAAGTAAATATAAATAAATTTTATAAAATATTTTTAAATAATAAAAATTATTTATATTCATTTAAAATTGTTATTTTTATATTTATGTAGAGGTCTCTTGTAAGTAAATTTATTGGGCAATTTTTTCCTAGCAGTGTCTCAACCTTTTCTTATGAGATTCGGCAGTAACGACACATGACATTGTGAGATATAATTGCCTAGAGGTGGGGCGTGTGATTAATACAAAAGAAAGAGTATAAAAAACAAAAGACATGAGGTGGATGACACAGTTTCCTGCCTAACAAGGCCTTGGAACGACGGTCTTCATTTCGGATGAGTTGGAAAGCTGCTGACAACCACGCATTTCTGCCGTCAGATGTTGCTTTTCGATGTAGCCTGGTGTGTCAGCGCACGGCATCGAAGGCATTTGAACAGGAATCTATAGTGTGAAAGCCGGCCTGCCATTTTTAAATCTCATTACTGCAAACCATTTTTATAATTAGATAGTGAACGTAGGCCAATCCCTTCATGTTGATAATGGGATATCTTTTTTCGTTTTTGCTTTTATAGAAAGTTGTAAACAATTCTCATCATTCTTGTATAGAATTTGATGTCATTGTAAAAATTTTACTTATTGTGTGAAGAGTTTGTTGAGGGTTTGAATTTATAAAATAAATAAATAAATAAAATTAAATATAAAAATTTATAAAAGTTTAAAATTTTTATTTTTATATTCTCTTCTTAGCTTTATTGAGAATTTCAAATTTATTATCAGATTTTTCAACAAGTAAAAAATTAAATATAAAAATAGTAATATAATTTTTAATTATAATTATATAAATATTTATAATTTTATTACAATATACTTAGATAAATATGTTTCTCAAATTCTTAATGTCTTAATTTCATAGTTCCAAAATTTTTACAAAATATTTTAAAAATTTTTATTTATTCTTAACAATTTTTCTTACTTACGCAATATAAACTCTTTACTTTTTCTTTTTAGTTATTGCAAACAAAGTCATATATATGCTAAGAGTGAGTTGTTAGAATTTCAAAATTATATCCCTTTGGTCCATCAAAAAGTCAGATGGTCCTATTTCCATATCAAGAAACAAATATTATAATTCACTTGCAATGTTTCAACTGTTATTTTGTTTAACAATTGAATTTCTTAAAATAATATGAACAAGTAAATATTTATTTAAGTGTTATTAATATTAATTTGTATTATTAATGAGAAAATTTGTTGTTATTATAGATTTAAATAGTGAATAAGAGAAATTATATAAGTAAGTTTAAGAATAAAATAACAAATTGCATTTTATATTTTGAAAGTGATTGTCACCAATAATAATAAGGAAATTATTTCACAAATAAAAAGTTAAAAAAGACATTTGAAGTTTGTGAAAATACGATTCTATTTGTTAATATTAAAATAAATAAAAATCTAATTTCATTTTTATAGTCATAAAAATATTAAAATTGATTATGACATTGATGGTTTAGTATGATTTGGAGATATACCAAATAGATGTGAAAATTGCTTTTTTAATGAAAATCTTGAAAAAAAAAATTATATAGATAAATTAAAATGTTTTTTCATTAAAGGTAAAAATTAAATAGTGTGTATATTAAAAAATAAATATAGGTTAAAAAAACTTTTTTTACAATAATATATTAAATTTAATGATAATATGATATCTTCTACATTCAAAAAAGAACATCATTGATCAATATTATATACCAAAAACTTAATAAAAATAAATTAACTTTTTAGTCATATATATTACTTATTACTAATATTTTAAATATATTGAATGAAGTCAAAGAATTTCTTTTTTAGATTTTATAATAAGAGATATAAAAAATATATTTTTTATAGTAGGAATAAAAATATTTAATAATAAATCACATAAAATAATAATTGTTTGAGAATAGTTATATTGAGAAATTTTAAAAAAATTATATATAATTAAGCATTTACTTAGAATTATTCACATACCAAAATATAATAAATTGAATTTTATACAATATTTCAATAATGATATGAACATAAAAAAATGGAACCAATTCCATGTACTTCTATTATGGTTTATGAGAGAAATTGTTCTAATCCATTAAGGAGAATTGTTTATTCTAAAAATTAAAAATTTTACTTTTTTGAGAAAAAAAAATTTAGAAAAAATAAAATTAATTTTGAAAGAGATGAAATATCTTTTTAAAGTTAAAGTTACTTTCGATAAAGTTACTCTGATACAAAAGAAATATCTTTTCAACGAATCTTTTGTAAGTAAAATTTAGGGGTCAATTTTTTCTTAGAAGTGCGTATCCTTTTCTTTTGAGATTCGGTAGTAATGGCACATGACATTGTGGGATATAATTGCCTAGTGGGAGGACGTGCGATTAATACAAAAGAAAGAGCATAGAAAACACAACAGAGCGAGCGCAGGTTTTCTAGCCTCACAAGCATCGAACGGTCTTCATTTCGGATGAGTTGGAAAGCTGCTGGCATCCACGCATTTTAGTATCAGACTCTCTAACAACAAAGAGGTAATATGACATACGAGCTCAACAAATTAAAAACACTCTTTTGCTTTTTAAACTTAAGGTTTTATGTCCAAAAACACATCATGTACAACGATAATAATAACACGTGCAACAGACGTGATACAATGTGCAGTGACACAATAATACATTTTTTTAATGATTTATTGCACATTATATCATACATTTTGCAGAAACTTTTAAGTTTAAAAAAGAAATTTTTTTTTTTTAAATTCATGTGATCCATTAATCACACCGCTTCTCCTCCCTCTCTGTCTCTGTCCCCACATCTTTTCTCTATTAATAATTATCGCTAGTGAGCGGAGAGTGGGCAGGAAAAAAGTTCACGCACGCACGCACGCCGAGCGTCAATAAAAAAATTGAATTGTTTTTCTTAACCTTTGACCCAACCTCCTTAATTCATTGGGAAGTTTATGTCTACGTTCAAAGCACGCGCCGACCAAGGAATTAAGAATCACATGGGGGTTTTGCCGCTGGATAGTCTTCTGCACCCGATCCCATAAGGATTCGTACACTGGCATACTCTGTAATCTTGGGTTTCGATCTCCAGTACCAAGGAATTTGGTTTTATTTAAGGATTTCTATTTATTAATAAAAAAATACATAATAATTTTTTTATTAGTTTAAATTTGAATTTATTATTATTAAATATAGATAAAAATTTATTTTAATTATCTAATATAAAACTTTAAATTTATTAATATTAAAATTAAATATACAAAAATTTATATAAATTTAATAATAGTTAAATAGTATTTTTTTTATTATAGGTAAACTTAAATAAAGATTTGAGCAAATAATTTTAAACTCAAATTATAAATATAATAAATAATATATCCTTCAAATATTTTATTTTGTAAAATAGATGTGCCAAGAGATAGTTTAACCAAGAGATATTATTGCTGCCGAAGAGAGCCAAAAAAAAAAAAACTTACTAGATTTTCTTCTAATTTGGCACTAAATAATATTATAAAACAACGATGGAGTTATTTGTATCTTGTTTTTGCTGTAAATTCCAACCGTCAAAATTTTGCAAAACTGACATATTCAATGGTATCTACCACTTCAGAGATTGAGGATGAACTGTCAATCTCTTTAAACCCAACCAATTTATTGCTCTTAGTTTTTTGCTACATATGTTTTGTTAATTACTTTTAAACTTAAGGTTTTATGTCCAAAAGCACACTATATACAATAATTATAACAAAATGTGTAATAAATATGACGCAATGTGCAATGACATATTAACTCATTATACATTATATTATATTTATTTATGAAATTCACATCTACTCTCTCTCTCTATTTCTCTCCACATATTTTTTCTCTATTAATTCTTTTGTTGGCATGCACTTTGAATATCCAAAAAAATTTTATTTTTATTAACATTTAACCCAACAAAATTTAATTTACCAATAATACAATACATAAATTTTGATCAATGGATAATTATTTTTTATTATAAGATATTATGATATATAATATTTAATTTATTATTATTATTAAATCATAATAAAAATATATAAATTATTAAATTAATTTAAAAATACCCGTTTAACATAATTTAATTAAACAATTTTATAATTTAATTAGACTAATCTACTAAAAGTGATTATGCATTTTAACATTTTTTTATGGTAGTTGAACTACTTAAATCTTATGTGTAATTTAAAAGTAATTGAATAAAAAAATATATTAATAATATACCAACAAGATATTTCCTTTTTTTTTTTAGAGCTTTAAAATATTATTTTTTAATTCGTATGATTCACATTACCTGCCCCGTCTCCCCTGTGTCTATCCACGTCTCGTTCTTCTATTGATAGATTAAAAAAAAAACCTTCAATTCTGTGGGCTTCTTTTGGGCTCTTCGCAAGTCTTCTGAGTTTGGAAAAACCAAGCTAGAGCAACTTTAAGAATTGTGCTTGTTCCAAACATGACAAGAGTAAATTGAAGCAAGAGATTGTAGTTCCCATGATGCTGTAGATTCAGCTTTATGGCCATTTGTTGTCTCTAAGGTTTCTATTGTGTTTTAGACCTTCTAATCGCCTTAAAAACGCATCTGTGACCAAAATGGATCTCTATTTTTGCATGTACCAGCCAAATTTCTGACATGAAGAACATTGGAGTTGCTACTCCAACACTGCAGCATAGGTGTGAGCATGATGCCTGGAGTATCTAAAGCCAATTCCAGGGATGTTATGCATGAACTTCCAATTCATTCCCCCATAAATTTTCTCTGCGACGAGAATTCTTCTAGCAGGATAGATAGTCACTTCTGTTGATTCAATTTCCGCCAGTGTTGTGCTGCATTTCATGATTAGCATATCCTGACATCCATCAAAGGGGCAGAAGCCGGGGACAGCAGCGACTAAGTTCCCTATTAAATCCTAGCACCAAAAAGTAAATTCTTTCCGGATCAAAGGCCCTATGTAAAAGTTGAGTTTCAAATTCATATAGGAACAGCTTTAATCTTTGAATGCTATAACTAAACGACATACCTTTGTTTCCTATTTCATCTGCGTTAACCGAATAAGTCTGCCAGATGCTTTCCATTACTCTTGTAGATACATAATCAAATAGCTATCATTGGGAAAAGAAGACAAAAAAGAGGAATGGGAAAGATATTTCAAACCAGTATGGCTACGAGCAATTAGTTCTTGAACCCTTCCTTCCGCGTCAAATTGAAATGATCCAAACCGTCTTCCGCTAATTCATTTGCGGCAAATCCCGTGCATGATAGCTTAAGCATTTTCACAAAAAGTTGACCGGAAAAATCTAAACACCCGCACAATTGAATGCACGTCCTAGTACAGAAACAAAAAAATTCAAATTAATGGAGAAGAAATAAGGTAATGATCGTGATATGATATGAACAATAACCAACTCAATTCTACGATCATATTTCAAAATTTAAGCAGAACCTATCAGAACAGCCTGTACAACAACCTATCAGATTCAATTCAAAGAACAACCTCTACAAGAATTTTTAGTTTAAAACGTAGAAAGAATCAAACTCAATTCTTCCTTCCCGAGGGTGTGTCTGCGGTAACAGAAGACAAAAAGAAAAAGAAAAAAAAAACACAAAGTGAGAAAGTGGCAGCGAGTAAATGTGCGGGAGGAGAGAGTGTGTGTAATAATAATGTATGTAAATAAATATCTTAATGTATATAAAACTGGTTTTAAAAAATTTGAAAAACAAAAAATGAAAAAAAAAAAGGAAAAATGGATGGGCGGCAATAAGTAACAGATAAAGAACGAATGGAACAGAGTGAAATATCGTCGGTAATAAGAGAAAAATACACAATAAATCATAACAACTAAAATAAAAAAATTAATTATATATAAAATAAATAAAGGAAATAAATAAAGTTCTCTCGATTTCCTTACCTCGTTTCGCACTAAGGAGATATTGAGACGAGAGAGATGTGAGAGATTTTGGACCAATCTTCTCCCTTCTCCTCGTTGTAGCGTTCCTCCAGAAGATCGCATCTTATAATCTCCTTTGCAGAATATAATATGGCAGTGTCTTCAACAGTGGGCAGTGACGAATTTTCAAAGAGCAAAGGATGGCATTATAATAATAGGAGGAGGTTTGGCAGTGCCATCATAATAATCCTCCCACTCTTCCCAGCTATCCATCTCAAAGAATTGGAGTTTTGTCAGTTTGGGGAAAGACCCAACAACTACTGGTGAAGAAGAAGATGCTGATATCTCACTTTTACTGTCACCGATTTTAGTTTCTATTCCTAAAAGCTCTATCCCCACTTTTTTAACACCCTCCACTTCCCCCAACTCAAGAGTGTCGAGAGACGGCAGCTTACCCAACGAAGGCAAGTGCTCACACGAATTACACTACTGTAAATCAATAGACCTCAGATTCGTTAATGAAATCATCCAACCTGGAAAGGTAGCACCGCCGTAGTCGAATATCCCAAGAATTTCCAGGTTTGGAGACGGCTCCAAGGCTTCCAGCAGCAATTCTTCATTCCTCGGTGTACACCGCTCTTCTCCTCCATAAGGAAAAAAAAGATTCAATTGAGTGATGTGTTCCTTTTTCTTGAGCTCTGCTTGCTCAGCCTCGCCCACGTGACGATTATATTTTCCCAAATTTACTATTGTAAGGCTCCCCCGAAGTTGGTTGAGGTTCTTCAGATCGCCAAGAGAAAATGCATCCACACCACAGCCAACATCGACCACCTCCAATGTCCTCAGACCAGTTAATTGCCCAATTCCTTTTGGCAACCTACTAGGGCCTCGCAAATTATGAAGATGCCTCAAGTTAATTAGTTTTCCAATCCCAAGAGGAAACTTCAATTCACTATTGCAGTTAGAAACATCTATGGTCTGCAAACTATGCAGTTCACATAGTGTTTCAGGCAGCTGGTCCAATTCAACATTCCAAGACAGATCAAGCCACCTCAACTGTACCAATTTACGGATGGAGGGAGGGATCTCTGCAAAGTCACCGCAGATGAGGCTCAACGATCTTACATGAGTTGATTCACTGAATAATGTTGATAAGTGTTCTGTTGTGAGCGGCAATCCCCCAATTAAAAGGCTTCGCAATTTTTTAGTACCGTCAAAGGAATTGATGGATGACGTACTATCTAAAACTAAATGACGCGCTTTGCTGCTGGATAGAGATGTAATGATTGACTCCACCTGACTGTTGACCTCTTTAACAACACACTCACTCCGTCCAACAATTTGGGCGAAATCATGCACTATATCATGCATCTTACAAACGACGATTCTCTGATTATGATCATATTTGAAATCTTGAAAGAAAAAACGCATTGCTAAATTTTAGAAGTAAATTTCTCCGATAGTCTCCAAGTCGTCGCTTTGTCCTTCCTTCTTAAGATAGCCTTGAGACATCCACAATTCTATTCGAAATCTTGGGAAGGTAGCACAATAGGAGAAACACCGTTTCAAAGCTGGGGACAAATCATAATAACTCAACCATAGAGGGGCAAAAACATATTCCTGAGCCTCTTCTAGTTTCCAGATCTCACTATCCAAAATACTTTCCCACCCTTCTCTAGTTCGTCTAAACTGCAAAATGCCTCCCAGAGCTTTTGCAGCAAGGGGCAAACCATTACATTGTTGCAAATTTTTGCAATCTATATCTCTCCTATTCAAAAATGCTATTTTTCTAATAATTAACCAACATTCATCATCATATAATTTTCCTACTCGCAAAATATTATTCTTCGAACAATTCATAATTGATGCAACATTCTCTTTACGTGTAGTCACCAAAATTTTACTTTTTGGTGAACCAGAGGTAAGAGATTGTTTCAACCGATACCACTTTGAACGATCATTTTCTTCCCAAACATCGTCCAGAATAAGAAGAAACCTTTTATCCTTAATAGATTCAACAATCTTTTGGTATAAGTGTTCTAATTCTGTGACATTCGGAGTAGAGCCTAGAAGACTCGTAAGAATTGCTTTGGCAACTCTTGTCTCGTCAAAAGGATCTGAGACACAGATCCAAATTTTCTCATCAAAATAATTATTTACCCTATCATCTTTTAAGGCAAATTGGGCAAGAGTTGTCTTGCTAATCCCCCCATCCCAACTATGGAGAGAACGCGGGAGTCTGACCCATCACCATCACTTGGCTCACTCAACAACATTTTTATTAAATCACTTTTATCCTCCCCCTGCCTTTCACATCTGTTATGTCAATCAAAGAGGTGGTCATAGGTCGCTCAATTGGTGGGTTGTCCCGTCTTTCAACAAATTGGTAGCGATGTCTCTCCCGGGCAATTGTGTCTAACCTTTCATTTAGCTCTTTTATCTTGCTAGCAATGTCATGACGCAGAACAACTTGTTTACAGCAAAAGCAAGGGGACCGTAAGAAGGAGCATACCTTTCTCTGAAGCTTCTTCAGATCCTGTTCATCTCCAGGATTCTTTTGTGAGCTGAGAATTGCAGCTTCCCAATCGTCCAGCGCGTCCTCAATGTCATAAGTGACGCCTGTGAGCTTCTCCAGCCAATCTTTGACGCTGGCCTCCTTCACTTGTCTTGTCTCTGCATCAGCGAGCACAGTTTTGATGGCAGTGAGATTGCTCTTCAGCTGGGCAACTTCATTTTCCACACCCACTACAAGCCTCACCTGTTGTTCCAGCTCACGAGCCATGATGGAGACCAGCTGCTCCACCACCGGAGAAACAAGTGCCTCAGCCATTAGTATATTAACAACAAGCAGGAAGTTGAAGGATTAAAGGAAGTGAAAGCTGAGATCTTGAGGAATAGTTTTGCTTAGGTTGATGTCTAAGGAAGCTGTTTGCGTTTCTTATAAGGAGGACAATGATGCTCAAGCCTTGGTGCAAGAAGGTGTTTCCCGTGTTTTGGGTTGGTCATGTCCAAAAAAATTGCTTGGTAATTGTTTATTTTAGAAAAAAAAAAGGAACGCTTTTATTTAAAAATAATAATAAAGGAACATATAGGTAGGCAGCTCTCTAAATATGTTATGTGAGCAGTAATTGTTGTTGTGATCTCGTCGGATAATTTTTCGTTCTAAGAATTGAAAATTTTACTTTTTTGAGAGAAAAAAAAAGAAAATACTTTTCAATAAGTAAAGTTAATTTTGAAAAAAAAAGAGATATTTTTTTAAAATTAAAGTTGTTTTTGATAAAATCTATTAAAAAATGAAAATATTTTTTTAACCATTTGACTATAATATTTAACACAAAATAAAATATTAAAGATAAAATAAATAATAAATAAAAACTATTAAAAAATTATTCTCTCCTTTTTATATATTATTCTAATAACTATACTTAATTTATTTATTAAAATTTAAATTAATAGAAAATAAGAATATAATAGTGAGAAAATGTTGCCAATCATCCCACCTTTTTTTATTTTTACAATCCATTACACTTACCGTTAAGCTTTCTATCCCACGACTATTTTTGTGCAAGACCTGTGGATATAATATAAAATATAAAGTTTTAGTAAATATAAATAATTTTTATAAAATATTTTTATAGAATAAAAATTATTTATATTTATTTAAAATTATTATTTTTATATTTATGTAGGGACCTCTTGTAAGTAAATTTATTGGTGAATTTTTTCCCAACAGTGTCCCAACCTTCTCTTTCGAGATTCGGTGGTAATGTCACATGACACTGTTGGGAATAATTGATTAGTGGTAGGGCGTGTGATTCATACAAAAGAAAGAGCATAAAAAACACAAGACATGAGGCGGATGACACAGTTTCTAGCCTACGACGGTCTTCATTTCGGATGGGTTGGAAAGCTGCTGACAGCCACGCATTTCTGCCGTCAGATGTTGCTTTTCGATTTAGTATGGTGTGTTAGCGCACGGCATCGAAGGCATTTGGACAGGAATTTATAGGGTGAAAGTTCACATGCCCTTTTTAATTCTCATTACAGCAAACCATTTTTATAATTAGACAGTGAAGGCACTCCAATCCCTTCATGTTGATAATGGGATATCTTTTTCTCGTTTTTGCTTTTATAGAAAGTTGTAAACAAATTTCATCATTCTTGTATAGGTTTGGTGTCATTGTAAAAAGTTTGCTGATTCTGTGAAGAGTTTGTTGAACGTGTGAATTTATAAAATTAAATATAAAATAAATTAAATATAAAAATTTAAAATTTTTATTTTTATATTATTTTCTGCTTAAAAATTTTAAATTTATTATCAAATTCTTCAATAAATAGAAAATTAAATACAAAAGTATTATAATAATACAAATATTTATAATTTTGTTATAACACATAAATAAATATATTTTTTAAACTCTTTTTCGTATTCTTAATATCTTAATTTTATAGCCTCAAAATCTTTATAAGATTTTCTAACTTTTTATTTATTCTTAACAATTTTTCTCTTTTACGCATTCTTATAAAATAACCCAGCATAAACTCTTTAGTTTTATTTAGTTGCTGCATATATATATATATATATATATATATGCTAAGAGCGAGTTGTTAGAATTTCAAAATTATATCCCGTTGGTCCATCAAAAAGTCAGATGCCGTTGGTCCTATTTCCATATCAAGAAACAATGCCCGTTGGTCTTATTTCCCTGCCAAAAAAACAACTTTCCCATTGGTCCTATTTCCGTACTGAGAAACTTTGTCCATTGGTCAATCAGGAAGATAATTGTCTGTTGGAATATTTCCATACCAAGAAAAACATGTCCGTTGGTCCATATCCAAATTGAAAATAATTTAGACAGTTATATAATTACTTAATTATGTTAATATATTAAAATTAAATAGCATACAGTAACGAGTAATCTTTGATCAAAAATCGTGTCTAATAAGGTAGCTTCAATGAAAGAGCGAAGTCTCATGTGTGGGCAACGATAAACATGCAGAATGTGAATTTTCCCTCTACAGACAAAAGTTCCTGGATCCGACACTGAGAACAACATCTTATGTGTGTGAAATCCTCGTTTGATCGAGTTTTTTCTTTCATTGCTTGTTTACGTTACGCGCAGGCTCGCAACACGCGCAGGCTGGACATATGGGACGTCGCGGCCTGGGGGAGATTGGGCGGCGGATTGGAGAACTGCAAGATTAATATCATCATAAGCTCAAAATGTTCCATAATTATGGGACAAATTAAAACTATATATATATTTTTTATTTTATTTTATTTTTATTTTTATTTTTGTTTTTTGTGATGGGTGCATATTAAATTATCTTGCCTATTTGGCCGACCTGCTCCACATGGTATTATTGGAGAAAATACCATAGCAATGATGAAGATGATCACTGGAACAGATAGCTTCAGAGACTTGCTTGCCATTGTTTACAAGTTTAAGAGAGTTATATGACCTATGGATGTGAGAATATGTTTACTTGAGGAGATCTATTTATGGATATCTCATCACAAGTTTATGCTATGGAACGTAGAAGTTTGGTATTCCATTATTTTGACCAAACTTATTTACAGATGTTGCATTGCAAGTCTGTGTTTTGGAGTGTAGAAGTTTGATTTTCTATTATTTCGACCATCACTTGATGGATCTTATGAGTTCACATAAATATTTTTACTGTGTTGATTAAGTGATGGTTAAATGAAAGCAGATTAAAAATTCCCACACTATCAAATTTGTAAAGAATTAGATATTTTTATTTTTAAAAATAAATTATTTTCAATACTAAAATTTTATTATAATAAAATAACTTTTATTTAGCACTAAAAAATTTTGAAAATTTTTAATATAAAATTATTTAAGTTTTTTATTTTAATTATTAAATTTAAATTATGATGATTTCATTCGTCTAATTATAAACTTTTTAATAAACAAAATGAGTTTAGCTTTGAGATATTTGGCCAATAGGTTCAATTAGAGGGTGATGTGGCTTAGAGGGTTAAACTGACTTTTCTATTTTTATTTTTATTTTTTTAGTTTAAATCATTAAGTAATTCACGTCGGCATGTCACGTTATCGCTACAAATAGAATCAATCAAGCAAACTTAATGGCATGTTATTTTTTATAAAAAAAATTGTGAGACATAATAATTTTTTTTTTATAAAAATATGTTATATTTATTTATTATCGATTATATATATGTGTGTGTGTGCGCAAGTATGCGCACATGCACGCGCGTGTGTGTTTGTGTGTATAAGATGTAGAAGTTTGATTCCACTATTTTGACCAAAAGAGGTCATCAATTCTTGCGTCTATTAATAAACTTTTATCGTCTGGGGTCTCCTTCAAATTGCCCCATCCCACTAGTTCTCTTAAGAAGTTCATAAATTCTTTTATCATGTTTATGTTTTTCTTTTTTCTTTTTGTTTTTTTTTTTTAAAATTCAACCTATAGAACACCCGCATAATTACTAAGTGAATATGCTAGCCACTTTATTGACCAGGTTTAAATAATTGGATTATATAATAAAAAAGTATTAATTATAAATACTATTTTTTTTAGATATCAAAAAATGATGTTATATTTATTTTAATTGAAAAAAAATAAAACACCATTCCATTTAAAAAAAGAAAAAGACCAAAATTGTAATTTGATTTATTAACTGGAGTTCTATAATTTGATCCCTAAACTATTTTACTTGTTAATCGAATTTTATAATTTCAAGATATATATTTGATCATTTGCAATCAAGTTTTTTTATGTTTTATTTTTTTGAATGACAACAAACTTTGAATTCAAGAAATGTAACTGGTATGAAAATAATTATTTTCTAGAAAATATGTTATTTTAAATATATTTAATATTCCTTAAAGTAGAATGTGAAAAATTATTGTATTTTGTTTTGTTTAGTGAAATTTTTCATGGGAAATATATATATATATATTAATCATTTTTAATGTTAACATCAATTTAACAAGAAGATAGATAAATGGACTGATTGCATGCAAAATAATAGGCTAAAACAGAAGTAAAATAGAAGTTTAGGGAATCTAATCTACTGATAGCAATAAAAGATTAGAAATCAAATTGAGAGTCAAACAAATTATTAGGTATCAAATTGTTGTTTTAAACATAAAAATTATGGGCCTCACCAATCACCTCCATAATGGCCAATTTCGACCCACTTTATTTATGGTAGAAATGTTTGGTTTCAGTAAGCATATCAAAGCTATTTAGTTAATTAAGTCATATTTTAGGTAATTCGTTGACTATAACAACTTGAACTCAAGTCAATGCTTTTGCTCTCTTTCTCGCTTATTTTTCTGTTCCACGTTCAGATCTCCGCAGTCCTTCACAATTACCTCGTTTGCTTTCTTCACCGCATCCTTTTCTCCTTCTTAGATGATTGAATATTAAGTCCATTTTAAATATTTCTTGTTATAATTTCATCAAGTTTTAAATTTTATATTATTTAAATTTTAAGTATTTCACAATAAGAATATTTATATATACCAAAATTCTCATGAACTTAAATAAAGTAAATATATATATATATATATATACTATATATAAAATATTTTATAAAATACAGATAATATTTTATATATTTACAATAATATTTATTATTCTACTAGGTCAAAGAATATCAGGCTACGGTGAAGAGAGTGGCACAAAATTTGCACTCTTTTGCGCACGATTTTCTTGATGTTCCATCCAATTTCTCTATAATCACATCCAATCTTCTGTTGTCAATCTGGTGCTCAGATTATAGAGAAGTATAAATGCAGTTTACCTTTGCAAACTCAAGAAGTACCTAAGAAACTTAAATAAATGTGATGGTCTGCACTTGTGCTTCTCCATTTCACTTCAGCAGGTAATGCATCTTCAAATTTTTTTTTTTTTCTTGTTATCAAGCTTTAAACTGAATCTTTTTCTGTTTCTTATTTATTCATTCATTTTCAGTGAACTGACTTACAAATTAAGAACTGCAAGATTAATATCAACATAAGCCCGGAATTTTCTTAATTAGGAACAAATTAAATGTTCCTTCTTTTGTGATTGATACTTACTCAATTACCTTGCCTACTTGGGCGACCTGCTTCACATGGTATCATTGGATAAAATACCATTGCGATGACGAGGATGATCAGCAGAACAGATGACTTCAGAGACTTGCTCGCCATTTCTTACAAATCCGAGAGAGTTATATGATCTGTGCATGTGAGAATTGGGCTGCTTGAGGAGATTTATTTATAGATGTTACATTACAATAGTTTATGTTATGGAGAGTAGAAGTTTGATTTTCCATTATTTTGACCGCCCATGACATGTATGTTGACCAAATTTATTAACTAATAACCTTATTTTCACATAAAAAATTATTTTTTTAATTCACAATAAAACAATTTTATAATAATTAAATCTATTACTAAATAATATATAATTGAATCATTAATAACAAAATATAACAATAGAATTATTTAAATTATTATTTTCAATTCTGTAGTTCAATTCTTAATTCTAACCTACAAATAAAAAAAATAAATAATATTTAATTGACTCAAATAAATTAATATTCAGTCAATGGACTAGTCAGATTTTGAATTTGGTATGTCCTCATTGCTTTATTAACCATTTCTATTTCTCTTTGTGCTTAATGGCTTGAGTGTCACAATGTTCACGTTAAGCTCATCCTATGTTCACATCAAATATCACAAAATGAGTTGCTTTATCAATGCTGATAAAGCAACTCAAAACTTCAGTTTCAGGGTTTTTTTTTTTTCTTCTTTTTAAGAAGTCCAATTAGATTCATTCAACATTAGATTTTCTTTTCCACAAGAATTGTAGTCAATTTTATCAATTGCTTGGCATCATACAAATTTCAAGCTAACAGGTTCACGTAACAATTTCAATGATGCAGGAGTAATTGGGTACATTCTCCTTGCATGTCTCGGATTAAAACTTTGTTTAATCGTCAATTTTAGCCGGCCAAGTTGACATAAATGAGTGCCTTAAACGATCACATTGCAGCAAAAGTCTACGCAGACCCACTTTTTCTAGTGAAGACATTTTGGTTACCACCAAGTTTCCTCTCGGGCTCACAGGTTTGAGTTGTCAATGCTGTTTTCTTTTTTCTTTTTTTTTCCTTGAAGAGACACACCCACTTTTGATGAACCAATCATTAATTTTCAAATTTCTTTAAATTCATGAATTACTTGATTTTTGGGTCAAAATCAACAAAGTAACTTAAATATAAAATTATCTAAACTCGAATATTTCAAATATATCCACTTTTTCATTATAAATTTTTTTAAAAAATTTATAATTAGATATAAAAAAATACATATATTGATTACATAATAAATTAGAATATTTAATTTATAAAAATATATTATATATATTAATCATTATATTTTTTATTATACTAATTTTTTGAAAATTAATGCATTTTATTTAGTTTCAAGTGATTTTATTTTAAATAATTAACAAATTTAAAAGTTGATATTATGTCATAATAAATAATCACAAAGAAATTTCTTAACAATTATATATTTATCTCACTTTCCTTTTTTGATGCGATATTATATAATTATATTCATATAAAGGGACTTTACTAGTGCATAAAGTTTCCATATTGTACCATTTAGAGAAAAGTTTGTTGTATATAGTTTTATTATTTTTTCACAAAAGAAGTTATTTTTGTGATTCTAACCTATAATCTTTAGGTCATAATGTAGTAATGCTAATCGTTACACTAAGTCTTGCCCTTTAATTTCAGTATGTAAAGCTCTATTTCAGGTCTGAAATCATTGGTACGAGAACAATCTGTTGTTTACCCGAGGAGAATATGATGAGGATAAAGATTGTTGGGTTGCTTGTATCTACGTCGATATTTATTTTCCTGACTTTATATGCAAATTTCCTTTGTTAGAATGGAGATTCCGAGTATCAGAAGCTCTGCTATTATTTTTCGCAGTTAGAGCAATTTCTACACCCTGGAGCAGTTAAGAAATAAAAATGAACTTGGATTTTTTTCTATATAGGAGAGGCTAGCGCGAATGCACGGAGACATCATGTCCGGTTAATTCAAATGCTTAGGCGCCTCATGGATGGGGTCTTTGTTCGGTTTCGTCAGATGGGAATATCGCTGTTTTTATTGCACAAGCTGATGGTGCTTGGGACTTGGGACACTTCCAGGATTACCTCTTTAGTACTCAAGGGAGGATTAATTTATATGAGCAAGATGTAGGAATATTTAGCAAACTTCAATCTCTTACAATAGTTGTTGATTGAGAAAAGGGAAAACAAGATGAGATGTTTGCCACATTGCGAAATTGGGACTTTTACAATAACAATAATGATACACCATCCAAAGCCAATTTTAGGGATGTCATGCATGAACTTCCAATTCATTCCTCCATAAATTTTCTCTGCAACGAGAATTCTTCTAGTGATTCAATTTCCGCCAGTGTTGTGCTGCATTTCATGACAGCATATCCTGATATCCATCAAAGGGGCAGAAGCCGGGGACAGCAGCGACAAAGTTTAGTATCAAATCCTAGCACCAAAAAGTAAATTCTTTTCAGAACAAAGGCCCAACGTAAAAGGTGAGTTTCAAACTCATGCAGCAGATTCAGGTAGGAACAGCTTTAATCTTTGAATGCGACATAACTTTGTTTCCTATTTCATCTGCGTTAACCGAATAACTCTGTCAAATGCTTTCCATTAAACTCTCGTGGATGCATAATCAAATAGCTATCTATCATTGGGAAAAGATAAAAAAAAAAAGAGGAATGAGAAAGATATTTCAAACCAGTATGGCTACGAGCAATTATTTCTTGAAACCTTGCTTCTGCGTCAAATTAAAATGATCCAAAGCTTCTTCCGCTAACTCATTTGCAGCAAACCCCGTGCGTGAAATGGCTTCAATATTTTCACAAACAGTTGACCGGCAAAATCCAAACATCCACACGGCAGTCGAACTTCTCCTGCCTGGCATATCCTAGTACAGAAACAAAAAAAAAATCGAATTAATGGAGAGGAAATAAGGCAATGATCATGATATGATATGAACAATAACCAAATCAATTCTACGAACAGATTTCAAAATTTAAGCAGAACCTATCAGAACAGCCTCTACAACAACCTATCAGATTCAATTCAAAGAACAACCTCTACAAGAATTTTTAGTTTAAAACGTAGAAAGAATCAAACTCAATTCTTCCTTCCCGAGGGTGTGCCTGCGGTGAGAGAAGACAGTGAGTAAATAAATATCTTAATTTATATAAAACTAGTTTTAAAAGATTTGGAAAACAAAAAAATAAAATAAAATAAAAGGAAAAATGGATTGGCGGTAATAAATGACAAAGAATACGGAATGGAATAGGGTAGAATATCGTCGTAAAATACAGAATAAGTCATAACAAATAAAATAAAAAAGAAGAAAATTAATTATATATAAAACAAATAGAGTTCTCCAGTTTTCCTTACCTTGTTTGGTGGTCTCAGAATCTAGAATATTTTGACACGAGAGATGTGAGAGATTTTGGACGATTCTTCTCCCTTCTCCTCGTTGTAGCGTTCCTCCAGAAGATCGCATCGTTTAATATCCAGTGTATAAAGCGTTGTACTTTGCAGAATATAATCTGGCAGTGCCTTCAACCTTGGGCAGCCAAAAATTTCCAGCGTGCAAAGGGATGGCATTATAATAATAGGAGGAGGTTTGGTAGTGCCATCATAATAATCCTCCCACTCTTCCCAGCTTTCCATGCCATGGAATCTGAGTGTTGTCAGTTTAGGGAAAGCAACAACTACTGGTGAAGAAGAAGACGACGCTGATATCTCACTTTTACTGTCACCAATTTGAGTTTCTATTCCTAAAAGCTCTTGCCCCACTTTTTTAACAGAGTGCATTGCCCCACTTTTTTAACAGAGGAGGTTGGCTTGCAAACGAACTTGGTGGAGTGGTAATGGACTTTTGGTGTGTCGAGAAAAATAAACTCAATGTAAAAATAGACCCAATGTGAAAGAGACTCATACTTGAAAAGGAGATTATTAGAATTTTAAGTGTGAGCGTATAAGTTGTATGGTTAAGAAATTTCATATTGGAAAGGAGAGGGATGAGCAAGTAATATATAAATAGAAAGGACTTATAAATTCAATACCTTAAAATTTTAAATTAAGATGTAGTATTAAACTTATAAATCTATTATTTACTTAGATTTTATGCCAATTTCTCTCTAATTTTAAACTTGTCAATTAGTCTCAATTTACATTTACAAGACATTAGAGAAAATAACATAACAAAGATTATGAGAGTCTATTTTATAAATGGCTTCAGAGAATTAGTTGTCATTACTTGCAAAGTCAAAGGAAATGATGTGATTAATATATGTGAGAATAACGTTACTACTTAAGCATATTCATACTTGTTATCATAAGGATCAAATGTGTGTTAATTTGAAAAGTTGGCAAAATTAATTAATCCTATCGCTTGTTAAATTAATTAATTTGCATTAATTGATTCATTGGTCATAATTAATTAATATTGAGTCATGGTTTCAATCTCTTTGTGTTATAATTATCTTCTTTACTTTATACATGTTAGCTTTTGCCATGAGTTTATTGCTTGATATAAAAATAATTGATTTTGTAGTTCTGTTATTTTTGAAATTCATATGGCCTATTCAAACAATGAATCAATGCATACCATAATCCTAATTTCTAACCAAATGGCCAACCTAGTGACAATAACAATAACAATGTGAATGATAATAAGTTCTTTTATTTTTTTTCCAATTTTAAATTTTAAAAGTTTATCAATTCATTTTTATATCATTTTTTATTAGAATTATTCTTTATTAGAAATATCATACGGATAAAAGTGAATGAACTTAAGGTTAATGTGAATTCACATATTATACTATTATAACTGTTAATTATTTATTTTTAATCATTTGATAAATAATTTCAATTAACAATAGAGACCATAAAAAAGATCATTGTTTATCTTATGGTCCATTCACCTATATTTATGTAATAAATCTCTTTCTTATTATAAAATTTAATGGCAAACAACAATTATTAGCTGTGACACAATTTCTCACCCATAACATTAAAGTATTTGGTTGTGAATTTTAGTCACTTATATGTTATTTATTTATTATTTTTCTTTTCAATATTTTCAACAAACTCATTGCTCTTAGAGATATTTTTAGAGTTTAAATTTCAAATTTAAGTACTAGTTTAAGCTAATTAACCCAAAAAAGAGCATCTCAAAAATTAAAATAGATAAAAAAGTTAGACAAATTTCTTTAATTTTTGAGAGATACATAATTATGGACCTTCCAAGTTTACGAAATGACATCAATTTGTAAAATTAAATAAAGTTTACAAATTTGTATTTTAAAGATTTTGTTATCTATATTTTATTAAAATTATGATATGATTTATTTTATTTTTTATTTTTTTTCTCAAAATTCTGAAGATATTAATTTTGCAGTTAATCTGTGGTAGAAATTAATAATCCAATGTTTATGGTGAGAAGTACATGAGAACTTGTTTATTAGGAACTCTAGTAATTAAAAACTTAAAACTTTTGTTTTCAAAATCTTAGATTATAAAATAGTGTGACAACTTTTCTTTTGTAGTTCACGGCTCATTGAACTTCCTAATAAACCAAACCAAAAAAAAAGATAAGGTCCATGGAGACCTGCCCTCAATACGCTTATATAAGCTACTGTTTTATGTTTATCTTCCCTGGCCTGCTTAACATAGATTTTCCCTTTTCTGATTCATCCGAATGAAATTCCATATTTTATGAGAATTTGAAGGGTTCGTGGTTTGCTTGGTCATATAACATAATTCAAATTTCAACAATTTGATTCAATCATGCTTATTATTACTAATACACGTAACTAACAACATTGCATACATTGGATCCGAGAATTTAACATTCAATTCATTTCATGCATGCTAATACAGATACTATATTTATATACGCATAGACTCACACTTACGTGTAAAACAAAATGCTAGGAGCAAGAAGACACTCTCCTTATTAGTTTGGGACTTTTCTTTTTCCATTTCACCGATACGTATGTGTCAATTCTCAAAAGCAACTAAAAGCTTGGCAATAAATTCGACTCGATTTTTATACTGAGTCGGACAAGAATCAACAACCACATCTGCAGCATCGGCCGGGCGGCGCAGGCTCGCAGCACACGCAGAGAGGACAATATACGGGTTCTGGCGGAGGTGGTCCGGCGTGACGGACAACTGTAAGATAATTAATGAAAGCATATCAGAGTTAATTAATCTCAATTTCTTGACGGTGAAAAAAAGAGCGTCCCACACTTGGGGGTGTCGAGAAGTCAAATGTACTTGAACATGTGATATGCAGGTCTCAGTGGACTAACATTACGATTACCCGAAGACTCATCCTTAAATTTCTTCTTGATAGTGAATATATATAAATTTTTTGTTACGATGGATATAATAAATAATTACCTTCTCGATCTGGCCGAGCTGCTTCACATGGTGATACAGATGTAGACAGTGCCAAGGCAAAGATGAAGAGAGTGATCATAAATTGAACAAAAGGCTTCAAAGAATTTCTTGCCATAGTTTGCAACTATGAAGGAATTAATAGGATATATTGATCAGTACGAGAAATATAAGATTAGAGCCTGCCAAAGCATATTTATATGTGTTGTTTTGGACTGTCAAATGGGTAACACAAGTTGACTACCAGACCTCAGAAAGTTTGACTTTTCCACCGCTTTGACCTGCCGTAGAGAGAGGTTTCCTGGGAGTACCAGTTGATGGCATAAATGAACATTGAGAAATTTCCACGGTTTTACACCATTGATTTAACATGAATTGGTTGTGATCAACAAGTTGGCAGCTAGATTCACACCGTTGATTTATGTTGAATTGGTTGTAATCAACGAATTATACCTACTTTTTTTTTTCTTTAATATCACGAGTATAAGATTTCTGTTGGATGATCATTGACTCCATATAGGCTGATTAGTCAATGAATCAACGCAAAATTTAATTAAGTTTAGTTATATGAATGTTTTCTCATTGTTCTGTTTTAATTGCTTAAAATGTTCATGCTACAGGGATTTAGTTAATTTTATGTTGACCGCTTACCAGAATTCTCCTCTTTTGGAGGGACTTGAAATTGATAACAACGAACACATGGCCAAATGACAATTCAATAATGACATAAATTTCTGGATTCAAAATAAGTTACGTGTGACAACCTTTTGTACGTGTGTGGTAGAAATAAGCGCGATCTGGGCATGGGTGCTTGAGGTAGCCTGTCTGTCTCTTAATTTCGAAAGAGAACGCTATTAATTCAATAATTCCTGGTCACGGAGATCCAATCAGCAGCTGCAACTAGTTGATTACTTGACATAAAAATCTTTGAATTTTCTCTTGGGTGATAGTTGAATCCACATGGGTAGTTCAATCCAGGAATCAAAATTGGAAACATTCTGGTCAAACGTGCCTGAATGTTGCCTTCAAGGTTGAAAGTTCAAGGCTTTCACGCAAATCAGCTGCAAGAATTGTCAACCACGCAATGCGTGGAAACAATTTCATTTTTCTGTTTTTTTTTTTTTTGCCTTAAATTTCCATAGAAACCCAATGTAAGTATATTACCACCATAATGTTTTCGGTATTACATTTCATATTAAGCGTCAATGCCGTTTGCATCAAAGTCTCCATAGAGTTGGTTAGATGCACCCAGGGCCCATGGAGCACACTCCGTGATTTCCAGTCGAGTGATCAGCCACTCCCATAACTGCAAGGAGCAGGACTACAGAGTTTTGTTATAAACAAAAGCCGAATTGTTTTAAACGATTTTCTGAGGCCCAAATAAGACAATCGCTTGGATAGGGCCTGAAGGTCTGGCCTGAATCCAGATATCTGTACCACAATTCTCAAGCTGGAAATTCTTTCCAATTCACATCATAGATATACACATATTTCCGAAGAACAACGACCAGCAAGTTGCCATTTATTACTCAGCATCCATACTGACTATTATTTCCCACTCAACTCAAAACATGAACCACAGTACTACAATAAAATACTATTCATCAAGATCTTTCTAACATCTTGGATGAGGAAGGATGCAGCGCAACAGCTCCAAAATGCCTTCTGATCTTTGAAAAGCCGATAATGTGTCTTGTTGTTCAGATGTTCTGAAGGACTAATCACCATTTAAGCTTCTCAGGGAAGTACTGCAACAGAAGATTCTATTTGCCTTGAAAACCAGAACAAAAGGGCAATCAACTTAATGGGATTGATCATCAAGCGGTGCTTACTTTTTTTATGAGGGAGAGGTAATATGGCTTCACCTTTTCCACATCAATTCTCACTTTGCTTTTGCTATAAAGGTCATACTTGCTGCAAATTTCGAGAAAAAAAATTTGTTGTAATTTCCGCATTAATCGGTAACTAAAATGACAATAAATTGAGTAGTGCCACCAATGAAGAGAAATTCACAAGATTACCTGAATATTAGGAGCCATTTCAAATTTTGATTATCCTCTTCATTCAGCAAATATTTATATGCTCCTGACCTATGCAATGCTGCAATATAATATACCTCATAAGACTAAATATATATATATATATATATATATATACACACAACTACAAATAGCCTAAAAAATTTACCAATCAAACTCGTGATTTTCCAGTCACAAAGGAGCAAACTTACAGTTGCAATAAGAACAACAAGAACAATAAGACTTCTTTTTGAAAACGGCGATTTTGATGCAGAATTTTTGCTTTTGCACTTACCGTAAAAGGAATGGTATCTGATGATGAAAAGACCAGCTGAAGGAAGAGTTGTTTTGTTCCCCTTAGCCACCTGAAAGTTGCAGGTAACAGAGAATTTGGATTATGTAAAGGCACTTTATAAATTAAGGAGTTTCATAACATCATCACCACAGAATTGGTTACCAGATACATGTAATCATCATGTCCCCATGACATCATAACATTGCCCAATCCACACCCTTCTGAGTAAACCCCATATTTGGTGTTGTAAGCAGGGTTGTTATAGTCAGGATTCTGCTCAAAGCGCTGTGGCAACAATCAACAATGAGAGAGATATTTCAGAGCTTAGCAGCCAGTAATTCCATTATGTGTTTCCAAATATGGACTTAATAATTTTGCTTGTAGCATAGTCTTATGTGAAGAATATCATCTTTTGGTAAGCAAACCTTGTGATGAACAATTGATTTATCAAAAGCACAGCCGACTGGATAAGTGTCACCTGGCATATAGATCATGAAAAATTGTGAATTATTAGCATAATTTTGTAGCTGCATTTACAACAAATGACTGCTTTTGAGGCCATGATTCTCACCTACAACAGCCCATTGAGGAAGGTCCCCAAAGCTGGACAGAAGAAGCACCTTTCCAAGATCTAAAACGCACAAACATGCAAGTTAGATTTAGTTTTCAGCTGATAAAATAGAGATACCAAGTAAAATGATTACCATGAATAAGCCCAGTTAAGTGGAGCCAGTCTTCATCAGGATAGTCCTTTCTCAAGGCTTCAGCTGTTTGCAACAAATGCTCAATTTGGGGTTCATCCAGGTCAGGATCACTCTCATCCACAACATCATTAAGCAATTCACAGCATTCCCAGATGCTCATCTCCACCCTGTTCAACTTTCCATACCCTTCTCTCATCCTTTTCACCTACAATTATTATCATATCAATACTACATTAAGCAAGCAAACAAGTCAATTACATAATGTGCTTGTTTTGGAGGGTGAAACATTGGTTCGAGTCGAAAGACATCTTTTTCGTGCTGACTCTTCCCCAAACCTCCACAGTCTGGGAGAATCTCATGTTCTCGTGCACTTCTTTTGCCATGCTAAAAGATGGCATGAACATAATGGCAATTGTGCTTACAAAATCATAGGTCTGGTTGATGTGATTGATCCGGTAGAAAGTCTCCACACCAGGCTGCCTCTCGCCTTCACCATTATAATTTCTATTTAATAGCAACATGTTAATTAGATCCACCATGAGTGAAAAAAAAAAAAAACTAATCAAACATAATGAGACTTTGGAATTAATGCAGCGGCCAAATTGAAGAAAAAACAAAAAAACTAATGATCTAAGTTATTTTTGTTTCAAAAGCCCCGCCTTTTTTTTTTTTCGTCATCACACCATTTTTTCACTTTTTCGTTTCCGTTTCTTTCTTTTGCAAATTATTTTCATTATACCAGCAAATAATCCAAGTTTTTGTTGCTTTTTTTTCTTTTTTTCTTCCCCATCAAAGTGTCGAATTTCCGTGACAGGTAAAAGAATATGCCTCTTTAATTTCAATTTGCCACAAGCATAATTCACAATTTGCCTTGTTGTTTATAAGTTTTGTGCCATCAAATTTTCTGGATTATATTTAATTGCATTTACTTTTAAAACAAAGAGAAAAAATAAAAAAAAACAAACTGTTTAAAGAGAATTGGATTTAGACCGAAAACTTTGGCCAAAAGTGTTTGTCTGTGGCACCACAAATCCGCCGTCCAACACCAATTCTTTTTCATCCTCAGGGATCTTCTTTTCCTCCATTACAACCCCTGTAATTGATGAAGGGTACATCGTATTTGGAAATTATATAAAAAATTTGCAAACTTCACAGACACAAACACAGATATATATAACTAAAATCGTTGCCTAAAAAACACATAAAGAAGGCCAAAAATCAGTTTATAAGTACATAAAAAAAATATCTAAGCAATGTTTAATATAAGAAAAAAAAACCCATTTCAGAAAAAAAAAAAAAAATCAACCTTTGAGTTACGAGACTTTTACGAGACTTTCTTAGATCAAACCCAAAACATAAACAATAAAAACCATAATTGGATGGAAAAAAAATTGGGAGGAAAAGGTAAAGGAGAGGCCAAGAAGGAAAAATAAAGATGTACCAATTTCTGGCTGACCAACGATAATACTCATCCTAAAGCAAAACCAAACCCCACAATCTCAACAAGAAAAAATATACAGAAACTGAATGGTGGCGATTGGGCTAGAGGAGGTGGGGTTATTTATATTCTCACCGGAGAGTCCTTCATTGAGAATTCACAGATCATGAGTACTTGCCTGAAAACTTAGAAAGTTAATTCCTTACAAGTAATTATGATTAGGGTTTATCAAGTAGGCAGTTTTAGTTACTCCTTATCCCCGTAAACAAGGGTTTAAAATTCAAAAGCATTCCTAATCAATAGTCAATATAAACTTCATACTGGTTTTGTACCTATCTTCTAATTTGAAGCAACCTTTGCTGCATGCACAAGCTTTTCTTGGATAGGATATCTCGAAAATTTGAACGTACAAGTTTTAGATGGGAAAATATATTTATAAAATAAAGGAAAATTATCTTCTTATCTAATAAAAAAGGAAGTGAATAATTTTTTTTATATGATCCATAATGTTATTCGATTCAACTAATAGTAAATAATTAGATAAAATTTGTGAATTAATTAAATAAATAAATTTATTATTTTTTTATTTAAATAACAAGTTCACTTTATTATAGGATCTTATAATTAACGGTTAAAGTTAATTAATTATTATTGATTAACTTTTTACTCTCTAATATTTGAATTAATTATGTAGCTTTCAGCTAAAATACAAGAATAAATTTTATTGAATTATTTCTTTTTTTATCACAATTCAACTTTTTTTTTCTGCATCAGAAATATTTTTAATATATTAAATTTAAATTTTATATTTTTTGAAAATTTAAAGAAACTAAAATTTAAAGAAATATCTCCCTAAAGTTTGACTAATTTAAAAAAAATAATAATTCATGTGTAGTATTTGTGATATCCTTTTCTTCCTTTTTTTTTCCCCTTAAATTTTTGGTTAATTAGCCAAAAGATATTTTCTTCCTTTTTTCCTACCAAAGGATATCTTCAATGTCATTGCCGACTAAGCTCCTCCTTAAACGCCACAATTTTTACTTGCTACAAGTCAGTCAAGTTTTATTAAGAAAATTAACAGTATATAAAATTTGAAGAGAAAGGTAAAACGAAATAAGAAACTAAAACAAAGTGATAAAATTAAATTATCTAATAGTTTTTTATTTTATTAAGTCAAATTATTTCCTTCTTTCACACTATCTTGTTTCTATAAGGTATCCCAAAAGCTACCAATTGGGAACGAAGATGACTGCTTAATTTTTAACCTTTCTTATTTTTGGTAAATTAATATTTTGGCTTAAAGTATAATGGATTATATAATTTTGATATAAATCAAAGGATGTATAAATGAATATTAATTTTGTTTTAGGATATCTAATAAAAAAATAATAATAATCATCTTATCAATGTATCTCAGAATAACTTAGAATTACACCATTGAAATTTATTACATGTAATTTTGTTGTTTTCTATATATGATATTTTGATATAAAAAAGGTACTAATAATATTATGATTATTGATTATATATTATAATTTTTATTATTAATTTTTATCATGTATCAAACATATATAAATATTCAATTGACTATTATCATAATATTAATTATTGGAGTATTTCTTTGGGACTAAAACTCTAATCCAGTAAAGGACTCTAGTTTGCAGATTTAGTACATACAATTTTTTAAAAAAAAAATCTTTTTACATTGTAATGCAATATATCAATAATTAGAAGAGAAGGCACAAAAAAAAAAGTCTTTTTCTTTTATTTTTTATTTCTTAACTTGCTAATTTGTTGTATATTTGTATTCGTAATTTTATTTTCAGATTTTTCTACGGAAAGATTGATATCTAATTGATAAGAATGAAAAAAAAAAAATCATCTTCTCACCAATTAGGCAAAACTTTGCAGATACATTTAAAGTATTATGGCCATATAAAACGATCAACCAACCATGTGTGCTGTCTGATACGGAAGTTACGAAAACCATAAGGAAATGATTTGCAATTGCGAGGTCATTTCCCGACAGAGGACAGCCATGCTAGCTGTTTGCCGCCCAACAAAGTAAAAATATCTACTGGATTCTCTGTTTTTTTTTTCTTTTTTTTTTTTAACTTGAAAAACCAACCAACGCTTCCGAACGTTTTGAGACATTATGCATTGAACGACTATAATTGTATAATCAACGATTATTGTATTGTCTCATGATTCCTTTTACAGGCTCACGTCCTTCTTCTTGTGTCACTTTGCTTGCGTCCGTGCAACATTAATGTCTTGCTTAATATCTTCAATTGTCCGCTGATAAAGACTTTTCCATTTTCTCCCAAGGTCATGTGGAATACATTAGAATAGTTTTGAGAGTTTCATAATAATCTAACTTGAAGTTTTGAGAGTGTCAAATTCTAGTAAAATTAGGTGGAAACTTTGAAAGTATCGAGATAAATTTGCTGGACTTTTAGTCTAAATTTCGACCATCACTTGATGGATCCTACGAGTTCACATCAATATTTTGACTGCGTTGATTAAATGATAGTTAAATGAAGTCGGACTAAAGAAAATGAGTTTGGGTTTGGGATCTTTGGCCAATAGGCTCAGTTAGTGTGTGATGTGGCTTAGAGTGTTCAGTTGACTGTTTTGTTTTTTTGGTTTAAGTCATTAAGTGGTTCACGTCAGCACGTCACGTTATCCCCACAGATGTCAATCAAGCAAACTTAATGGCATGTTATTTTGTTTATAAAAAAATTTTACGGGACATAACATTTTTTTAAGTGTTATATTTATTATAATAAATAAAAATAAATTTATTTTTATTCATTGTCGATTATATATACGTAAGTGCGTGTGTTCGCTCGCGCGAGCGTGCACGCGCATGTGTATTTGTGTGTATAGAATATAAAAGTTTGATTCACTATTTAGACAAAAAGACGTCTCTAATTCTTGAGTCTATTGATGAACCCTTATTATTTGTAATCTCCTTCAAATTGCCCCATCCCACTAGTTCTCTTAAGGAGTTCATAAATTCTTTTATCATGTATTTTTTTTCCTTTTTGTGTGTGTGTTTTTTTTTTTTTAATAAATTCAACCTGTAGAACACCCACCTAATTACTAAGTGAATGTGCTCACCACTTTATTGACCAGGGTTTAAATAAATGGATTCTATAACAAAAAAAAAAAATTATGAATACTATTTTTTTATATATCAAAAAATAAATTTACACATACTTGAATCCCAAAAAAAGAAAATCAAAACCCCATTTCATTAAAAAAAAGACCAAAATTGTAATTTAATTTATTAACTAAAGTTCTATAATTTAGTTTTTAAACTATTCTGATTGTTAATTAAATTTTATAATTTTAAAATATATATTTGATCATTTACAATCAAATTTTTTATATTTTATTTTGTCCAATTGTAGCAAATTAATTATTTTCTAGAAAATATGTTATTTTAAATACATTTTACATTCCTTAAAGTAGAATATGAAGAATTATTGCATGTTGTTTTGTTTAGTGAAATTTTTCATGGGAAACTTTTTCTTTTAATCATCTTTAATGTTAACATCAATTTAACAAGAAAATAAATAAATGGACTCGGTTGCATGCAAAATAATAGGCTAAAATAGAAGTAAAATAGAAGTTTAGGGAATCCAATCTACATAATGTCCAATTTCGACCCACTTTATCTATGGTAGAAATGTTTGCTTTCAGTAAGCATATCAAAGCTATTTAGTTAATTAAGCCATATTTAAGGACCGAAAGTCGTTGAATATAACAACTTGAACTTAAGTCAATGCTCTTGCTCTCTTTCTCACTTATTTTTCTGCTCCATATTCGGATCTCCGCAGTCCTTCAGAATTGCCTCTTTTGCTTTCTTCACCGCATTCTTTTCCCCTTCTTCTTAGAGGACTGAATATTAGGTCGATTTTGAATATTTCTTATTATAAATTCATCAAGTTTCAAATTTTATATTATTTAAATTTTAAATATTTTAAAATAAGAACAATTACATATATCAAAATTCTCATAAAATTAAATAGACTAAAAATTTTTCGTATTATATATAAAATATTTTATACAATATAGATAATATTACATTCGATATAAAAGATATTTACAATAATATTTATTATTCTACTCTAAATAACTGAAAATATTGTCCGTTATCACTCGCTGGGTCAAAGAATGTTGGGCTACGGTGAAGAAAGTGGCACAAAATTTGCAGTCTTTAGCGCACGATTTTCTTGATGTTCCATCCATTTTCTCTCTAACCACCTCCAATCTTTTGTTGTCAATCTGGTGCTCAGATTATAGACAAGTATAAATGCAATTTACCTTTGCAAACTCAAGAAGTACCTAAGAAACTCCAAAAAATGTGATGGTCTGCACTCGTGCTTCTCTATTTCACTTCAGCAGGTAATGCATCTTCAATTTTTTTTTTTTTCTTGTTATCAAGCTTTAAACTATATCTTTTTCTGTTTCTTATTTATTTATTCATTTTCAGTGAACTGACTTACAAATTATGAGTTTATTCCACAGGAACTAATAATTGGGAACATCAGTTCCATTGCTACCGAATATTGAAAGCGTGTGGGTGAAAGAGCCTTTGAAGAAAGTAGACTTGTTAGCTGTTTTGGATGGCTTCCTATGAATTTCTCGTCCCGCGGATTTATATGTAATACCATATGGTGCTTCATCAGAAAACTAACTCATTGAGGTGATTTCTTGTTGATCTAAATACGATCTTCCGGCAATTAGTTTAACTTGATTAAACTAAACATGTTCTTCATAATTTATGGTTAAGAAACTTCTACTCTTCCTCATTCGCAAATATCTCTTGTAGTCTCTTTTTCTCTAATACTTTTAACTCATCTACTTGTTTCTCACACGTTTTTTATTAATTCTTTCAAACTTTTCAAATTTTACTTAATTCATTTTTTTATACAAGATTGATTAAGTATCACGCGTAAATTAAGTATCACGCGTATTAGTATACACAAAATCTAACTCTATGATAATAAGTTTGGAATTTTCTTTGTTAGGAAAAAATTAAAATTTCTTTCTTTGGTGATTGATACTTATTCAATTACCTTGCCTATTTGGGCAACCTGCTTCACATGGTATCATTGGATGAAATACCATTGCGATGACAAGGATGATCAGCAGAATAAATGGCTTCAGAGACTTGCTCGCCATTTCTTACAAATCTATGCACACGAGAATTAGGCTACTTTAGGAGATTTATTTAGATGTTGCATTAGAATAGTTTATGGTATGAAGAGTAGAAGTTTGATTTTTCATTATTTTGACCACCCGTGACATACATATGTTGACCAAGTTTATTATCTAATAAATTTATTTTCACATATATTTTTTTAAAAATTTAAATTTATAATTTTGATATTATAATAAAATAATTTTATAATATTTAAATTTAATATTAAATAATATTTAATTAAGTTATTAACGATAAAATTTAATAATAAAATTATTTGAATTGGGTATAGGGTCCAATTCCTGATCCTAACTTACAAATCAAAAGAAATAATTAATATTAACTCGAATAAATTAATCTTCAATAATCTAGTCACTTGGTATATTCCCACTTTTTCATTTTCCATTTCTGTTTGACTTGAGTGTCACAATGTTCACATTATGCTCATCCTGTTCGCATCAAATTCACAAAATGTGTTGCTTTATGAATGCTGATAAAGGAACTCAAAACTTCATTTTCAGGATTTTTTTTTTTTTTTTTGTCAAGGAGTCCAATTAGATTCATTAAACATTCGATTTTCTTGTTTCCACATGAATTGTGGTCAATTTTATCCATTGCCTGACATCATACAAATTTCAAGCTAACAGGTTCACGTAACAATTTCAATGACGCAAGAGTAATTGGGTACATTTTCCCTGCGCGTCTCGGATTAAAACTTTGTTTAATCGTCAATTTTAGCCAACCAAGTTGACATAAATGAGTGTCTTAAACGATCAAATTGCAGCAAAAGTCTACGAAGACCCAATTTTTTTTAGTGAAGATAATTTGGTTAGTACCAAGTTTCCTCTCGGGCTCACAGGTTTGAGTTGTCAATGCTGTTTTCTTTATTCCTTTTTTTTCCCTTCTTTTTCCTTAAAAAAAACACACCCACTTTTGATGAACCAATCATTAATTTTAAAATTTCCATAAATTCATAAATTGCTTCAATTTCAGGTCAAAATCCACTGAGTAGCATAAATATGAAATTCTCCAAATTTGAGTACTTAGAATATATTCATTTTTTCATTATAGACTCTTTAAAAAATTTTATAATTACATACAAAATATATATATATATAAATTATATATTAAACTAAAATATTTAGTCCATCAAAAGTATATATATAAATTATTGTATCTTTGATTATTCTGATTTTCTAAAAATCAGTGCAATTTATTTAATTTCAAGTGATTTTGCTTTGACATAGTTGACACGTTCAAAGGTTGATATTACGTTGTAGTAAATGATGGAAAGGGCTTGTTGGGTCAAGGGAAGTAAAAGAAAGGAAAACTTCGATGAGAGAGAGGGAACACATGGAAGTTTTTCTTTTCAGTTGTATATAGATTTCACTTTCCTTCATGGAATACAATGCTATTTAATTTTATTCATATAAAAGGGGCTTTATTAGTGCACAAGACTTTTACATTGTGCAGTCGAGAGAAAAATTTGATGTTCACAGTCTTACTATTTCTTCCCAAAAAAGTTATTTTCTTGATTTTAACCTATAATCTCTAGGTCACAATGGAGTAATGCTCATCGTTACATCAGGCCTTGCCCTTCAATTTTAGTGTGTAAAGCTCTATTTAAGTCTGAAATCATTGGTATGAGAACAATCTGTTGTTTCCCTGAGGAGAATGTGACGAGGATAAAGATTGTTGGGTTGCTTGTATTTATATTGGTATTTATTTTCCTGACTTATATGCAAATTCCCCTTGTTAGAATGGAGATTCCTAGTATCAGAAGCTCTGCTATTATTTTTCGTAGTCAGAGCAATATCTACACCCTGTAGCAGTTAAGAAATAAAAATGAACTTGGATTTTTTTCTATTTTTTGATAGCACCTTTTGAGGGTTATTATGGTGATTGTTGCTACTTTTTATGCATACTGCTGGCTAGCACGAAGGCACGGAGATATCATGTCCATGAAAACAATGCTTGTAGGATATAAAAGACGAAAGAGATGTAATTGTTGTTGTTATTTTGAAGATAAGCTTGTGTGCGTATTCCGATTTCAGTGGAACTTAAAAATTATAAGTAGCAAAATGCCAGTGACTTTCTGTTGAGGAGACAGAAGCTATGGTGTGATAAAAATGAATTGCAATCTCTCTGCTTCGCAGATAGATTAAAAAACCAAGAAACTTCAATTCTGTGGGCTTCTTTTGGGCTCTTCGCCAGTCTTCCGAGTTTGGTGTTTGTTCCAAACATGACGAGTAAATTGAAGCAAGATATTGTAGTTCCCATGACGCTGTAGATTCAGCTTTATGGCCATTTGTTGTCTGGAAGGTTTCTATTGTGTTTTGGACCTTTTAATCGCCTTAAAAAGGCATCTGTGACCGAAATGGATCTCTATGTTTGCATGTACCAGCCAACATTTCTGACATGAAGAACACTAAGTTGCTACTCCAACACTGCAGGAATGGTGTGATCATGATTTTTGAAGCCTACCTGATGTCAGAGTTCTTGATGATCATAAGACTCCGGTTAATTGGAATGCTTGGGCGCCTTATGGATTGGGTCTTTGCTCGGCTTGTCAGATGGAAATATCGCTGTTTTTATTGCACAGGCTGATGGTGCTTGGGACTTAGGATACGTCCAGGATTTCCTCTTGAGTACTCGAGGGAAGATTAATTATATGAGCAAGAAGTAAGAATATTTAGCAAACTTCAATCTCTTACAATTGTTGTTGATTGAGAAAAAGGAACACAAGAAGAGATGTTTGCTAACATTGCATTGTTGGGACTTTTACAATGACAATAATGATACACTCTCCGAAGCCAGTTTCAGGGATGTTATGTATGAACTTCAAATTCGTTCCTCCATAAATTTTCTCTGCAACGAGAATTCTTCTAGCAGGATAGATGGTCACTTCTGTTGATTCAATTTCCGCCAGTGTTGTGCTGCATTTAATGATAGCATATCCTGATATCCATCAAAGGGGCAGAGGCCGCGGACAGCAGGGACAAAGTTCCCTATCAAATCCTAGCACTAAAAAGTATATTCTTCTCGGAATAAAGGCCCAACGTAAAAGTTGAGTTTCAAATTCATGTTAACAGATTCATGTAGGAACCAGTTCTAATCTTTGAATGCTATAACTAAACGACATACCTTTGTTTCCTATTTCAGCTGCGTTAACCGAATAAATCTGCCAAATGCTTTCCATTAAACTCTCGTAGATGCATAATCAAATAGCTATCATTGGGAAAAGAAGAAAAAAAGAGGAATGTGAAAGATATTTCAAACTACGAGCAATTAGTTTTTGAACCCTTCTTCTGCGTCAAATTGTAAGGATCCAAAGCCTTGCAGCAAACCCAGTCCATGATACGTAATTAAACTGGCTGCAACATTTTCACAAAAAGTTGACCGGCAAAATCGAAACATCCACGCAACAGTTGAATTTCTTCGGCCATGCATATCCCACTAGAGAAACAAAAAAAATGTTCAAATTAATGGAGAAGAAATAGGGCAATGATCATGATATGATACGAACAATAACCAACTCAATTCTACGATCAGATTTCAAAATTTAAGCAGAACCGATCAGAACAGCCTCTACAACAACCTTTCAGATTCAATTAAAAGAACAACCTCTACAAGAATTTTTAGTTTAAAACGTAGAAAGAATCAAACTCAATTCTTCGAGAGAAGACCAAAAAAACAAAAAAAAAAAACAGAGAGAGAAAGTGACAGTGAGTAAATGTGTGAGTGAGGAAGAGAATGTAATAATGTATGTAAATAAATATTTAATATAAATAAAACTAGTTTTAAAAGATTTGGAAAACAAAAAATTAAAAAAAAAGGAAAAATGGATAGGCGGTAATAAATAACAAAGAAGAAGGAATGGAATAGGGTAGAATATCGTCGGTAATGAGAGTAAAATACAGAATAAGTCATAACAAATAAAATAAAAAGAAAAAAATTAATTATATATAAAACAAATAGAGATCTCCCGTTTTCCTTACCTTGTTTCGTGGTCTCAGAAAGGAGATGTTGAGACATGAGAGATGCGAGAGATTTTGAACCAGTCTTCGCCCTTCTCCTCGTTGTAGCGTTCCTCCAGAAGATCGCATCGTATAATCTTCAGTGTATGAAGCGTTGTACTCTGCAAAATATAATCTGGCAGTGCCTTCAACCGTTGGCAGTAAACAAATGACAAAGAGCGAAGGGATGGCATTATAATAAGAGGAGGTTTGGTAGTGCCATCATAATAATCCTCCCACTCTTCCCAGCTATGCATCTCATGGAATTGGAGTTTTGTCAGTTTGGGGAAAGCAACAACTACTGGTGAAGAAGAAGAAGATGATGAGGATGATGCTGATATCTCACTTTTACTGTCACCAATTTGAGTTTCTATTCCTAAAAGCTCTTGCCCCACTTTTTTAACACCGTCCATTCTCTCCACGTAAAGAGTTTCGAGAGACGGCAGCTTACCCAACGAAAGCAAGTGCTCACACGATGGACACTGAATTAACACAATAGACCTCAGATTCTTTAATGAAATCATCCAACCAGGAAAGGTAGTACCTCCATAGAATTCTATTGAAAGAATTTCCAAGTTTGGAGATGGCTCCAAGGCTTCCAGCAGCAATTCTTCATTCCTTGGTGTACACCGCTCTTCTCCTTCTTCGTCTTCTACATTAAAAGAACTTCCAGAAAATCCAAGTAACAAATTAGTGATGTGTTCCTTTTTCTTGAGCTCTGCTTGCTCAGCCTCGCCCACGTGACGATTATATTTTCCCAAATTTCTTATTTCAAGCCATCCCCGAAGTTGGTTGAGGTTCTTCAGATCGCCAAGAGAAAATGCATCCCCACCACAGCCAACATCGACCTCCTGCAATGTCCTCAGACCAGTCAATTGCCCGATTCCTTTTGGCAACCTACTAGGGCCTCCCCAATTATGAAGATGCCTCAAGTTAATTAGTTTTCCAATCCCAAGAGGCAACCTCAATTGACTGCACAGAACAACACATATGGTCTGCAAACTATGCAGTTCACATAGTGTTTCAGGCAACTGCTTCAATTTATCATTGTGAGACAGGTCAAGCCACCTCAACCGTACCAATTTATGGATGGAGGGAGGGATCTCTGCAAAGTCAGAGTCTGCGAGGCTCAACGATCTTACACGTGTTGATTCACTGAATAATCTTGATAAGTCTTCTGTTGTGAGCAGCAACCTATAATTCAATGATCCGCAAATTAAGAGGCTTCGCAATTTTTTAGTACCGTCAAAGGAGCTGAAGGACGACGAACTATTTGTGCAATCTAAACGTAAATGACGCACTTTGCTGCTGGATTGAGATGCAATGATTGACTCCACCGGACCGTTGACCACCACACCATGACATTCATTCCGTGCAACAAATTGGGCTAAATCATGCACTATATCATGCATCTTACAGCTGTCGATTATCTGATTATCATCATATGTGAAATCTTGAAAAAAAGAACGCATTGCTAAATTTTGGAAATAATTTTCTCCAGTGACTTGCAAGTCATCGCTCTGTCTTTGCTTCAGATAGCCTTGAGCCATCCACAATTCTATCAACTCACTCTTCGTAATCACATAATCCCTAGGGAAAATAGCACAGTAAGAGAAACATCGTTTCAATGCCGGGGACAGATCATAATAGCTCAACCATAGAGGGGCAATAACATCTCTTTGAGCTTCTTCTAATTCCCACACCTCACTACTTAAAATACTTTGCCATTCCTCTCTAGTTTTTCTAAATCGCAAAATTCCCCCCAGAGCCTTTGCAGCAAGAGGCAAACCCCTGCACTTTTCTGATATTTCTTCACCAAAAATCTTTTCTAAATTTTTTTTGCCTTCAGTATCACCCCAACCCATAAATGCTATTTTACTTACAATTGACCAGCACTCCCCGCCCGATAATCTTCCTATATTTAAAATATTATTATTAGAACAACCCATGATCAATGCAACATTTCTTTTGCGCGTGGTCACCAAAATTTTACTTTTTGGGGAAGCAGAGTTTAGAGATGGTTTCAATTGGTCCCACTTCTTAGAATCCTCTTCCCACACATCGTCCATAACAAGAAGTATTTTTTTTTCCTTAAGAGATTCTCTTATTTGTTGCAACAAACTTTCTAATTCTGTGACGTTTGGAGTAGAACCTGAAAGAGACTCAAGAATTGCCTTAGCAACCCTTCTCTCATTGAAAGGATCTGAGACACAGACCCAAATTTTCTTATCAAAATGGCCATTTAACCTATCATCGTTTAAGGCAAATTGGGCTAGAGTTGTCTTGCCAATCCCCCCCATCCCAACTATGGAGAGAACGCGGGGGTCTGACCCATCACCATCACATGGCTCACTCAACAACCTTATTACTAAGTCACTCTTATCCTCCTCCCTGCCCTGCGGATCTGTTATGTCAATCAAAGAGGTGGTCATAGGTCGCTCAATCGGTGGGTTGTCCTCTCTTCGAACAAATTGGAAGCGATCTCTCTCCAGGGCAATTCTGTCTAACCTTCCATTTAGCTCTTTTATCTTGCTAGCAATGTCATGACGCAGAACAACTTGTTTACAACAACAGCAAGAGGACCGCAAGAAGGGGAATACCTTTTTCTGAAGCTTCTTCAGATCCTGTTCATCTCCAGGATTCTTGTGAGAGCTGAGAATTGCAGCTTCCCAATCGTCCAACGCGTCCTCAATGTCATAGGTGACGTCTTTGAGCTTCTCCAGCCAATCTTTGACGCTGGCCTCCTTCACTTGCCTTGTCTCTGCATCAGCGAGCACAGCTTTGATGGCTGTGAGATTGCTGGTCAATTGGTCAACTGCATTTTCAACACCCGCTACAAGCCTCACCTCTTGTTCTAGCTCACGAGACATGATGGAGACCAGCTGCCCCAGCACCGGAGAAACAAGTGCCCAAGACATTGGTATATCAACAAAAAGCAGGAAATTCAAGGACTAAAGGAAGTGAAAACTGAGATCTTGAGGAATACTTTTGCTTAGGTTGATATCTAAGGAAGTTTGCGTTTCTTATAAATAGGATAATGGTGCTTAAGCCTTGGTGCAAGAAGGCGTTTCCCGTGTTTTGAATTGGTCATGTCCATAAAAAAATTGTTTGGTAATTATTTATTGTAGAAAAAAAAAATGGAACGCTTTCGTTTAAAAATAATAATAAAGGAATGTATAGGGTGGGTAGTTCTCTAATTATGGTCTGTGAGGAGAAATTATTGTAATCTGGTCGGGATAATTTTTCGTTCCAATAATTAAAATTTTTATTTTTTAAAAAAAATTTTGAAAAATAAAAATTAATTTTGAAACAGATAAAATATCTTTTTAAAATTAATGTTACTTTTTATAAAGTCTCTCAATAAAACAAAAATTAATTTTGATAAATAAGAAATATTTTTACAACGAGTTTAAAATCGATTATATGATATTTAATACAAAATAAAAATTTAAAATAAAATAAATAAGAAAAATATAAAATTTTAAAAATTATTTTTTTCTTTTTTTTATTTATATTTTTATTAATTAGACTTAATTTATCTATTAAAATTTAAATTAATGAAAAATAAAAATATAATAGTGAAAAAATGTTGCCACTCATCACACTCAGCCCTTACACTCAAGGATTAAAGGAAGTGAGGGCTGAAACAGGGAGTACTACCTAGTATTTCTGCTTTGGTTGATGTCTCGGAGCTGTTTGTGTTTTCCTTAAAATAGGAAAATGGTGGTTGAGCCAAATTCGTTTTCCAACGAGGAAGTTCAAACCAACAAGAACAGATAAAAACTGTTTCACGCGTTTTGTTTTAGTTTATTTTCGCTAGGACGTCACTGCATCTATCCAACACTCAATTTTATAATTTGTTTATCCAAAATTTTAAATTTGATTATGTAAACTATCGAATCAAGCTAATATGACCTATTTGGGGTAATTCTATTAATATATCTTTTAATTTGATTGAACTCATTGGCTCATAATTCAACGAAGGATGGCTACTTATTTTCAACTTTTGAAACTTTTTGCTTTTTTTTATATATATAGTTGATCCAACTCAAAATTATATAAAAAAATCTTTATATTGCTAATAAATTATTTGAACAACACAAAATACTCAGTGTCACTTTTTTTCATTGAAAAAATAAGTTAAAGTGAGTCTATTTCATTCATACACAAATTCAACCAAAAATTCCATAAGGTGTGAGGGTGTATCGGAGGGGACAAGTTGACTTAAAATTTTCTAGTGTAATTCCAGGTTAGGACTTTGTGAAGGCCAAGTTAAAAAGAATCTTGTAATTTGATTAGAGTTATTCAACTAATGATATCTACTACTTTCACATTTCTATTTTTTTTTTGTTTTTTTTCTTGAAAACAATCACATAGATTCCTTTTTTTTTTCTTAATTAGACCGTTCTTAATAATATGTGACCTTATTTTAAGGATTGAGATCAAATTCTTTCTCACCTTATATCAAGGTATATGAGAAATTTTCAATAAAATAATTATATATACCACGCGACGGTTGTTGAGAGGTCATCAAGATAGGTACGGAGCCGTTATTGTCATGACAAGTTTTTGTCGAGGCCACGCTAAAAGAAATTTTTTAATATTACTATATTCTTATTATATCAATAATTTATTTTATTATAATTTTTATATAATATAATTAAATTATAATAATATTTTTTTATAAAAGTAATAAAAAAGGAGTATAAGATTAAGTTAAATAAAAATTTTAATAAATAATTTAAATTTTCACTTATAAGTGTACTCAAAAATAAATAATATATTTAACAAATATTTTTTAAGATAAAAAAAGATACACATGTTATGTGTAAAAATCTGCTTAAATGACTTAACTAATAAATGTTATTACTGGAAAAAATTAAAAAAAAATCTAAATTTTATAATTTGACACTAAATAATATTTTAAAATAAATGATTATTTTGGTTATATTTTATTTTTTCCATAGATTCCAACTATCATAGTTTTACAAAACTGACATATTTAATAATACTTGTCAATTTAGAGATTGGAAAAAACTATTAATCTTTCTAAATATAATTAATTTATCACTCTTAGTTTATGCTATATTTTTTTAATTACTTTTAAACTTAATGTTTTATATCCAAAAACACAATATATGCAACGACAACAATCATAAGCAATAAATATAACACAATGTGCAATGACACATTAAAATACTTATTAATGACTCATTATATATTATATTATATTTATTATAAAAAATTTTAAGTTAAAAAATATATTTTTTAATTTATAAAGTTCATATGACATCTCCCTCTACCTCTATCCACATATCTTCTTTTTTTTTTTTATATTAATTCTCTTGTCCCGTGTGCTTTGAATGTCTAAAAAAATTTCATTTTTTTTCACATTTAACCTAACAAATTTTAATTTGTTAATGACACAAGTTGTAAATTTTGGTTAATGAATAATAAACTCTTTTGTTATAAGATATCATGACATCTAATATTCAGTTATTATTATTAATTTAAAATAAAAAATATAAATTATTAAATGAACCCAAAATCACCAATTTGACATAATTTAAAAAATGTTACAATTTGATTGAATTAATCTACCTCTAATTTGAGTAAAAGTGATCGTGCATTTTATCATTTCAAACTTTTCTTTCTTTTATGGTAGTTGACCTAATTAAGTCTCACGCATAACTGAATAAAAAAATATATTATTAAAAAATATACTAATAATTCAAGATATTTAATATATTATCTTTTAAGATATTTAAAATTATTTTTTAATTAGTAAGATTCACATGACGTACAGCATCTCCCCCCGTTTCCTATTCATAATTTATCGGTAGTAATAGACAAAAGAGTTAATTTTTTTAAACTCTTGATCCAACCCCCCTTATTTGATTTTAAAAAAAAACTAACCCCACCTTCCGTCGGCTCTTGTGTCGAGCAAAAGCTTGGTACAGGAACGCGGACACGAGAGTGTGAAAACGTCTGTTTACATTATTCTCCGTGTATTGCTAAAGACAAAGCTGCCGCGTATATTATTTTATTAAAATGTTACGATATTTGATATTAAATTTATAATTTGTTGATATATAATTTAGATTTAATTAAGTAAATTATTGAATTAAGTTAAAATTATCTGTTTTATCTACTCGTTTTGTTTTTGTTTGTTTGTTGATAATATGAGATGTAAGTTTCAGCCAATAAATAATAAATTTCTTCGTTAGAAGATGTCACAGCAATTTAATATTTAATTTATTATTATTTATTTATAATAAAAAAATACAAATTATTGAATCGACCTAGAGTGGCCGGTTTTGGCGTAATTTGATCAAAGAATTTTGATAAGACTAATTTGTCCCTAACTCAACTAAAGATAATTGCGTTTTTTGACCTTTCGAACTCTTCTTTTTCGAGCCGATATCGTGCAAAACTCTTACCGCGATGGAAATGTAGGTGGGTCCATTGGCCGGCTGACCTAAGCAACAGAAATAGGCTGTGTTGGGCGAGTGGACTCCAAGCCCATAAAGAGTTTTACTTAACTTTATTTATTGCCTTACAAATTACCAAACCTTTTATCTACACAAAAAATTGGCACTTATGGCACTTTACGAACTCGCTAATCACTACTTGTAGTCTGGCGGTTATTTAATGTAAAATTTAAGTATAAAATCTAAGGTATTTTGAATCTTATTTTTCACTTATAATTAAATTTCTCACCTTTAATTTAAATAAATTAAAATAAAAAATTTTAAAAATTGTGTTTGTACTTATAATATAATAAGTTGGTTTCTTCGTTAAAAGCGTTCACTTCACTAAGTCAAAGTAATAGAAATTATTCATTTTGATAATTATGTATGCTCTAAATTTAATAATGAATTGAAAATTATGATAAAAAATTTATTAATTTTTAAATAAATATGATTGATTATGACAAACTTTTTTTCATATAAAATACCTCTCATAAAATATTTTAAAATAACATTGATTTGAATTTTGATTTAAAGATATTGCGAATATTTCCAAAGTTCATTACGATTCTTTAATATCTATAGATATTTTTTTAGCATATATTAGTAATACATTTACCTTGTGTGTGTGATATAATAGAATGACACTCTAATTATATGGATTACATAGATTTATGTTAATAACAAGTGCTATGAGAATATGCCATAAGAAGTGTAAGTATTAGTGTGGCAGTAGACTTATTCTATTATAATTTGGAGGGTGAATGGTGTAGGTTCACAACACCAGTAATAAGGATATATGATTAATCATCTAAATGGTGGTAGTCCAAATATTGGTTGCACGACATCAAAGGTTGCAATAAAATAACAAATATGAATTTTAAATATCTTATAATAGTTAACACAAATTTTTATTGTCACGATTCCTATTTATGTCATAGTTTAACTTTTTGGGGCTATTTAGTTCATGATCCATGATCAAAATTACAATAAAAATAAGGGTTAAACAAAATTAAAATAGAATAATCAATTTAAAAATATATTTAATTTATACAAAAATCAAAATTAAATTTTTTTTGTAACCATTTGGCTTAATTCAAAATTGAAATTAGAATCAAATATGTTATAATATTTATGTTATACATAACATAAAACAAATATTACTAAAAATTAAAAAATAATAAAATATACATAAAAAATTATGAAATACATAAAAATATTATAATCTAATATTAAAATGAAATTGTGTGACTTGTAATATGTGAGCCTTACATTAGGATTTTTAAGTGTGAGTAAGAAATCCTACGTTAGAAAAAAGAGAGAGGAGTAAGTAATAGATAAATAAAAAGAACTTATAAATCTAATATCTTAAAATTTTGAGTTGAGATACAATGTCAAGCCCACATGTATGATTTTGGGCTCCAATGTTTCCCTAACAAGTGGTATTAGAGACAAATTTAGCAAAGTGAGAAATATAATTGACACATATTCCTTATGAGTGTTACTCTTATAAGGAAGAAAGAGATTAATTACACTCATTAGGAGTAAAGGACCAAGTGGAATGATAAGAAGTGACTTTGGAATAAGAGTATTAATGCATGTGTACATGAATAAACTTTTGAAATATTGACAGACGCATACTTTGGATTAAGTGTAACAAGGTTGGCTCACAAGTTGGCTTGGTAAAGTAGTAATGAGTTCTTAGACATGTTCAATAAGAGTAGACCCAATGTAAAAAAGAGAAGATGGGGAGATTGTTAGGATTTCAAGTATAAAGTGAAGTAGTAAGGTGTGACTTCAAAATAAAAGAGGTAACACGTGTGTATCGGAGTGTGGCTTTTAATGTATTAGTAGACGCAAATCAAGTATAGTAAGATTAGCTTGCAAGTGGACTTGGTGAAGTGGTAATGGACTCTTGTCATATTCTAAGAAAGTAGGTCCAATATAAAAGAAATTCACACTTGAAAAAGAGATTGTTAGAATTTCAAGTGTAAACATGTGAATTGTGTGGTTAAAAAAATGTCATATTAGAATGAATAGAGAGGAGTAAGTAATATATAAGGAGAGCTTGAGAAGATTTCAAGTGTGAATGTGTGAATTGTGTGGTTAAAACAATCCCACATTGGAAAGAAAAGGGGGGAGTAAATAATATATAAATAGGAAAGACCTATAAACTTAATATTTTAAGATTTTGAGTTGAGATGTGATGTCAAATCCATTAGGTTCCACAAATAAATGAATATGGACAATACATATTTCTTATGATTGCTACTTCAATAAGAAAGGAAGAGAAGAATTACACTTACTAGGAGCAAAAAGTCCAATTATAATGGTAAGGGATAACTCCAAAATAAAAATGACAACACATGTACATCTAAGCATGATTATTTCAAAAATAAAAATGGCAACAAATGTACATTTAAGCATGATTCTTGGAATATTCACATAATGTGAAAGAGACTTATATAGTTGAGAGGAATATTGTTTAGATTTCAAGTATGAGTGTATGAGTTGTATGGTTAATAAATCTCATATTGCAAAAAACAAGGAAGAGTTGGTGACATATAAAAAGGAAGAACCCATAAATTCAATACTTTAAAATTTTGAATTAAGATGTAGTATCAAACTTATGAGTATCTTTAGTTTTTAGCTTGTCATTCAATCTCAATTTACTTTAACTTACATTTACGAACTATGTATCATAGTTAAAATGAAAATCTCTCAATTATGAACAAGATGCACCATTCGAAGAGATGTAATAAAAGGGAAAAAAAATTACAAGATTATGAGAGTTTGTAGAATATATGACTTTAGAGAGTTAGTTGTCATTGGTTACAAAGTCGAACGAAATGGTGTGATTAATATCTATAAAAATAAGGCTACTATTTAAGCATATTTGTACTTATTGCTAAGAAGATGTGTTAATTTGAAAAGTTAGTAGAATTAATTAACCTTATCATTTGTTAAATTGATTAACTCACATTAATTGATTCATTAGCCATAAGTCAATGGTCTTGATCTCTTTGTGTCATAATTATCTTCTTTACTTTATGCATATTAACCTCTGCCATCAGTTTATTACTTGATATGGAAATAATTGATTTTGTAGTTTAGTTATCCTTGAAATCCACATAGGTTGTTCAAACAATAAATCAATGCATAGCATAATTCTAATTTCTGACCAAACAGTTGACCTAGCAACAATGACAATGTGAATGATAATAAGTTCCTTCAATTTTGTATTATTTTGAAATCTAAAAGTTTATCCATCGATTTTTTAAAACATTTTTTTTATTTGAATTATTCTTCATTATAAATATCACACAAACAAGAATGTATAAACTTGAGGTGAACGTGAATTCACATATCATACTATTATAACTGATGATTATATAATTTTCATCATTTGATAAATAATTTCAATTAACAATAAAGATGACAAACAAGGTCATTGTGTATCTTATGGTCCATTCACTTACATTATGTAATAAATCTCTTTATTATTATCACATTCTAATGGCAAACAACACTTATTGGCCTCAACATTACTTCTTAACCAAAAACCTTAAATTATTTGGTTATGAGTTTTTAGTCTCTTATATGTTGTTTGCTTATTATTTTTCTTTTCAATATAGTACTTAACCTTTGTTATATTTCAATAAATTCATTGTTAGTAGAGTCATTTTTAGAGTTTAAAATTTCTAATTTGAGTACAAGTTGGAGCCAATTAACCAAAAAGGATCCTTTCAAAAATTAAAATAGATTAACAAGTTAAACTAGTTTATTTAATTTTTGAGAGATTCATGATTATGGACTTTCTAGGCTTAGAAAGGGACATCAATTCGCAAAACTAAATTGAGCTTGAAAGTTTGCATTTAAAAATTTCCATAATCTCTACCTTTTTAAAACTATAATATAGTTTACTTTGTTATTTATTTATTTTCCAAAATCTTAAAGACTTTAATTTTGTATTAAATCTGTGTGAAACTAAAAATTAATAATCCAGTGTTTATTACCATCCAATTTTGCTAAATTGGTAAGAAGTCCATGATAACTTCTCTTTTAGGAACTTTAGTAATTAAAAACTTAAAACTTTTATTTTCAAAATCCTAAATTATAATAGTGTGACAATTTCTCTTTTGTAGTTCACAACTCATTCAATCTCCTAATAAACCAACCCACCCCCACCCCTTTTAAAAAAAAGGTCCATGGGAACTTGTCCTCAAGACGCTTATATAAGCTACTGCTTTATGGTTATCTTCCTTGGCCTGCTAAACATAGATTTTCTTTTTTCTACTTCGTCTAAATGAAATTCCATATTTTATAAGAATTTGAAGGGTGCGTGGTTTGTTTGGTCATATAACATAATTCAAATTTCAGCAATTTGATTCAATCATGCTTATCATTACTAATACACGTAACTAACAACATTGTATACATTGGACCCAAGAATTCAACATTCAATTCATTTCATGTATGCTAATACAAATACTATATTTATATATGCATAAACTCACACTTACGTGTAAACACAAAATGTTGGGAGCAAGAAGACACTCTCCTTATTAGTTTGAGACTTTTCTTTCTCTTTTTAATGAATATATATGTGTCAATTCTCAAAAGCAACTAAAAGCTTGTCAATAAATTTGACTAGATTTTTATATTGAGTCGGACAAGAATCAACAACCACATCTACAACATCGGCTAGGTGGCGCAGGCTCGTAGCACACGCAAAAAGGACAATATACGAGTTCTGGCGGCGGCGGTCAGGCGTGACGGACAACTATAAGATAATTTATTAAAGCATATCATAGTTAATTAATCTCAATTTTTTGAGGGTGAAAAAGAGAGCGTCCCACACTTGGGGGTGTCGAGAAGTCAAATGTACTTGGACAGATGATATACAGGTCTCAGTGGACTAACATTACGATTACCCTAAGACTCATCCTTAAATTTCTTCTTAATAGTGAATATATATAAATTTTTTGTTATGATGGATATAATAAATAATTACCTTCTTAATTTGGCCGAGCTACTTCACAAGGTGATACAGATGTAGACAATGCCAAGGCAAAGATGAAGAGAGTGATCATAAATTGAACAAAAGGCTGCAATGAGTTGCATTGCCAAGATCATCTTCCGATCACGGTCTAACTTACGATGAACTGAAATTACACATTGATATAGTTTGTCTAGCACATAAATACATTTGGCAAAGGGCACTATAACTGCATGGATCCCGTCCAAAAATTTCAACTCAATGACAAAATCAAGGGGAATTACCTCAAGGATCTCTTCACTTTTCCATTGCCCAATATGAAGTTCTACGTCCCTAGCAATCCCAATAACAAAGACCTCTTGGGAGTTGACAGTTTTGATTCATACAACTCCTTTCTCAACCCAAATGTTAAGTTTCTTTACAACTTCTTCCGATATGAAGAGATTGGATACCCCAGTATCCTCGAGCGCACTTATCGTGGTTTTTTCGATCTTTAAGTCTGTAAATTTAAGTCCCTTTGGTTCCTTCACCTTCTTGGACTTGATTAAGTTGAGGATCCACAGAGAACTTAATCGTGTCTCCTCTTTTGGCTCATCTTCTTTGCAGATGGTAGCCAACTTAACCTTGTACGAGTAATCTCGCGTTATATGTGGACCATCACAAAAGAAGTATTTGTAAGTACGCACCTTCCAATGTCCTTTACAGTTAGATTCTGCATAAGCCTTGAAAGGGCTAACCAATGGTCTACCTCCATTTAAATGATTGAATTTGCCCCGATCTCTCTCACTATTGGCCTTATCCTTTGTAAGGAAGTTTGATTGGGAGGTGGAAGGTATCCTGTATTTTATGAGAGATTTAGCCACCATAATGGCCATTGTAAGGTTTCCCATTTAGAACTACTTCAGCTCTTGTTTGGTCCATGGCTTAAGACTATTCATGAATTAGTCGTATGTCTTTGTCTTGTTCATTGAAGGGATTTGGAGTAGAAGCTCTACAAAACCGCTTAACATAGTCACAGACTGCGCCCCTCTATCCAATCCAAGACACTTTAGCTTGTTGCGAGCTTCTTCTTCAGCATATACGAGATTGTAATTTTGTCAGAACTCCTCAACAAATCTATCCTAGGTCGTGATAGGATCTCCACACCTATCATCTAACTGACGACACTACCACAATAAGGTATTATCAACTAAATATATAGATGTAGTGTTTAACCATAATTAGCTCTCGTTGATCCTCATGGCTTGGAAATATCGTTCCATGTACCATATAAAGTTGTATATGTCCTTAGCCACTTGGGTGCATCGGTAGATGGCCTTTGCACAGTGATCACTCCGTCCATGCATACTACCTCTGACTCTGCAAGTTTTCCATTAAACTTCATTATCTCCCCGCATATAGCCACTATTATGACCTTTAAGGATTTGTCCTGTTGATGGAATTCTACCCTTAAGGTCCCCAACAATTCCCCTCGAAGTTCTCCCATGCCAACTTTAAACTCCTGCATCTCAACGACAAGCTCCTCCCTTTTAGCATCTACACCTTTAATGGACTGAGTCAAGTTATCAACCGAATCTTAGACATCAGTGATGAATGATTCAATTTTCGTCATACAATGTGTTAGGTTCCCTACTAGATCCCTCGAACTTAAAACGTCATGATTCTTCTTTCCTTTGGCAACACCTCTATTGGCTTTCCTTCCACAATCATTGCAGTCATCACCCATGATGAGCACTTCATCAAAATGTGACTTTGTCATAACGCTTGAAATGAATCAACTCTGATACCAACTATCATGAGCCTATGAATTTATTACTCCTTACCTGTGTGCAGTTTTGAGAATACTTCCCAAGCAACCTTCTCATGTTCAACTCATAAAAATCCTTTTGAAGGAAAACTTTATAAGTATATTTTACTTATAAATTAGGTGTATTATAAATTAGGGGAAGAAAATCTTATTTTATACAAATATTAGATAAGTTATAACTATTAGATCAAGGAAGATTTAATAGTAGATATCATATTTTTTTAACTTTTTATTTATATATATTTACTAATACTTATTATATAGTTAATTCTAATGTATTGTCTTTTCCTATGTTTATAGTATTATCTTTATTTAGGAAATATCTACATTCAACATATTATTTATGTAAAGGTGCAAAGGACCGAGACACATATATCAAACTGCGTTTCTCCCGCTAACTCTATCCATGTATCTTTTCTTTATTAATAATTATAACCAGTAAGTGGACAGTGGAAAGGAAAAATGTTCACGCACACCGAGGTTAATAAAAAAATTTAATTGTTTTTTAACGTTTAACCCAAGCTCCGTAATTCACTATTCAAACGCACGCCGACCAAGGAATTAAGAGTATAAATTAATCACATGGGGGAACATGTTTTGCCGCATCCTAGTCTTCTGCACCCAATCCCAGGAGGACTTGTGGACTGGCCACGGCTTCATACTCTGGAATCTTCGGTTTCGGTAGGAAATTGGTTTTATTTAAGGATTTCTATTTATTAATTACGGTGCATGTACCAACAAAATATTTAGTTAAAAAAAATGTACACCAGTGCTTCTTTTGTATTTGTTTAAATTTACATCTATTATTATTATTATTATTATTATTATTAAATACAAAATAAAAATTTATTTGTATTTAATAATATTCGAATGTTAAGTTTTATTTACAAAAAATTGAATAAGGAACTCAACATATAATTTTAATTTTGACTCATAATATAATAAATGATATTTCTGATAAAATATTTTTAATTAATAATGTGAAAAAATTTTAAATAATATTTTTATTAAATAATTAATCATAATGTGATTTATTTTGTAATAAATAATTTTATCTGTTATTGTAAGATTATAATTTTTAATTTTAATTTAGGCATTAATGTTATTTTTTTTTTAAACACATGAAAATTTTATTTAAAAATATGTAATTATAATACAAGTAAGAAGAGAAAAATCAATTATTAGAATAAGATAAATTTTCTAAATATATCAACAATTTTGATTTTTACAAATTCATATATGTTAGTTACATAATTACTTATATATGTGATATTAGAACATTTATAATGGTGAATTTATTTAAAAACCTAACAAGTGATATTAGAATATATGTTTTGAAACTACATATTTTTTGTGCATAAAAAACATATATTTATCTAACTTATAATCATTAAACTAATGTCCAATACCTTATGTTTTGTCATGTTGCCAAAATCTTATTAATAGTTGGTACATATAAAGATAGTTGATGCACTATTTATGAATTTTAATAATTAAAGTACCAAATAAAACAACATGCTTAATGAAGGTTTTAAAAGAAAAAATATATATTTTACTTAAAGGTCACCATAAAGAGTTTCATTGTGAAGCAACAACTAATGTGGTTTTAAGGAATTTTAAGTCCTATTTGACATTAAAAGTTATTATTATGAAAAAGTAATAATGTTGATTTAAGTTATAGTTACTATAGTTTTAATATATTCAAAAGAAAAGGTCACCTATTAAAGCAAGGAATTTTCAATTCCTTGTTGCTCTTTACTAGGCCCTTAGTCCTTATAAATTATAAGTAATGTTATAATAATAGGAACTAAAAAAAATTGTATTTAGTGGGCATCAAGTTTAAATCTTTTAATGGGAATGGATAATACAAAATCATTAGGTTGAAATCCATCATGTTAATTTAAGAAAATAATGACTTGTTAACCTATATATTATAATTTTTTATGTTGATAAATAATGAATATTTTTATATACATATATTATTATCATAATTTGTTAGTCACCTAAATGACTAAAGTAGTGTATTTAATGTCATGCATATATTATGATTATAGTTTATTAAGTGGTCAAACTAATGTGTTTAATGGTATGGATAAATAAGTCATTTATCCAAAATTTTAATACATATCAATGAATGAAAAATGATCGAATAAATTAATATTACTAATTATTGAAACTTTAGGATTTACCTAAATCTAAATTATTATTCTATTATTAAATATATAATTAAGGTATATTAATATTTTTAATTAAATAAATTTGTTTATTCAAAAATATTAAATATATTTGATTGAAAATATTCAATTACCTATTAACGTTAATGGTATTATTTATAATAGTATATTGTAAGATATTCTAAAAGAGAACTATAATATACTCTAATTGTTTTATCTGATTTATTATTAATTATAAGTATTTACAATTATATAAATATTATAATTCACTTGCAATGTTTCAATTGTTATTTTGTTTAACAATTGAATTTCTCAAAATAATATTAATAAGTCAATGTTTATTTAAGTGTTATAAATATTAATTTGTATTATTAATGAGTAAATTTGTTGTTATTATAGATTTAAATAATAAGATAAGTTATATAAGTAAGTTTAAGAATAAAATAACAAATTACATTTTATATTTTAAAAGTGATTGTTACCAATAATAATAATATTATTATTATTATTTCAAAAACAAAAAGTTAAAAAAGATATTTGAAGTTTGTGAAAATAGGATTCCATTTGTTAATATTAGAATAAATAAAAATCCAATTTTGTTTTTATAATCATAAAAATATTAAAATTGATTAAGACATTAATGGTTTAGTATGATTTGGAGATATACAAAATAGATGTGAAAATCACCTTTTTTAATGAAAATCTTGAAAAAAAAGTTTATATGGATAAACTAAATTTTTTTTTATTAAAGGCAAAGATTAAATAGGGTGTATATTAAAAAATAAATATATATTAAAAAAAATTTTACAGTAATATATTAAATTTAATAATATCATGATATCTTTTACATTCAAAAAAGAACATCATTGATCAATATTATGTATCATAAACTTAATGGAAATAAATTTACTTTTTAGTCATATATATTACCTATTACTAATATTTTAAGTATATTGAATAAGATTAAAAAAAATTTTTAAAAAATTTATAATGAGAAATATGAAAGATACATTCTTTGTAGTAGGAATATAAATATTTAATAACAAATCACAATAAATGATGATGTTCTCATAATAGTTATATTAAGAAAATTTTAAAAAAATTATATAATTAAGTATTTACTTAGAGTTATTTACATACAAAAATATAATAAATTTAATTTTATACAATATTTAAATAATAATGTGAATATCAAAAAATGGAATAAATTCTACGTACCTTTATTATGGTATGTGAGAGAAATTGTTGTAATCTAGTCGGGAAAAATGTTCGCTCTAAGAGTTGAAAATTTTACTTTTTGAGGAAAAAAAAATGAAAACACTTTAGAAAAAGTAAAGCTAATTTTGAAAGAGATGAAATATCTTTTTAAACTTAAAGTTACTTTTGATAAAGTTACTCTAATAAAAAGAAAATATCTTTTCAACAAAATTTTAACACAAAATAAAAAAATTAAAATAAAATAAATATAAAATATAAAATATTAAAAAAATTATTCTCCCTTACCTTTACTTATATTTTTCCATTAACTAAACTTAATTTATATATTAAAGCTTGAATTAATGAAAAATAAGAATTTAATAGTGAGCAAATATTGCTACTCATCATACTCTTTTTATTTTAATTGGACTTAATTTATCTATTAAAATTTGAATTAATGGGAAATAACAATATAATAGTGAGAAAATGTTGCCACTCATCACACCTTTTTTTATTTTTACAATCCGTTACACCTAGTATTAAGCTTTTCATCGCACAACTATTTTTGTGCAAGACCTCCTAAAGTGCAAATATATGAATATAAGTAAGGAAAAATCTAACTATATATAAAAATAGAAAGTAATACAAATAATTTTTATAAAATATTTTTATATAATAAAATATTATTTAAATTTATTATTTTTATATTTACGTAGTAATCTCTTGTAAGTAAATTTAGGGGTCAATTTTTTCTTAGCAGTGTCTATCCCAGCGACATTGTGGGATACAAAAGAGAGAGCATAAAAAACACAAACAGAGTGTGTGCAGGTTTTCTAGCCTCACAAGCATTGAACGGTCTTCATTTCGGATGAGTTGGAAAGCTGCTGACATCCAGGCATTTTGGCCGCCGATGTTGCTTTTCGATTTGGCGTGGTGTGTCAGCGCACGGCATCGAAGGCATTTGGACAGGAATCTATAGTGTGAAAGTTCACATGCCCTTTTTAATTCTCATTACAGCAAACCATTGCCAATCCCTTCATGTTGATAATGAGATATCTTTTTCTCGTTTTCGCTTTTATAGAAAGTTGTAAGCAATTCTCATCATTCTTATATAGGTTTGGTGTTATAGTAAAAAGTTTTTTTATTGTGTAAAGAGTTTGTTGGTCGTATGAATTTATATAATAAATAAATATAATTACAAATAGAGTTTGAATAAAAAATTTATAAAAATTTCAAATTTTTATTTTTATATTCTCTTATTAAATTTATTTTATTAACAATTTCAAATTTATTATCCAACTCCCACAAAAAAAAAAAAAGGTACCATGACCTGCCACATGTCCCTCCGTGTCTGTCCACCTCTCGTTTTGCTATTGATAATTATCGCCAGTAGTAGACATAAGAGTGGGGAGAGGGAAGGAAAAAAGTACAGGCGATAAGCTTTATTAAGAAATTAATTTTCTAAACTCTTGATCCAACCCTCCCTACTACATTTTAAAAAAAAAAACCCAACCCCACCCTCTGTCGGCTCTTGTATTGAGCAAAAGCTAGGTACAGGAACGCGGACCCGAGAGGAAAGACAGTGTAAAAACGTCAATAAATAATAAATTTTTTTATTATAAAACATTACAGTATTCAACATTCAATATTATTATTATTAATTTATAATAAAAAAATATAAATTGTTGAATCAATTTTGGGTGCAAAGCATCCCTTTCACGGTGTCTTGGACTTGCGGCCCCCCCTGCAATATTTAAAAAAAAATGTCTAAATGATAATTATTTTCTTACAAGTCGGCTCAGCATTTTCCTCAAAAAAAAAAAAAAAAAGCTTGGCTCAGCATTGGTCTACGAGATGGTGACTACTCACCTGCCAACTAGCTAAAACCTAATTTGATATATTATTCTATTGGACCTGCATAGCTTCCTTGTGTGCTTTTTTCTTTATCGGGTCGGCGTCTAGGTATTTTTTGGCAGGACGTCCCCTACAGTAGCATGGAATATAGGCTTAGTTACAGGTCAATATTATTGATCAATTTTTTTAGTTACCATGACACGTCTTTTCTCTTGTAATTTGGTCCCGAATGGCGTTGTCGGATATAATTGCTTTTTCTTTGCCTTGACACGTCTTTTCTTTTGTAATTTGGTCCCGAAGGCACATGGCATTGTCCGAAATAATTGCTGTAGTGGCAGGGCAATTGGATTAGGTACAAAAGGAGCGGAAGACACAAGACATAAAGTGGCTGACAGAGGTTTAGGTGCATATTTCGTTAAATTTTCTGCTTTTTTTCCTCCACATGAAAAACAATCTCTTAAAAATTGTTTTGGTTTTAACTTTCATTTTGTTCACTAATTCTTTTATGACGGTACTCCAAATTACTATTACAGTTATTACTGAAGCGTGTTTTCACTAATTCGGTAAAATAAATAAATATTGGAAGATTCGAACCCTACGCCGTAGGTCTAACCTATAAAATATCAAATTCTTCTTTGCACTAAGTTAACTATATGTGGTTTTCACTAAGTGAATTTATTTTTCAAATAATTGTTGAATAAAATGAGAAGTGAAACCTAGAATTTTCCAAATAGAAATCTAGTCATTTTCGGTGGGTACAAAATATGAAGTAAGTTGCATTCGTTGATCTACCGAGTAATCCTTGTTTGGAGAATAACTCCTGATATGTTTCATCAATTCCATCTAATTGAAAATATTTTTCCCTTGGCTAACTGATGAGTTATGGGCTAGGGGACCTAAGCTGAACCCCTACGAGATGAACAAACCAAGTCCAACAAAGAGTCCGACTTTAGGAATTCGATGCTTAAGTCAATTGATGTAGTGCCATCATAATGATCATTATAATAATTCTCCTGCTCTTCCCAACTATTAATCTCATAGAATTTCAGTTGTGTCAGCTTGGGGAAAGCAACAACTACTGGCGAAGGAGAAGCAGCAGAAGAAGATGATGGTGATATCTCATTTTTACTGTCACCAATTTGAGTTTCTATTCCTAAAAGGTCTGGCCTCCCTTTTTTAACACCCCTCGTCAAAGCCATTCGGCCAGGAATCCATCTATAAAGTATGAAATATTCAAAGGCCCTTTAGCCGATTGGCATTCTGTTTTTTTCATTGAAATAAAGTTATGGCTACACATCCTTGTCCTATCAATTTTGTTTCGACCTGAAAAATATATCATTACAAAGTTCACACCTGCGAAACGATATATATATTATGATTAGATGTTGAACGCATGCATTACCGATCCTTTTTTAGGATGATAATGGAAGCTCTATTCTCTTTCTTTGCTTTTCCAAAAAAGTTTTAAAAGATGCTCTCATTATTCTTGTATAGGTTTGCGTTAAATATAAATTTGGATTGCATATTTTTGTTTTGATAAATTTTGGTCATAAACTTTTAAAATTTGGTTTTAGATTTCGATTTTAATCAATTTAAAATAGATTAAGGCTGCAGTTTAATTTCTAGCATCCATAACCTAACCTGGTGCAAAAACAGCGCATATAAACAATAGTAGAAAAACCTGATCAGGATAGAGACAATGATCGATGGGTTCCAAGTGTTTTGTTTTGGTCATGTCCATCATGATTAATAATTTGTTGGGTAAAAGACCACAACGTATCCTGCCGACGTCTATCTATTTTTTTGGCAGGACCTCCCCTATAATAGTACGGATATTAGGCCTAGACATAGGCTAAATTATTAGTCAATTTGTTCTCTGTCCTGACCCATCTTTTCTTCCGTGATTTGATCCCAACGGCATATGGTATGGTTGCTTTAGTGGTAGAAGCAAGCGCATTAGTCAAAAGGAGCGGAAGACAGAGGACATGAAATGGATGACACAGGTTTCCGGCCTCGCGAGCTTTGGACGGTCCTGATTGGAGAGAGGGAAGCAAAAAAGTACACGCAACGAGCATTATTAAAAAATTAATTTTTTAAACTCTTGATCCAACGCCCCTATTCCATTACACAAAAAAAAAAAAAACAAAACTAACCACACCCTCGCCCCGCTCTTGTATCGAGCAAAAGCTTGGTACAGGAACGCGGACCCCAGAGGACCGAGTGTGAAAACGTTCGTTTACGTTACCGCGTTGATTATTAAGACAAAGTTGTTCCATTGTATATTATTTTAGTTTATTGCTCTATTAAAATATCGCGATATTTAATATTAAATTTATAATTTATTGATTTATAATTTATATTTAATTAAGTAAATTATTAAATTAAATTTAAATTATTTGTTGCATTTTGTTTTATTTGTTTGTTAATGACATAAAATATACATTTTAATCAGTAAATAATAAATTTTTTAATTAAAAATGTCACAATAATAATTTTTAACTTTTTTATTTATTCATAATAAAAAAATATAAATTATTAAATTAATTTAAAATTATCAATTTAACATAATTTGATTAATTTTTTAAAATTTAATTAGGCTACTTTGTTCCCAACATTGGGAAAGGTAATTATGCATCTTAACTTTCAAACCCTTTTTTTTACTTTTTCGGCGGATATTGTGCAAAACCCTTACCTCAATGGAAATGTAGGTGGGTCCATCGGCCTACTGACTTGAGCAATAGAAATAGGCTGTGTTGGGCAAATGGACTCCAAGCCCATAAATTGTTCTACTCAACTTTATTCATTTCCCTAAAAATTACCAAACCTTTTATCTACACAAAAAAATAGCCAAGTATGTCACCTCACGAACTCACTAATCACTACTTATAGTGTAATGGTTATTAAATGTAAAATTTAAGGTTAAAATCTAAGGAATTTTGAACATAATTTTTCATTATAGTTAAATTCCTTGCCTTTAATTCAAATAGACCAAAACAAAAAATCTTAAAAATTATATTCACACTCATCACATAATGAGTTGGTCTTTTCATTAAAAGTGTTCACTTCACTCCATCAAAGTAGCAAGAATTAGTCATTTTGATAATTATGTATGCTTTAAATATATAAACGGATTAACAATTATAATAAATAATCTATTAATTCTTAAAAGAATATGGTTAATGATGACAAACTTTTTTTTTTATATATATAAAATATCTCTCATAAAATATTTTGAAATGACATTGATTTGAATTTTGACTTAGAAATATTGTGGACATTTTCAAAGCTCATTATAGTCCTTTAATATCCATAGATACCTTTTTAGCACTTATTAGCAATACATTTACTTTGTGTGCTTAATACAACAAAATGACACTCTCTAGTTATATCAATTACATACATTTATGCTAATAACAAGTGCTACAAGAATATGCTACAAGAATTGTAAGCATTAATGTAGTAGTAAACTTACTCTAATATAATTTGGATGACGGGCAGTATAAGGTTGCAACATTGGCAACAAGGACGTATGATTGGTCATTTAAATGTTGATAGTCCAAATATTAGTTGCACGACATCCATGGCTGTAACAAAATAGCACAGATGAGTCTTAAATATCTTATAATAGTTAGCACTGACTCTTATTGTCATGATTTTTATTTATGTCATAATTTAACTTTTCAGGATTATTTAGTTCCTAATTCGTAATCAAAATCACAATAAAAATAAGAATCAAATGGAATCAGAACTAGAATAATTAATTTAAAAATATATTTAGGTTATTCAGAAAAAAAATTAAATTCTTTTTGTAACCATTTGACTTAATTCAAAATTGAACTTAAAATCAAATATACTATAATATTTATATTTCAGTTAACATAAGATAAATGTTACTAAAATTTAAAAAATAATGAAATGTATATAAAAAATTATGAAATGTACAAAAGTATTATAATATAATATTAAAATGGAATCATGTGACTCGTAATATGTGAGCCTTGTGTTAAGATTTTAAGTATGAGTGAGAAATCTCACATTAGAAAGGAGAAAGAAAAGTGAGTAACATATAAGTGGGAATGACTTATAAATCTAATATCTTAAAGTTTGGGTTAAGATGTGTTGTCAAGCCCATGAGTTTGATTTTGAGTTCTTTTCCTAACAAGTGGTATCAAAGTCAAGTTGGCAAATATGGATGACGTATATTTTTTATTGTTATTGCTCTTATATGGAAGAAATAGATGAATTATACTCATCAAAAGCAAAAGACCCAAGTATAGTGGTAAGAAATGACTCCATAATAAGAGAGAAAGAGATGTGGGTTTTTGACATGTTCGAGGATAGTAAATCCAATGCGAAAAAGAGAGAGATTCATAGTTAATAGGGAGATTGTTAGGATTTCATGTATGAGGTGAAATGGTAAGACATGATTTCAAAATAAGAGAGATAACATATATGCATATGAGTGTGACACTTGGAATATTGGTAGACACACACTTCGGATCAAGTATGGTAAGGTTGGCTCGTGAGTGGGCTTGGTGGAATGGTAATAAGATCTTTGCACAAATTTAAGGAGAGTAGGCCAAATGTAAAAGAAATTCACACTTGAGGGAGAGATTGTTAGGATTTTAAGTATGAATGTATGAATTGTGTGGTTAAAAGAATCCCATATTGCAATAAAGAGAGAGAAGTAAGTAATATATAAAAGGAGATTATTAAAATTTCAATATTAAAATTTCTAGTGCGAATGTGTGAATTGTATGGTTAAAAGAATTTTACATTGGAAAAGAGAGAGAAGAGTAAAAAAGGAAAAACTAATAAACTTAATGCTTTAAAGTTTTGAGTGGAAATGTAATATCAAACCTATGAGTTTATTATTTATTCAAACTTTACTCTGATTTCTCCCTTGTTTTACGCTCTTGTGTTTCTTTTACAAGTGATATTAGAGACATGTTCGACAAAGAGATGAATATGGATGTTGTACATTTCTTATAATTACTACCTCAATAAGGAAAAGAAGAATTACACTTAGTAGAAGTAAAAGGCCCTCATAGGCGTGATTTTAGAATAAGAGTAATAACATATATGCACTTGAGTGTGACTTCTGGAATATTGTCAGACACATGCTTCAGATCAAACGCAAAAGGTTGGCTTGCAAGCGAACTTGGTGGAGTGGTAATGGACTTTTGGTGTGTTCAAGAAAAGTAAACTCAATGTAAAAATAGACCCAATGTGAAAGAGACTCATACTTGAAGAGGAGATTATTAGGGTTTTAAGTGCCAGCGTATAAGTTGTGTGATTAAGAAATCTCATATTGGAAAAGAGATGGATAAGTAAGTAATATATATATATATAAAGGACTTATAAATCCAATACCTTAATATTTTAAGTTAAAATGTGGTGTCAAACTTATAAATCTATTACTTATTTAGATTTTATGCAAATTTCTCTCTAATTTTAAACTTATCAATTAGTCTCAATTTACATTTACAAAACATTGGAGAAAATAGCATAACAGAGATTATGAGAGTCTATAGAATAAATGGCTTCAGAGAATTGGTTGCCATTGCTTGCAAAGTCAAAAGAGATTATGTGATTAATATATGTGAGAATAAGGCTACTACTTAAGCATATTTATATTTGTTGCAATAAGGATCAAATGTGTGTTGATTTGAAAAATTGGCAAAATTAATTAATCTTATCACTTGTTAAATTAATTAACTTGAATTAATTGATTCACTGGTCATAATTAATTGATATTAAGTCATGGTTTCAATCTCTTTATGTTATAATTATCTTCTTTACTTTATACATGTTAGCCTCTGCCATGCGTTTATTGCTTGATATAAAAATAATTGATTTTATAGTTCTGTTATTTTTTAAATTCATATGGGCTATTCAAACAATGAATCAATACATAGCATAATCCTAATTTCTGACCAAATGGCCAACTTAGTGACAATGACAATATGAATGATAATAAGTTCTTTTATTTTTTTTCTAATTTGAAATTCTAAAAGTTTATCAATTCATTTTTTATACTCAGTAGAAATATCATACAGATAAAAGTGAATGAATTTAAGGTTAATGTAAATTCACATATTATACAATTATAACTGTTGATTATTTATTTTTAATCATTTGATAAATAATTTCAATTAACGATAGAGACCACAAACAAGATCATTGTCTATCTTATGATCCATTGACCTACATTCAAGTAATAAATATCTTTCTTATTATAGAATTTAATGTCGAACAACAATTATTAGCTATGACATTATTTCTCACCCATGACCTTAAAGTATTAGGTTGTAAATCTTTAGTTACTTATATGTTATTTATTTATTATTTCTTTTTTCAATATATTTAACAAACTTGTAACTATTAGAGATATTTTTAGAGTTTAAATTTCAAATTTGAGTACTAGTTTAAGCCAATTAACCTAAAAAAAAGTATTTCAAAAATTAAAATATATAAAAAGATTAGACGAATTTCTTTAATTATTGAGAGATATATAATTATGGGCCTTCCAAGTTTACGAAAAAATATCAATTTGTAAAATTAAATAGAGTTTACAAGTTTATGTTTTAAAATTTATGTAATCTATATTTTCCCACAAAATTTTAAGGACATTAATTTTACAGTTAATCTGCGCTAAAAATTAATAATCCAATGTTTATGGTCATCGGACTTTGTTGAATTGGTGAGAAGTACATGAGAACTTGTTTATTAGGAACTCTAGTAATTAAAAACTTAAAACTTTTGTTTTCAAAATCTTAGATTATAATAGTGTGACAACTTTTCTTTTGTAGTTCACGGCTCATTGAACTTCCTAATAAACCAAACAAAAAAAAAAAAGGTCCATGGGGACCTGCCCTCAATACGCTTATATAAGCTACTGTTTTATGGTTATCTTCCCTGGCCTGCTAAACATAGACTTTCCCTTTTCTGACTCATCCGAATGAAATTCCATATTTTATGAGAATTTGAAGGGTTCGTGGTTTGCTTGGTCATATAACATAATTCAAATTTCAACAATTTGATTCAATCATGCTTATTATTACTAATACACGTAACTAACAACATTGTATACATTGGATCCGAGAATTTAACATTCAATTCATTTCATGCATGCTAATACAGATACTATATTTATATACGCACAGACTCACACTTACGTGTAAAACAAAATGCTAGGAGCAAGAAGACACTCTCCTTATTAGTTTGGGACTTTTCTTTTTCCATTTCACCGATACGTATGTGTCAATTCTCAAAAGCAACTAAAAGCTTGGCAATAAATTCGACTCGATTTTTATACTGAGTCGGACAAGAATCAACAACCACATCTGCAGCATCGGCCGGGCGGCGCAGGCTCGCAGCACACGCAGAGAGGACAATATACGGGTTCTGGCGGAGGTGGTCCGGCGTGACGGACAACTGTAAGATAATTAATGAAAGCATATCAGAGTTAATTAATCTCAATTTCTTGATGGTGAAAAAGAGAGCGTCCCACACTTGGGGGTGTCGAGAAGTCAAATGTACTTGAACATGTAATATGCAGGTCTCAGTGGACTAACATTACGATTACCCTAAGACTCATCCTTAAATTTCTTCTTGAAAGTGAATATATATAAATTTTTTGTTACGATGGATATAATAAATAATTACCTTCTCGATTTGGCCGAGCTGCTTCACATGGTGATACAGATGTAGACAATGCCAAGGCAAAGATGAAGAGAGTGATCATAAATTGAACAAAAGGCTTCAAAGAATTTCTTGCCATAGTTTGCAACTATGAAGGAATTAATAGGATATATTGATCAGTACGAGAAATATAAGATTAGAGCGATCTGGGTGTGGGTGCTTGAGGTAGCCTATCTGTCTCTTAATTTCAAAAAAGAACACTATTAATTCAATAATTCTTGGTCACGGAGATCCAATCAGCAGCCGCAACTAGTTGATTACTTGATATAAAAATCTTTGAATTTTCTCTTGGGTGATAATTGAATCCACATGGGTAGTTCAATCCAGGAATCAAAATTGGAAACATTCTGGTCAAACGTGCCTGAATGTTGCCTTGAAGGTTGAAAGTTCAAGGCTTTCACGCAAATCAGCTGCAAGAATTGTCAACCACGCAATGCGTGGAAACAATTTCATTTTTCTGTTTTTTTTTTTTTGCCTTAAATTTCCATAGAAACCCAATGTAAGTATATTACCACCATAATGTTTTCGGTATTACATTTCATATTAAGCGTCAATGCCGTTTGCATCAAAGTCTCCATAGAGTTGGTTAGATGCACCCAGGCCCATGGAGCACACTCCGTGATTTCCAGTCGAGTGATCAGCCACTCCTATAACTGCAAGGAGCAGGACTACAGAGTTTTGTTACATTACATAAACAAAAGCCGAATTGTTTTAAACGACTTTCTGAGGCCCAAATAAGACAATCGCTTGGATAGGGCCTGAACTAGAGGCCTGGCCTGAATCCAGATATCTGCACCACAATTCTCAAGTTGGGAAATTCTTTCCAATTCACATCATAGATATACTTTAGCCCAAAGGGCGTAAACACATATTTCCGAAGAACAACGACCAGCAAGTTGCCATTTATTACCCAGTATCCATACTGACTATTATTTCCCACTCAACTCAAAACATGAACCACAGTACTACAATAAAATACTATTCATCAAGATCTTTCTAACATCTTGGATGAGGAAGGATGCAGCGCAACAGCTCCAAAATGCCTTCTGATCTTTGAAAAGCAGATAATGTGTCTTGATGTTCAGATGTTCTGAAGGACTAATCACCATTTAAGTTTCTCAGGGAAGTACTGCAACAGAAGATTGTATTTGCCTTGAAAACCAGAACAAAAGGGCAATCAACTTAATGGGATTGATCATCAAGCGGTGCTTACTTTTTTTATGAGGGAGAGGTAATATGGCTTCACCTTTTCCACATCAATTCTCACTTTGCTTTTGCTATAAAGGTCATACTTGCTGCAAATTTCGAGAAAAAAAATTTGTTGTAATTTCCGCATTAATCGGTAACTAAAATGACAATAAATTGAGTAGTGCCACCAATGAAGAGAAATTTACAAGATTACCTGAATATTAGGAGCCATTTCAAATTTTCATTATCCTCTTCATTCAGCAAATATTTATATGCTCCTGACCTATGCAATGCTGCAATATAATATACCTCATAAGACTAAATATATATATATACACACACACACAACTACAAATAGCCTAAAAAATTTACCAATCAAACTCGTGATTTTCCAGTCACAAAGGAGCAAACTTACAGTTGCAATAAGAACAAGAAGAACAATAAGACTTCTTTTTGAAAACAGCGATTTTGATGCAGAATGTTTGCTTTTGCACTTACCGTAAAAGGAATGGTATCTGATGATGAAAAGACCAGCTGAAGGAAGAGTTGTTTTGTTCCCCTTAGCCACCTGAAAGTTGCAGGTAACAGAGAATTTGGATTATGTAAAGGCACTTTATAAATTAAGGAGTTTCATAACATCATCACCACAGAATTGGTTACCAGATACATGTAATCATCATGTCCCCATGACATCATAACATTGTCCAATCCACACCCTTCTGAGTAAACCCCATATTTGGTGTTGTAAGCAGGGTTGTTATAGTCAGGATTCTGCTCAAAGTGCTGTGGCAACAATCAACAATGAGAAAGATATTTCAGAGCTTAGCAGCCAGTAATTCCATTATGTGTTTCCAAATATCGACTTAATAATTTTGCTTGTGGCATAGTCTTATGTGAAGAATAACATCTTTTGGTAAGCAAACCTTGTGATGAACAATTGATTTATCAAAAGCACAGCCGACTGGATAAGTGTCACCTGGCATATAGATCATGAAAAATTGTGAATTATTAGCATAATTTTGTAGCTGCATTTCCAACAAATGACTGCTTTTGAGGCCATGATTCTCACCTACAACAGCCCATTGAGGAAGGTCCCCAAAGCTGGACAGAAGAAGCACCTTTCCAAGATCTAAAACGCACAAACATGCAAGTTAGATTTAGTTTTCAGCTGATAAAATAGATATAGCAAGTAAAATGATTACCATGAATAAGCCCAGTTAAGTGGAGCCAGTCTTCATCGGGATAGTCCTTTCTCAAGGCTTCAGCTGTTTGCAACAAATGCTCAATTTGGGGTTCATCCAGGTCAGGATCACTCTCATCCACAACATCATTAAGCAATTCACAGCATTCCCAGATGCTCATCTCCACCCTGTTCAACTTTCCATACCCTTGTCTCATCCTTTTCACCTACAATTATTATCATATTAATACTACATTAAGCAAGCAAACAAGTCAATTACATAATGTGCTTGTTTTGGAGGATGAAACATCGGTTCGAGTCGAAAGACACTTTTTCGTGCTGAATCTTCCCCAAACCTCCACGGTCTGGGAGTCTCTCATGTTCTCGTGCACTTCTTTTGCCATGTTAAAAGATGGCATGAACATAATGGCAATTGTGCTTACAAAATCATAGGTCTGGTTGATGTGATTGATCCGGTAGAAAGTCTCCACACCAGGCTGCCTCTCGCCTTCACCATTATAATTTCTATTTAATAGCAACATGTTAATTAGATCCACCATGAGTGAAAAAAAAAAAAAAATCAAACATAATGAGACTTTGGGATTAATGCAGATGCCAAATTGAAGAAAAAAAAAAAAACTAATGATCCAAGTTATTTTTTCACTTTTTCGTTTCCGTTTCTTTCTTTTGCAAATTATTTTCTATTATACCATCAAACAATCCAAGTTATTGATGCTCTTTTTTTTGTTTTTTTCGCCATCGAAGTGTCGAATTTCCGTGACAGGTAAAAGAATATGCCTCTTTAATTTCAATTTGCCACAAGCATAATTCACAATTTGCCTTGTTGTTTATAAGTTTTATGCCATCAAATTTTCTGGATTATATTTAATTGCATTTACTTTTAAAACAAAGAGAAAAAAGAAAAAAAAAACAAACTGTTTAAAGAGAATTGGATTTAGACCGAAAACTTTGGCCAAAAGTGTTGGTCTGTGGCACCACAAATCCGCTGTCCAACACCAATTCTTTTTCGTCCTCAGGGATCTTCTTTTCCTCCATTACAACCCCTGTAATTGATGAAGGGTACATCGTATTTGGAAACTATATATAAAATTTGCAAACTTCACACACACAAACACAGATATATATAACTAAAATCGTTGCCTAAAAACATATAAAGAAGGCCAAAAATCAGTTTATAAGTACATAAAAAAAATAATATCTAAGCAATGTTTAATATAAGAAAAAAAAACCCATTTCACAAAAAAAAAAAAAATCAACCTTTGAGTTACGAGACTTTCTTAGATCAAACCCAAAACATGAACAATAAAAACCATAATTGGATGGAAAAAAAAAATTGGGAGGAAAAAGGTAAAGGAGAGGCCAAGAAGGAAAAATAAAGATGTACCAATTTCTGGCTGACCAACGATAATACTCATCCTAAAGCAAAACCAAACCAAACCCCACAATCTCAACAAGAAAAATATACAGAAACTGAATGGTGGCGATTGGGCTAGAGGAGGTGGGGTTATTTATATTCTCACCGGAGAGTCCTTCATTGAGAATTCACAGATCATGAGTACTTGCCTGAAAACTTAGAAAGTTAATTCCTTACAAGTAATTATGATTAGGGTTTATCAAGTAGGCAGTTTTAGTTACTCCTTATCCCTATAAACAAGGGATTAAAATTCAAAAGGACTCCTAATCAATAACCAATATAAACTTTATATTGGTTTTGTACCTATCTTCTAATTTGAAGCAACTTTTGCTACATGCACAAGCTTTTCTTGGATAGGATATCTCGAAAATTTGAACGTACAAGTTTTAGATGAGAAAACATAGTTATAAAATATAGGAGAATTATCTTCTTATATAATAAAAAAGGAAGTGAATAATTTTTTCTTATTTGTTCCAAAATATTATTTGATTCAATTAATAGTAAATAATTCGATAAAATTTGTGAATTAGTTAGATAAATAAATTTATTATTATTATTATTATTATTATTATTATTATTATTATTATTATTTGATTTGAGTAAAAAATTTACTTTATCACTGATTTTATAATTAATGATTAAAGTTAATTAATTATTATTAAATAACTTTTTATCCTCCAATATCTGAGTTAATCATGTAGCTTTTAGCTTAAGTATAATAATAAATTTTATCAAATTATTTCTTTTTTTATCGTAATTTAAATATTTTTAATATATTAAATTTAAATTTTATATTTTTTGAAAATTTAAAAAAACTAAAATTTGAACAAATATTTCCCTAAAATTTGACTGATTTAAAAAAATAATTCATGCCTAATATTTGTGATATCCTTTTCTTCTTTTTATTTTTTCCCTTACATTTTCGGTTAATTAGCCAAAAGATATTTTTTTTCTTTTTCCCTACCAAAGGATATCTTCAATGTCATTGCCAACTCAACTCCTCCTTAAACGCCACAATTTTTACCTGCTACAAGTCGGTCAAGTTTTATTAAGAAAATTAACAGTAAACAAAATTTGAAGAGAAAGCTAAAACGAAATAAGAATCTAAACCAAAGTGATAAAATTAAATTATCTAATAGTTTCTTGTTTTGTTAAACTATCTACAATGAAATTATTTCCTTCTTTCACACTATCTTGTTTCTATTAGGCATCCCAAAAGCTACAAATTGGGAACGAATATGACCCCTTAATATTTTAACTTTTCTTTTTTTTGGTAAATTAATATTTTGATTAAAGTATAACGGATTATAATAATTTTGACATAAAACGAAGGATGCATAAATGAATATTAATTTTGTTTTAGGATTTCTAATAGAAAGATAGTAATGGTCATCTTATCAAAGTATCTCACAATAACTTAGAATTACACCATTGAGATTTACTATGATATTTTGATATAAAAAAGATACTAATAATATTAAAATTATTGATTATTGATTATATATTATAATTTTTATTATTAATTTTCATCGTGTATCAAACACTTGTAGATATTCAATTGACTATCATCATAATATTAACTATTGGAGTATTTCCTTAGAACTAAAACTCTAATTTTGCAAAGTACTCTAGTTTGCAGATTTAGCACATACAATTTTTTTTTTACATTGTAATGCAATATATCAGTAGTTAGGAGAGAAGACATAAAAAGGCAATTTTTTTCTTTTATTTTTTATTTTTTAACTTGTTAATCTGTTGTATACTTGTATTCATAATTTTATTTTCAGATTTTTCTACAGAAAGATTGATATCTAATTGATAAGAATGAAAACAAAAAAAAATCATCTTCTCACCAATTAGGTATAACTTTGCAGATACATTTAAAGTATTAATGCCATATAAAACGATCAACCAACCATGTGTGCTGTCTGATACGGAAGTTACGCAAACCATAAAGAAATGATTTGCAATTGCGAGGTCATTTTCCCCACAGAGGACAGCCATGCTAGCTGTTAGCCGCCCAACTAAGTAAAAATATCTACTGGATTCTCTGTTTTTTTTTTTTCTTTTTTTCAGCTTGAAAAACCAACCAACGCTTCCGAACGTTTTGAGACATTATGCATTGAACGAGTTAATTGTATAATCAACGATTATTGTATTGTCTCAAGATTGCTTTTACAGGCTCACGTCCTTCTTCTTGTGTCACCTTGCTTGCGTCCGTGCAACATTAATGTCTTGCTTAATGTCTTCAATTGTCCGCTGGTAATGACTTTCCATTTTCTCCCAAGGTCGTGTGGAAGACATTAGAATCGTTTTGAGAGTTTCATAGTAATTCAACTTGAAGTTTTGAGAGTGTCGAATTTTAGTAAAATTAGTCGGAAGTTTTGAATGGATTGTGCTTGACCATAGAGTAATATCTATTTACACCAATTCACCAGAACATGGGTCCCCTCCGATTTACTATTCGATGGAGGTCGAAGAAACGGGACAAACAAAAAAAAGGTTAAAATTTAAATACAAAATTAATAAAATTTAACAAAAAAATTTAATAAAAATATTTCAATTAAACATAAATAAAGTATTATATTTTTATTTATTAATAAATTTATTAAATTATAAATAATATAATAAAAAAAATATATATTTTTTTTATAAATTTCTTAAAAACTCTTAAGGCATCGCGAGAGACATTCCTTGTTTGTTCTTTTTGAGTTTTTTTTTTTTTTTTTGTTTTATAAATGAAAAAAGAAAATTGGGTTTTTATTCGCTCAGAGAATGGCCCAACTGGCCGAGCATTTGTTCGGCCCAACTGACTTCTTCACTGCTTGCTAGTCTGTCGTACCATTCTGACTCTCCGTCCCAATTAAACCGGTTCATCCATTGGCAAAGACAATTCCCTCTTGTGCTTATTGGGAATATACAACCAAAAAAAAACAAAAAACGAAAATTAAGAATTCATCCACGATGTTTCACGATTTTCGAATCTGTATTCACTTTTTTCATTTTTTCAAAATATTCTTCGACTTTATGTCTATTAGTCAGAATTGACACACTAACCAATCAATTAATTTCTTTTGCTAGAATATCAGCTCGATCGAGCTCCTCAGAACTGAGCTCCATATCTAATAATGTCCAATTACAAGTGATACGCCCGCGCAATGCGTGGACAATTTTTTTTGGCCTTTAGTTGTCCGAAGATATACGCATTCCTAAGTGATTCACACACCCTTTTCTTTCTTTTTTATGTGAAAAAATGCACCATTTTCTTTTGGTGTACTCAACTCATACATTGTTCTATAATAACAAAGACGACATCACTTGAAGAGTGTTGTTGATAGCACAGACAATATTACGAGGAAAAGAGCATTTGTATGTGTTTTACTGTTTAATTAACTAATCAAGAAAGGTTAGTGTAGCATGAAAAAAAAAAGAAAAAGAAAAAGAAAAACCCAAGAAGGGTTAGTTTAGTTGGCATGTCACCCTTGCCGAGAGCACTTCAGGAGTAAAATCTTGGATGCACCAGGCAAATGTAGAAAAGTCTATTAAATATTAATTTTCTCGATTTAAATTATAATTAAATGTTAAACTTCTGACATTTTACTTAGTTTTTGGAAGAATGCTTTTCCTTAAAAGCCAAAGCAAGTGAAAAATGGATCCACCATTAACATAACACAGACAAGAGGAAGAAGCACATTGGATCCACCATAAGTTTTCCAAAGAAGGGGCAGTCCCCGCCGGATTGCAAATTGTCATGAAGGGATTTGATTGTCTTCAAATTCCTCACAATACCCACTGCAATTCTCTCTAACCAAGCCCCATCCTCCTCTCTTGTTTCACAGGAGAACACCCACTCTTCCTCGGATGCTAACTTAAAGTATAATTATTTGGACCCCATTGTATAATTAACACTTTAAGCTTTAATTCGTCACAGAAAGTTTTACCTTTGATATTAATACTATATATGTCAACTTATCAAAATTTATTAAATTTATGAAACAACCATTAAAGTACAAATTTTAGTATAATGATAAAATTATTGTATTGTTAATTAAAAATTACAAATTTATTTTACAAAAAAAAACAGAAATAAAATTAGGTACATATTACTTTCTCGAGACCCCCAACATACATTTCTCTCTGGAAAACAACCCCTAGTAAAAGAAGAAAAAGGAGTCAGATAAAGCTTTCTAAGATTCCACCTCTGTCAAAATTATGACGAGAAGTGGCTGGTGGGGCATTATGGAACCCAGCTATTATGTATAAATGGACAAAGATGTCAATTAATTGATAACTTTAATTGGTCTTCAGTGTGGCCACAGGACAGGGAAGATCTAATTATCCATCTTTTTCCATTCCACTACTTTCCATTTCAGGTCGTATCTGTCTTCATGTTTGTCTCCGTGGGATGAAAAACTCCACATGGCCACCATCAATTTCCCAGTTGAAGTTTTGGGGTTCTCTGGAGTACTGGTTCAATTATAAGATGGTCCACCCTCGTACGTGCTGCAATTTTTCATCATATTTTTCTGTGCTTCCAAAGGATACACGAAATCTTGAATTTAACTTCACATTGAATCTAAGCAAATTTTATACCGCACATTAACTAGTTTTCAAACGCAAGTAATATTTGCACATTCGTAAGTGATATGTGCTTATAAATTATTGCAGATATAGTTCGAAAGGCGACATAGATAAGTACATTTCATATTTGAGATTTTGTGGGTTACATGCACGATTTCAAGTTGAAATTTTTTAATTGCATTTAATGTTTTAAGTGAGTTATAAGAGTAAAAATGTACTAATTTAATCTAAAAGGAATTCCTCGTCATAAAAAACAAAGACAACATTACTCAAATAGTGTTGATGATATACCAGTACAGATAATTAGGCGTTGAAAAGAGTATTGGTTTGTGTTTTACTGTTTAATAACCAACCAATAAATGTTAGTCGAGCCATATGAAAATAGTTAAGAAGGGTAGTCATGCAGTGCTTAATAAATGTATGGTAGGAACTATAAATATATATTTAACGATAGAAAAACTTGCATTTGCTTAAGAAACCTATCATTATATTCTAAAATTATATAGAAGATTTCCCCCTTGAAATCAAATAATTATTCTCAATAATTAATTTTTCATTGAAACATTTCATAATTTTTGTGGGTTCTTTTTCGAATGAATTTCTATGGGATACTGATTTCGATAATGACTAGTTTTATTTTAATGTAGAAGAAATTTATGATTAATATAATATATAAAAGATTACCTCCTTAATAAATCTTGATTTAATTTATAAAAAAGAATAAAATATGATCTTGTGTTGTATCATGTCCAAGTCCCAGCATCTATGCATCATAGTAGGATAGTTACTTCATTTGAATGAACATTCATTCAATCACTTGTGCGAAAGTAACTGTCTATTAACTTTCACTACTTGCCATGCATTTCTCACAAGGATTTTATTTCATAAACGCATCTTTCCCTTGGCATGAGCTGGTCAGGTGATTTAAGATTAATGTAACTGTTAATTACACATTTTAGTTTCGATGATTGTAAATATATAACTAATAAGTATAATAGTGTTACGTGAAACTTTCGTATAACCGAGTTCGTCTGCATCACTTTTCCGACGTGACTTTTAACATTTCTGTTCTTATAAATAGTGCCTCAATTTTCTCTCTTTTTTATCAGAGGTTTGAATTCAATTTGTTCTTCTTTCTTCAGGCAATCATGGCCACGAAGTCTTGGTCATTTGCAATACTCATCGTGACCATCTCCTTCTTTGTCTCCATTCTCGCAGGAAATGCAGTGCGAGTACCGTTTCCCTCGCAGCATTTCCCCAAGCCGATCGCGAAACATCACAACATCACGGATATAGAATCCGTTTCAGCAGGATATGCTTTTGTTTTGAACCTGTATCCATTTGTAGGCCAAACATGGCACGGTGAATGCTTTCAGGACAACTACGGTTATGTGACGTATACGGGAGATGCAGCCCTTGGCTATGTTGTTATTAATGTAAAATTTGAGATTGATTCTTTCGTTGGTTTTTGATTTTTGCCACAGGAATGCTAAGTTTTTGTGATGTCTTACTTCCAGCCTTCAAACTCAACAAGCGCTTGGTGTACGGATTATTATGAATTTAAAGTCGGAGACCAAACTATTGGAACGGACAGCATTTTCTCTGCGTTATATCCTCATAAAACTGCCTTCGATTCATCCGACAGTGAATTAAGAAAATATGTAAGTTTTCTCACTTCCAATCATTCACGAATTTCTCCATTTTATAGCAGCTTTAACGCTTATATATTTTTAATGACACCAGATTAAAGCACATGGGGTTGCTGTTTATATGTGGAAAAATGGGCTTAATGTCGACCGTAACCGAAAAGAAGAAGCCTTCGAAGAACGTCTTCAACCTAGTAGGGTTGCCGATGTCACCGATGTTGCTCATGTTCAGCCAGAGGATAAGAGTTACTCAGCAGCGTGAGTGGCAACCATGCAAGGAAACAAAATAAAGGCTGTCACTTTTATTGTAAATAATGTGTTTGTGTTTGTGTGTTTCAATTTCGGTTGAATGAGTGAGATTTCTCATTTCAGTGTGGGTGTCGCTTGGTTGTACACAAGGAGGAAGTATCTTATTATTATAAGATCTATGAAGTCATGGCTTACACTTATTCTAATAAATTATATATCTTTCTCTATGATTAGTTACTTCTTAACCACTTGAATGTGGACAGAGGAAGCAAGCTCTTATGAGAGATGTTGCGTTTCCAAATTTTATGAAGATCAAACAACGTATGAAAAAAAAAAGAAAAAAGGAAGAAAAAGGAAAGAAGACGATTCATAGAGTTACGAATAAAATTCTGACGATGAATGCTGGGATCATCTTGCCTCTATTTTAGATCATTAAAAAAAAGGGCCGTGACAACATAAAAAGGACTTTAAAGCGTCAATTTTTGGAAGGAAAAACGAATGGATTTTGATGTTCATTTACGGTAAGTCCAAAAGGTATTGCCAACAAATCAACCACAGATTCAAGGGTTGACAAAAAGAAAAGAAACCAATTAATATAATTTTATGGTTTTTGAGTCATCTCTAGAGCTCCTTGATATTACGGTGATATATTTTATCGTGTCCTAAAAATAAGGGTGATATTGAGTAGATGCCAACCTTCTCAAGATCTGTGGGAGATTTGGGAGTCCTTTTCTGGCAGCTAGAAATGACTCAAATTGATTATTAAATGCAGGAATCCCCCATATATCCTGCTAAAAGCAATTACAGTGAAGAAGCAACAAGAGAACTAAAAGGCCGGCTGCCTCACCCGCACGGCCTTAGCAATCTAAAAATAAGAAAAAAAACAGAGAAAGCTTCCACTTGGCCCCAAACAAAAGAAAAAAGACTTTTTTCATTACCACAAAAATTCACAGAGAGATAAAAGTTCTTTGATTGCTACTTCCAAGACCATCAGTAGCCGTGATTCCCTCTAGAAAGTTAGCGAAACAGTGGCCATGGAAAACGACAAAAGTCGATCATATCAAGAAAATCAAATTAAAATTCTTGGACAACGTCGATAATAGCAAGGGCTGAAAAGGGAATGGCGTTAGGTAGTTGCTGAGTTGAACAGTCTAATCCACCTGGGGTCTTGAACTTTGATTGCAGATCGAATTCTAGGCTAAGAAAAGGAAGGCTGTTTGTTTCTTACACTATGTAATATAAGGATCAATGATGTTTCCACTTTCACCATGTTATTGATGTCATGCAAATTGTAATTTTTGAAAAATATGATAGTTGAAACTTATATAGAGTATACTGCAACACTACTAAAGTATTCGTCCCACATTTAACTAATGTCGGTCACATAAATTTTGTCTGGCCACTCTATTCTATTATGTATTAAATTTGAGATAAAATTTAATTATTTTAAATATCTCTTAACTAAGATTTCCCAAATCAACTTAAATCTACATCTCCCTCTCCTTTCTAGCCCCCGACCCCATCAGATGTGTAGTTACTTTTATCAAGAAAGATGATTTTTTGTATTCCCTAACATCATCTGGGCTCCCAAAAAAAAGGGGGGGGGAGGATGGTGCAAACTAGAGTTCGAATGGTTGTGACAGAAAGTGGTAAGCAGAACTTGGAGAGATTATTCTCGATTTCTTCAAAAAGAAGCAGCTTTCCAATGGGTTTTTAAAAGGATGATTTTTTGCTTGTTGGGCTTCCTTGAAAATTCAGATTGATTCCCCTTTGTTTTGCTTCTAGGCCTGTGGATTTTGCTGTTATGGTGGATTGTGTTTTATTCAGAGTAGCCCATTTGGCTCAAGGGTCCAACCTTGCCACCAACCTTGGTCATCAACCTTGTTTTGTGTCTAAGTGAGCTTTATTATGTCCAGAATAATGCTAAACATTACGAAAAAAAATTTCCCGACCTATTCCGATTGCGAAAGATTTTCCTAATTTGTGGTGATTGCACTATCTTAGCTGATGGGGAAAGCCATGTTCTGTAGACCTCTCAAACTTACGCCGAAGAAAGCGCAAAATGACCATTTTCTTGGTGTCTTTAGCAGGGTGGTGGAGAGTTATTCACCTCGGCAGGGACGGTGTAGTTTTCCTGCGAGCATGACATTTTCCTCGAGCAAAAGGAGAACAAAAATGGCCACTCATGGCAGTTTCGCGAGCGTCATACCGTAAATTCAAAATGGCCATATTCCCAATCGCTACTTGCTGCTCCAAGGCAGCTGACCACGAGCATGACACTTACCTCGACAAAAGGGAAAATCGCGAAATCAATATAGCGTGGAAATTGGAATTCTATATCAGAGATACATGAATGTCAATTTATTATAATTAATATATTTTTGTATATGTAATAATTAATTATAATAAATTGGCACTTTACAACACTTATTCTTATCATTTCCTTTTTCATCTCCATTTTCACTGGACATGCATCGCGAGTTCCATTTCCCTCCCAGCATTTTCCTAATCGAATTACGGAACATGAAAACACAACGGACCTAGAATATGTTGCAGTAGGACATTCTCATTTCACAACTCTGAACACATCTGGATCACTCGAAACTGGGGAAGGCGACTGCTTTCAGTCCACCCGGGGTTTTCTCACGTATGATCAAGATCTTGGCCTTGGCACCATTGCTATTTGGGTAAAATCAAAGATAGATTTTTTTTGTTTAGTTTTAGTTTTTGCTTATAGAAATGTTGTGATATCTTAGTATTGCATGGAACGGTCAGCTGCATTTTCTGTGTTTCGTAATAGGATTCATGAACGGGGCTTTCCTCAAAATTTGGAGAATTTGTTATGTGGGTTTTGCTTGATTTGAATTGAAATAATGGCACCATATGCACCTTTTAATTACGATTATATACTTATTTTCTTGAATAAACATAAAATTTAATATACTGAAGAATATTTAGAGAAAAAAATTGTTAATTATTTGATTTGTTGTATAAAGGAATAATATTTTATTGGACACATCTTTTTTTTTTTTTTGTCCTTATTTTTCAAAGTCAGACATTCAGTATGGATCTTCACGAGTGATTAATACCATCAACCATATTCGGTTTCAGCTTTTCTGCCCTTTGATTAATGAGTCCTATTACATGCTCGGAAGATCAAGCAAAATGAGGACCAGAGTAATGTTATGCTAACTTCAGCATGGCGTTTCTAATGTTAAATTCTTTTTTAAAATTTCAAATATCTCATAAAAAATGAAAGATGTGCAACTAAAATAACAAAATATGCAATAAATTTATTAAAATATGAAGGGACCTTTAGTTATATGGTTTTTTGTTTTTGGTCATACATATTGTTGCTTTGCACATCTGAACGATAGAACTAAAATTAAAAAAAAAATAAAATTCAGAACTTTATTGTTTTTATTAAATGAGACCCAAACCTGACGAGATACTATGACCATTAATCTATACCGCTCATTAATTAGCTCTTTGCTTTTGTTTCCATTTACCTTCATTTTCTCTATTGCGACCATGAAAAAAATTGCGACAACACTTTCGGACTTCGAAAGTAAAAAGGGAGTCTTGTGCCGAGAGCTATGAATTTCTAGTTGGAGACCTTAATATAGCAACACTCACCTTTTCTACCATCGAATTGTCTCCTCATCGAACTTCCTTCTGTGCAACCGACGAGGAATGAAGAAAGAAAAGAGGTATAAGTTTCCACCTCCAATCATTCAGAAATTAAATCAAGAATTGCTCCGCAGGCTATGATATTTTTTGATTTAGGGACCCTTCCTTTTTTCTTTTTAAAATTACTTCATGACTGAATTGAAAATGTCTTCACCCTCAATATTTTGTTAAGTCTACAACTTTTTTGTTAAGTGTGATTTACAATTAGGCGTCATATAAAATTCAAAATGTTGACTGACATGATACATTAGCAATGCGTGAATATTTTTGTAAAATTTTTTAATATATATATGTTTTTAATTGCTAAATTAATTTTTTCAAAAGACTTTGTTTTTTTTTAATTAAAGAAAGAAACCCTATTATTTACTGTTAAAAAATAAAAGAAGAATATTTCAACTGTTCTTGATAACAAAATATTATGAAAAATTGAATTTAGTAATTAAAAACATTTTTTAAAAAAATTAAAAAATATTACTTACGTGTCATGTTAGTCAATATTTTGAATTTCATGTGGTACTTGATTGGAAATTATGTGACGAACCTAACAGAAAAGTGAAGGTGGAGGGCATTTTTAACTAATAAGTAGGGTATTTTTAACTGTCAGTATTAAGCGTAGGGAAGCAATTAGAAAAAAAAAAAAGAAAAAAGAAAGCAAGAAAGAAAAAGGTCCCTGAATCCAAAAACATCGTAAGGTGGATAGCAATTCTTGATTTAAGCCTTTTAATGCCAGCTGATTTGAGTTGCATGGTCTTATATATTTTCAATGACATCAGATCGATGAAAATGGAGTTGCAGTTTATATGTGGAAAAGTGAGCTTGACGTACTCAGAGAAGCATTTGAAGAACGTCCTCAACCCAAAAGGGCTACCAATGTCATCAACGTTGAAGATGTTCATTTTGAGGATAAGAGTTATCCAACAGCATGAGTGGCTTGCAACCATGTAGGGAAAGAAATTGTAAAGGCTGTTGCTTTTATTGTAATAATAAGTGCTTGTTCCTGTTGTGTGTTTCAGTTGCCGTTGTTGTTTGAATAAATCAGAATTTTCATGTTCCTATTAACATGGAATTTGTTGTTTATGTTGGTGTGATTGTCAGTTGTAGTCTTACTGTATTTAAGTTACTGTCCTTTTGATACTTGCTTTGTATTCAAGGAGGAAATTAAGGAGAAAGTAAGCAAGTTCTTACGAGAGATGTAGGGTTTCTAAAGTTGATAAGGATCATATCAGATTTCTCACTAGTCAAGAACCTATGCAACTGAAAAGAATAACTTAAATGAAGTACAAAAATAAATTACATATCAAATTTTAATACGTGTCTTCTTACAATTGTCTTGCAGTTGTGTTTTTGGTGACACTATCTAGTTGATAATTTGATATATATTGCTCCCATTGGTATAATTTTTTAGAAAATAATTTTTTGATTTATTCTAGATTTTTTCCTTGTGCAACACAAAAGAAAATAATTTTTTGGCTTTCTCTCTCTCTCTCTCTCTCTCTGTTTTTTTTAAAAGATAAATTTTAAATTCAAGATATGTCATGTGACATATTAAAAAGTGAATCTCCACAGACAAATTTTTTTCTAAGTTAATTAAAATTGACTTATGTGGACCAGCATTGACTGATGAATTCCATTCAATTTTATATGAAATTGACTAAAATAAAAAAATGTTAAACACGAACTCAACTGAAAAATACACAGAGAACGACCTACAAGTGTTCTGTGTAGTGTAAGGAACGATTTTGGCATTTAAGCTAACTTTCTTTTTTTTTTTACCCTCAAGCAAGGCGTTTAAACTAACCAAGAACTGATAGTGTTGTCGGTATTACTGATAATCCATTCTCGAAAATCCCAACCTTGTAGAGAAATGAATTTAATTAATATTCACGTATCTTTTACAGAGTGGGAAAAAAAACAAATGTTTATATATTTTCATAAATCTCATCTTTCTTTCTCAAAATAAAAAACCCAAAACTTTAAAAACATGAATATAAATTTTTAGCTGTTAGGACATCAAAATTCAATGTTTCTATTACTGTATAACATCTTTGGAAAAATCAAAAACCTGAAAGAAAAAAAGGGTGCAAATTCCAGACATCCGGTATTGGTCCAAAATCCAAAGTCCATGTGGTTTTTTTTTTTTTTGGAGGATGAGGAGTACAACATGTTTAATAAATAGAAAATTCAAATATTCACGAGATTCTAACAACTAAAGTAACCAACATCCTCATTTTTATGCAATTACATTGTTTGTTGAGGAGGGTCTTGGACAGCCTTTTGTTAAGTAAAGGTGGTAAGAAAACAAAAATGAAGATCTGCATCTGTAAAGGAAGTAACTGCCGAGGGAGGGCCTCCGCTTGTTCTCTCTGTATAGTCTAAATCTGTCAAATGTTCTAGGAAGATGGAAGACATGTTGTTAAGCTCACAATTTTATCCTTTTGGCTGGACCTTGATTGATGATTGGATCAACAGCAGGCTGTGCTTCTACTTGTTGGGCTTCAGGAACGTTTTCTGCTTCTGCAGTTATCGGAGGCATGTAGCCTTCTGGAAATGGTGGCGGAGGAGGTGCTGGCGGTAACTGCAAGACAGATAAACCCAATACAGAAAAATCTACATCAAAAGCATGACAAGAAAAACAGATAAATCCAATAGATGATGAGAGAAAAGAAGATCTTTCTTGTAAGAATGAAGTTAAGCTCAATGAATTCTTCAGTTAAAATACAACAATAATAAAAGGAAAAAAATAATGGAGCAGGACCTTCAATCTTTTTTGCCATATATCAGCTCAACCTCCTCAGACTTTCAGAGTACAGTTTTCAGTCGAGGAAGCAACAAAGACACAGCATGCTACTCGACGAGCATAGGCCAGTCATTTTTCCACTAGTTGGTGCCGCGTAATACTATATTGGGTTTCTTCCTATGGTTAATTATAAGCCAAGTGTTCATCAATTAGTTCCAACAGAATGGCTAGTGTCTACGCCAGATTTTCATTCCAATCTTTATATCCAATGGAGTAAGTATCAAACAAGCCATGGATTTAAATCCTTATTCCCTAGGAATGCTGTAGCCTGCCCAACTGCAAGCAGTATAATGCTTCAATTACACACAGCAAACAACCAAAGAATACCTTTCGCTGTAAGGACGCAAGAATGTGATCTATCCGCTTGACTTCCTTGAGGTCAACCACCTCTTTTCCAACTTTTGGTTCAGAAGTTACCCCCTCACTTTCTACATCAACTGCATCAGAAACTGCAAGGTCAGATTAATGAAACAATACCTTCTTTTCATTTTGTCTGTTTTGTTTTATGTTTTATGCAGATGCCGAGGGAGTAGGAGTGTTGGCAAAGAAATTTCTTGTAGTCAAAATCCTCCTGCCAGCCCTTAGCCCACCAAAAATGGGGAAAGTGCAATTTCTCATGAATCTTAGATCAAAGTTTAAATGAATCCAATCAAGTTGCTGAAAAAGTTCACACAGAGTCAACAATACCGCATGATTGACTACATGCATAAGGATCTAAAAGATGTTATAGGAACAACAAAAAGTATAGTCCTTGGATCTCAGAGTTTTGGGGATTTTAAAGTTTGAACACCCAATAGTTAATAACACAGTCCACATCTGGGCATTTAGATTAATAATCTAAGTCTTCGTGAGATAACATTACTTAAAAGGGTATCCCAGTACAAGGCTCCCAAATGTTATGCAGCCTTAAACCTGTTTTTACAGAAGTTTTTTTCTTGATTCAAAATCGTAACCTCCATATCACAATGGAGTATCCTTACTGTTACACCAAAACTAGCCATTCATGAGAAAGCACAACTTTGGTAACCAAAATTGATAGAGAAATTGCAATTGTTACAGATACTATGAAGACAAATATATCCAGTGAGTACTTCTTGGAACATCCATTTCAAGAACAGCATTCTAGACATTAAAAAGTAATCAACTTCCATATAGGGTAACACCCATAAATCTTAATCAATAGCCCATTACCATCAGCCAAATGCACAATAATACTAAACAACATAGTGGTTTCTAGTTAAAACATGTAACTTCCTTTGCTATTGTGAAAGCAAACTTCGAAGGCCCAACCATCATTTCAAATAAATTGAAGGTTTAGTTACTGCCCCTAATATTTTATCATTATATTCTCATCAACCCAAAGGGATGGAAGTAAAAAATGGATGATAGAAGTAGTCTCGTCATCAAGAGGACAAAAGAGAAGAAAGAGAAAAGTTAGCAGAACTGCATACCGTATCCAATCTTTTCCAGCTTTGAGGCAGCAGTAGTAAAAGCCTTTGATATATAATGCAGGGCTCGTCCCTGCCAGTAGGTATGATTTAGGATGATAAGATTGCTTACAATGGCCATTGCTGAAATATTGCATAGTTTCAAGGGCTCAATTATGAACAACAATGGCCATACCACCTTTACCATACGGAATAGCATTTTCTGGCATATACTGCATCAATTTCATCCTAAACATAACGTCCAACTAAAAATGCAAAATCAGACTTCTATTTTCTTGTTCTTTTCCCCTACATGTTCAACCAGGGATACATTCCATCAAGTTTGATTCTTTTCAACACAAAATATAACTGCTTCTCCTTGTCCAATATTTCTATATGTTTTGTTAGTGAGTCAAACCAAGCTCAGCTAAATAAGTCACAAATGATTAATGTTATCATGGAAAATTATGATCTAAGGTACAAAAAAGAAAAGCTTACAATTCGAGCAGCAAAGACATTGCTAAGCTGAGGTGCTTGGTATATTGAACCATCCAAGATATAATAACTCAACATTGGGGTGACTTTCTCAGGACCATCCCTCCTCTGCTTACGCATCACAAAAAGATGGGGCTCCATAACTTCACTCAGCATGTATTCTGTGCCAGTCATTTTCCTTCATGACCAGGAAAAAAAAAAGAGGAAAATTGAAAATTTCAATCCCATTTAAATTTCTTCTATACAAGGACCGTCAAAAACAAAAACACAATTTCCAGGTACTTATATATAATAATTACCAGACCCCATTAAATAAAATGTACCTGAAAATCAACCGATACTGTAGTTCTAATGCAAAGTTTAAATCTTTTCACTTCTTTCTTTTTTTTTTCCTTTTCTGTTATGCAATTTTCTCCATTTTCCCAGCAACCAAACAAATGGAGCAACCAAAAAGACACACCCAATCGAATGCAACAACAACCCACATCTCCAAACAACTAATTAAACACAAATAGTTCATCAAAATCATAAATTTTCAAACTTTGAAATGTGCACACACGATCAATATACACAAATGTGTATATTAACAAAAAGACACACACCCAATCAAATCCAGCAACGACCCACATCTCCAAACAACTAATTGCACACAAGTACTTCTTCAAAATCATTAAGTTTCAATCTTTGGGAAGTGTACACACACCGGAACATCAATGTACACAAATATGTAAACAAAAACTTACGAGAGATGAGAGAGATCGAGGGGGTGGATTGAGTTCAACCGGAGCTGCTCGTTGTTGCAAGTCCAGTCATAGAAAGGAGAAAGGGCGAAGTAATCGAAGACCAGGCTTCGATCGAGAGGGTAAGTGTTGAGCCATAGCTGGTCTCTGAAGCAAATTCCCGTCATGTCCGTCCCTGGCGGCTGCGGTGCTGCCGGGAGATTTCCGTCGAAATTCCCGCCCGGAGGCAGTGCCGGCGTTGTGGCCATTCCACGGGTGGGTCGCGATGTTGGCTGCTTGGTATAGAAGTATGAAAGTGCTTGTGCCCGGGGGGCCTCTGTTTGGTTCTCGAGAAATATTGAAGGAAAACGTCTTTCTAAGGAAAATCATTTCCTTCACTTTTTTACGATAAATATTTTTAATAGAAAAGATACCTTTTTTTATTTTTTATTTTTTTTGTCTCAGATAGATTCTTTTGTACTTGAGGGAAAAATTATAGTAATTAATTTCATTGACCTTGAAAAAAATATGTGATTCGGAAAAGTTAGATGCGATGCATTTCAGTGACAGGAGAAAATTTAAGTGAACCAACGGCTAAAATACGTAATTAACCAAACAGATTTTAACAAGTTAAAAAAATTATATAAATATAATGAGTTGAATAAATTTTAAATCTAAGGTTTATTTGTTTATTAAAAATAATTTATTTATAAAAAAATATTTATTTAAAAATTTTATAAAAAATTATTTTTTATTTGATTATAATATTTAATTTTGATTATTTTAGTTATTAAAAAATAATAAAAATAAAATTAAGAATTTTAATGTAAATTAATTATTATTATTATTATAGATAAAAATATTTAAAATTTTTATTATTATTTATTTATAAAATAAAATAAATTTAAAGACTTAATAAAAAATTTTTATTATAACTATGATAAAATTAATTTATAATTTTGATTAATAATAATAAAAATAATAAAAAAATTAATTAATAACTGATAAAATGGATAATAATTTAAAAATTACTTTTTTCTTTTTAATTTATATTTTCTCTCTCACACACACTTATTGCAATATTTTGTAAAAAATAACTTTTAGTTATTTGGAATGAAAATTATTTTAAGTAAAATAATTGTTATTTTTATTAATTTTATAATTATTTTTATTAATTATATTTTTTAATAAAAAATAAAAAAATAAGAAAAGATTTTTTTTTAAAAAATTTACTAAAAGTAAAGGGGCCTTAAACTTATAGGTGCTTTTAATTTTTGAGGCTTAATTGAAATCAAAGTTGTGACTAATACAAATTTACATCTGCAACATCTCTAACCTTTTTCGAATGCTATTAAACAGTCATTAAGATGTATTAAATGCTTTTTTCACCATTAAATGGTATGACCAACATGTTAATTCAATCACAAAAGCTACCGTTGTGTGTATCTTTTAATATATGAATATCTACACATTCCAAAATTGCTACCATAATGTTGTTTTTCTATGTAAAGTGATGTCTATTTGTTAGCTTTGGTTCATCTTTTAATAAACAAATACAATAATTCTAAAAATCATAAACAATAAAAATTGTGCATGTGGTGGGGGGGGGAATGATGCATGGTTTTAAATTGATTGTGACAATGAAAAGTAAGTTTTATTATTTAAAATTAAAATTAGATCGTTTGTTTTTTTTTAACAATAAATAAATAGATTTATAATTTTTGTTTGAACAAAAATATATATATGTCTGTAATGTTATCAAAGTGATAATTATTAACTTAAAAATCAAGGTGTTTACTCAAGCTTCCAGCCCAATGCCCAATACCTTTCCTTTTATGTTAAACTAAACTTCTTTTTTTTTTTTTTGTTATTGTTACTCGTTATTTTGTAACCACACAACATACATAATTTCGCATTTAACAAATCTATTTTTTTATTTTTTTATTTCACATTAATCTTTCTTAAATATTCTTATTTTTTATCACATTTAATATTAAGTTAATACATTAAAATATAAATTAACTTAGAAAATCAATACCTAAAATTCATATCACAATATCTGTCATTTTTGTTAACTTCTTTAATTTGCATTTAATTCACATAGTCATAAATGCTGTGACTCATTAAAGTCATTAATAATTAGGCATTCGATAAACCTTACAAGTGCTCTGGCATGTTCATGAGACTCTGGGTTAATGCCTATATATATGTAAGTAGCAATGGACGGGCTCTTCAACCACTTGAGTAAAAACCCTTCAGGCACTATGGACAGGATATCTCGTTTACCTGAGCCCATATTGCAGCATATCCTGTCCTTTCTAGACTTGAAGGAGATTGTTCGAGCCAGTTCAGTGTCAAAGAAATGGCAACATGCATGGAACACATTCCAGATATTGGATTTTCATAGCAGACTCTTTAATTTTGGTGTCCCTCCGGATGGTGGTGCCGATGAGGTGGGTCAATGGCTCAAAACGAAGGAGGAACAGGTGTATGATTTCGTGGATCGAACATTGTTGGCCCGCCGTGAACAGCAGATAGCCATTAAGAGACTTTCACTGTGTCTGTCCTCAGATGCAGCTATGATAGCTGCAGCAGACCGATGGATTGGCTATGCAGTTGAGGGAAACGTGCAAGTCCTGAATGTTAATTGTCCTAGTCCTGATCCAGCGCTTGAATACACATACAAGCTATCTCCAGTTGTTTTTGCTGCGGAATCCATATCAGAATTGGATTTGACGAGCTGTAAGTTGGTCCTGCCGCAGGATCATTCCGTAAAATTAACTTCTCTGAGAATGCTGTCCCTTTGTCAAGTTTATGCCGACGATGATTTGATGAAGACCCTTTTTGCTGGATGTCCTGTCATTGAAGTTCTCAAAATTTATTACTGCTATGGTTTCAAAAATCTTCATTTGCCTCATCATCTTACTAAACTCAATCAAGTCAGAATTGACAACAATCATCATCTTGAGAGGCTCACCATTGATGCTTCCAATCTTCAAACCTTGGTGATTTATGGGCCATCTCTACTTTTGGACCGCGTCAACGGGGCTGCTTGCAAAAACTTGAAAGAGTTGCTGCTACTTCGTGCAGCAGGAACAGATGAATATCTCCGCCAACAGCTGTCGAAATTTCCACTCTTGGAGAAATTAATGTTGGCTGATTGTGAACAGCTGAAGATTGTCAAGATTTCAAGCCGTCATCTTAAGGAATTGACCATAACTTACAGTAATGAGTTGGTTGGAGTTGAGATTGATGCACCTTGCTTGCATACCTTTTGTTATCATGGCAATGTGATCCCATTTTCTCCAAATGATTTTGCACTCTCAAAAGTTTCTATGGGACTGACATCTCATAATATCTGCCTTCCTTTGGATGCCAAAACAATTGCATTCATGTCCATTTTCTGTCGTCGTGCCCGTCTATTGAATTTGTGGTGTTTGATGCCTAAGGTATGTTGGCCATAATATTATTTTATTTCCGTAAGATCTAGATTGACTTGAAAATCTTTAATTAGGAAAGATTTATAAGAACTAAAAGTCACCCAAACTCCATCTATGATTGAACAAAATGACTAGAAAATATTCATATATAGATGAACCAATTGAATTTGGGATTAAATCTATGTTGTTGTTGGCTTTTGAACTTTTGGGGGCTTCTGCACAACTGTCCTGAGATGGATTATCAAAGAAATTGGGAGTTCTTCTTTAATTAATTTGTTCAGCATTTGTCTTGTTTCGAGTTCTTCTGCTTCCAGGACAAATTTTGAATCATTACCACGATGATATAAGATAATAAATGTTTACTTCCTTTCACTTCTGAATCCCAAACAATTCGATTCACAGAGATTTTTGTTTCTCTTCATGTATATTGATATAATTGATCAGTATATCATTTTAATATGAACTGTAATCATTCTTTCATCTGCTTTGATGTGTTATTTTTCCAAGGACCTTGTCGTACCCAAGGTGGTTAGAGAAACAATGCCTTCACCATCATACATTGCCAAGGAGATAAATCTGAAAATTGCCAGACCAATTGTGGATCGTTCTACTGTTGAACTCGTGGATGCTATGCTCTGGATGTCTCCTCATGTTGAGCAATTGTCCATTGATTCATTAAAAAAATTCTATTTTAAGGTATGGCACCCATTTTTTAATTTTTCTTTGACTTGTAGGGCTAATCCTGGAACCCTAGCGCTGGGACTAAGAATACAACAACTCCATCACCAAGTTACATGTCTCGTGTGAACTTTTTTTTCTTTTTTTTCTTTTTTCCTTTTTCGAGACTAAATCACGATTATTTGTGTGTGAAACATGCTATGAAAACCTTTTATATTGATAGACAGGCTTCCTATGTTAGTTTGTTCCATGAACTATATGTCCCAATTAGTTGTAGGCAATGTAAGCTTTGTAGGTCTTGATCTTCTCGAAGAATTTATAATCTCTGTATCAAGTTTCATAGCCTGTTGATACATCTTAATTTATCTAGGTTTCACTTTTTTTTTTTTTTTATAACTAATGTTGATCGTAACCATTTTTATTGCATTTCAGTTCTCCTATGGGAGGCAAGTCAACGAAGGAGAGACCCCTTGCTGCAATTCTGTTCCTGTTAAATGTTGGCGGCACTGCATTAAGAGCGTCAAGATCATGAAAATTTGCAGTCGAGATCCCTGGAAGGCAGAAAATTATTATTTTGAGGATGATATTTGGAAAAATATTGATGATCTTTTAAATTCTGAGGAGGCGTTACGTTTGCATTACAAACCCTACTATGATGGTCTGTTTCCAGGCAATTAGATTGTGTAACAGTGATGCTATGTTCTGTAGGATTGATGGGATCTACAGTTACATTGTTTCTCCATATTCACCTACAGCCTCCCAGAACATTATTTTGAACATTCTGTTTTGTTATGTTGAAGTCATTTTGAACATTCTGTTTCGTTGTCTTATTGCCAGTGGCAAAATTTTACATAATAAAGAGAATTACAATTCATTTCTCAACTTCTATTGAAGTCATTAATTCTAAGAAATCTTAATGAAGTTCATTTTGGAGACTGTTTAGTTATGCTAATTCTGATTATGTTAGTGATCTAGACACAATGAGATCCTTCATAGGTTATGCTTTCATGCTGACTGTCTCATTAGTTGGAAGGTAATTTCATAGTCTACAATTTTATAGTATCGCTGACAACCTTACGAATATGACAAAGAAGTTTATTCCTACAGTTAAATTCGAATGTTTCCATAACAATGAAGATGTGAGAAAAGATGATTAAAGAGAAACTATGATGGTTCCAACGCAACTGAGACTTGTTGAAAGTTGTGAACTCACTGGAATGAATAAGTTTTCAGATTTCTGGGGGTCTACTCAGTTTATCTTGTAACTTTCTATTTGCTTTCTTAATACGTGCAGACAGAAAGAAACCTAATTTTCTGTAATGCCAAAATCACGTAAATTCTTACATCTCTGAGTTAATATGTATTTATTATCTATGTCAATATTAATTTATTCAAGGAATAATCGGTATGAATTCAAAGGTGTGCTAACCTAGTCACAACAGTGTTACTAAGTAGTAGGCAGAGCAGAAAACAAATGTGCATATTGCATCCATTGCCTGAACGTTTTGCATGTGCAATTGGTATATTATATGTCTCGCCATGCACGAGCTAAACACACAGAAAAACACATTCCATGGTACTTAAAACAAGGATTCAGCCATTACTACAATTGCGCACTTTTTCTGGCACGAAAGAGTCTTAACCACCAGACCACAACAATTAGTGGTTAATTGACTCTATTTTTATGAACAAATATCATTCATATACTCCGAGCACAATTCAATGTTGATTATGTTAAGTAGATCATACTTGATTATCAACATCAAGGAAAACCAGCTCAGAATACTAAATTGCAATCAATTTCACAAAACTTCAGTTTTAACAATAGAATGGGAAAAAATAAAATAAAATAAAATAAAGAAGTCTCAGTCAACAAAGAGACTTCACACTGTGGATTCTGGAAAAAGAAAAGACTCTAGGTTCTTGATCTTTTCCAAAAATGGAAAAAGAAGATTACAACATTAAAGAGTTTTCTAATCTTTTGCCTTGCCTTAATGGAAAATCGGTTGCACCAAATCCAGTTTAACCTTCTTTCCAGATCAATAGTTTCTATGCTATGAATGGTAGCGAAAATTATGATACACATTTCCACCATTTTGTCCTCCTGCTGTCCAGAGCTTCTTTAAGCTTGATTCCCAGAGCATAGGCCAATGGTGGGGGTACCGCGTTTCCAATCTGTCTATGCTTATGCTGTATGTTTCCAGCAAACTGATAACCATCCGGGAATCCCTGGATCAAAAAATTACGGAGGCAAGCATTGGATACTAACTAAATGCTTTAGCTTCTTTCTTTTTAGGGATCCACTTTGTTTTGTCAACTTTCTAATCAGATAGCTGGGAGGGTAACTAAAATGCCATGCATAGATCGGTCAAACAAGAATTACGCAGAAGTTTAAGATACGAAAAGCAGAAATTACCTGAGATCGAGCACATTCACGAACTGTAAGAATCCGGTCCTGATCAGGGTGAAAACACATCCCAACCTTGCCCATTGGTTGAGGATCTGTTATGGAAGTTGGGAAGTTACCATCCCAATCCAGTCTTCCAAAAAGTCCCTTCCACTGGTTATGTCGCTTGGCAGTATTTGGTAGACACCATGGTATCAAATCAGCCATTTGCCCAGTAGATAGTTTGACCTACATTTCATCTCATAGAGGATCAGTAACCTCACAGCAAAGCAGCTAACAGAGAAAGCAGTACACAACATTCAGCTCGGGAGTCCATTGCATGCACCTTTTCATCTGGAAGATCACGCCAGTCAGCACCTGGCCGTTTCGGGATCTTTTGGCATCTAATGAGATTTAGCTCGTTCATTTCTTTTGCTATATGATCAGTCAGTGCAACCATGTTCCCTCTTATTTTCTTTTGGAACATCGAGACAGGATCATCATTGTACTGAGACAACACAAAAGATTACGTCATCAGGATCTGTCAGCCACTCGTTATAAAGGAGCATCAAAAAGAGATTTTACTATCCAGTATACCTCCAGATATGTCTTTGAGGCACCATTTCCTACAGCAGGAAGATCACCAATTGTATCTCTGACAGTTATTGCACGGAATGGAGCACCAGTAGCTGTACTTCGAACGGCAGCATGTTGTGAATTACTAGACAATGCTATTTTCAACTCTGGGGCAGCGAAGACATGCATTGGTTCGGGCCATTCTGGAAGTGTCTCTTCAGGTGAGGCTGCCCAAATAAATGCTCGTTTTCGTGACTGAGATACTCCATAGGCTCCAGCTTCCAGAATACCAAACCGCACCTGAGCACAATTAAACAAGTTAAACATGTATAAAAGTTATCTCTATATTTGTTTGGTGTCGTGGCGACATTTACCTGATAACCCATCTCAAGAAGTGAAGCCAGAGTCAAACGAAATGTTTGCCCTTTATTAAAAGAGACAAAGTTCCTCACATTCTCTAGGAGGAAATACTTTGGTCGGAAGTAGTCAGCAAAGGACAAGAATGCTAAGATCATCTCACACTGCACTTTACTCCAAGTGCTTTGATTAAACCTATTCATTCCAGAAAAACCCTGCAAAGGAAGGTTATATCAGGATAGGATGATCAGCCCATAAGGACTTTAGACTCAAAAAGACCTCAGGTTAGCAGCAATAAATTGTGCATACCTGACATGGAGGCCCTCCATTTATGAAATCCACCAGTCCTGGCAGAGGCAGATTATTAATCACCTGCTCATCAAGTGAGGCAGCCAATTCAGAAGCCTCAGCAGTTGAGATGCAGTTGTCTGCATCTCCACACTTGTCCATTATGGCTCTGTATTTCAACCCATTAGCATATTGTTTAAGTGCAAGGGAAAGAAAAGACTGTTACCACAATGCACCTACTTACCTAAGGATCACATTGCAATTATTAATAAACACAAATGACCCTGGATGGTTGAGCTTGAATGCTTCACCAGCAGGTTCTTCATATTCAATTGCCCATTTGGTAGATGCAATGCCTGCAATTTCAGAAGCAGCAAATTGTCAGACACTAAGGTTTTTCACATAGATGCTAAATAATCTTCTTGGGTCAATAATCTTATGTACACGAGGGAGGTTACCAGCTTGTTGTAACCCCTCTGACAAACCACCACAACCAGCAAAAATATCTAATGTGGCCAAAAGGTTCACTTGAGATGCTTCCTTTTGTTTGCCAGGTTCCATATCATTTTCTCCCTCCTTACATTTGCCCTTTCTCTTGGATGCAGAATTGCTATCCTTGCTCTCAGTTGAGTACGTTAACTTGATATGAGCTGGTAACTGCCATCAAATAAAATGCAATATCATTTCTAACCTAAAGGAGGCAAGCCGTTTTATGCACCCTCCAAGGTAATAATTCACTTAAGTCAAGTACTGGAGTAATAATTATTTAACCATAATCATGCTTTTTTCCCCAAGTTAATCAAGCTAGTTGGCAAGTATTTCTATATGATGGGGAAAAATGTATTTACCTGCTTGAGAGACCCTTTATGAGGATCATAGAGATGCTCACAAAAGAAAATATGATCAAAGATTGCAGGAGCATTGCAAGTAGGCATATCATTTTTCTTTCTGACTTTGCATTTCCCTTCTATTGTCTCAACGGATAAAAGGTGAGTTTCTTCACTGTAATAGATCTGAAATTAGAAGGTCAAAGAATTATCAGAAAACTGGAGATCAGATATCTGTATGCCAAAATAATATAATGGATGAATCATTACAGAAAGGCTATGAAACTGTACGTGGAATTTCAACAATACTTTTGAAGGGTTACCTCCCGGATGTCTGAACAATATGCCTTCTCAGCTGAAATGTCCTCTGGTCTGAAAAATCTCCGGACTTTAACCTGGGTAGAGCTCATTTTGGCATGTTTTTGTTTCTCAGAGTTGTTGATCTCCATCAATTGGCACACAACATAAGCTTTCAATCCAACATTTCTTCCACCCTTGAAAGTTCCATTATCCACCTTCTCCCCACCAAAATGATGAGGACTTATATAGACAAAATTGTCAATAAAGTACTCAGTTCCCTCGTAAATAAATCCAGTCCTAGAGGAATTCACCTGGAAATTTTCCTTCACTTTTTCAGCTTCTTTTATTTCACAAGAGTGGCAAATACCGGAACCAAGACCTATTGCATCAAATGGAAGACAGAAGAAAGCACCCCTCTCTGGCCAATACAAGCTTTTACAGTAATATTCTAGTGGCAATCCTTTTCTTTTCCTCTCTTCTGCTCTTGCCCTATCAATTTTATCAGCATTGGCATTCTCTTTTCTATACTGATGTCCCCAAGGAACTTGTCGCAATTCTAGTACAATAGGATGCTTAACATCCTGCAGTTCATAATCAATGCACTCATTTGTTAAGAAAACTTCTCTCTCATTGGCTGCATTGCCCAGAACTGTTTGAGATCCACGTTCCATCATTCTCCCATGAAACATTTTGCTTCCATCTGACATTTCAAACATGTACTCCACAAAATATATGCCAGGAAGTTCATTGGATTCCTCGACTTCTACTAAAACAGAACTCCCCACAGTAACCACCTCACCATGAACAAAGGCACGACTATACATTGATTCACCAGAAGGGGTCTTACCTACAGAATTCCCATCCCATCTGACTTCCTTCTTTAGAAGGCTTGATTTAGTCCGCCCCAGTGCAGAGGAAGGCTGATGTGTTGTCTCCGAAAACAATAGTTTCTCCTCTTCAGAATCATCTTCATTTTCATCTTGCTCCTCAATTTCATCCTCCTCTTTGACTTCACAATTAGTTTCCTCTTTCAGATCCTCTGGCAAGAAGTTGGAATAATAATCCCCCCAAATCCTGTTGATCAATCTTGTTGTTGTTGCCTGCATAACCTTTTTCTTCAACAAGCCAGAACTCACAGCAGCCATTGTTGCCCGAGGATTCAAATTTGATCGATCCTTCTGCATAATTTTCTTTTTCTTCACTAACCATTTGGTATGGTGCCTCTCCTCCATCAGTTTTGTAAGACCAGCCACAAATCCACATTTCTTGATATTTGGGTCTGGAAATTCAGCAAAAAGCTGCAATATTATCTGACCATGCACAACCACATATCTCTCAACAGCTGCTGGATCAGAAGAAATGTATGCATGATCATCCTTCTTGAACTGAGAAACCTTCTTGATTACATCAGCAAAAGAAAGTCGTGAAATCCGGATTTGTTCTTTTAGCAATGTGATGATGCCTCTTGCAAGTTGTGCTGTTTTCAGAACTGGCTTATACCAGGAAGCATATTGTTTTGATGGCTTTCCAAGTCTGTACCTGAAGTTATTAAAATAGATTAATCACTCACTGCCAACACTAATAACATGATTATACATTTGTTAATTTTCATTTTCAATGAATGAGTCAATTTGACTTATCAAACTCAGAACCCCTAGGAACGGCTATTCCCTACACAAACAAGATTAGTTTCCAGAATCACAAATAACACGAAGACCAAATATCCTCAATATCTACTAGTTGACATTCTCCTGTAGATTTAACAGCTTTAAGACTGTAAACACCCTTGCGTAAACATCAAATTCAAAATCAGTGAGCAAGCAACTGTTTCTATCTCTCTCTCCCCTCATTAAATGCTGTTGTACTATGCTAGCATTAGAATATTAGAAGCAAGATTCTTTTTCTCTAAGATCTTCATTGCCTTTGAAATTCATTGGTCTGACTAAGAATGGTTCTGTCAATACTACAATGCCACAAAATCAACCTCTAAAGACTGCTGCAATAGGAACAACTAAAGACAAATTATACATTCTTTGCACTTCTGTTTGACAATGAAGACTATTAGGTTCTGTTGCTAGACTCCATTTCACTAATTTGTCCTTAGTAGACAATCTATTTAGAATTACTGCTCATAATGTAAATATACGTGGGAACAAAGCAGAATCCCACTTGTAGTTTGTGTAATCAACTCTAATTTCAAGTCAAATTACCTCCCAACCTCTCTTAACTGTAAACCTCTCATTAGCAGCAGGACCCAAATTATTGCACCATATTTCCCATTATTTGGTTATGAAGTTTCACATACACCAGATTAAATACCCACTAACTCTTCAGATAGCTATTTCCAATCCTTTCCTACCGTCATGCCTTCAACCTTCAACATTCACTTGGAGATGGACACTAGATCGGAAAACAAATCTTTAAGAGCAACTACTAATTAAAGCTCCTTGAGGAACAAAAGAGCTTATTCTATCAAGAAGCAAAACTGCACTAATCTCAGAAAGGTACCAAGAATTTAGTTGTCCAAGGACTAAAAATTTGAACTTTTTTTTTCACTTCCAACTGAGGTTCATTTTTGAACTAGTGGCATGAATCCACCGTATGAACGATCAAAGTCCAGATCTGCTATCAATAACAGCAGGTAGCCAGCAGTTTAGCAGCCAGGCATCTATCCTCTATGTAGACCTAAACCATTTGTTTTCCTGCCCCTCAAGCTATGGAGGAACCATGCAAAATATAAAAAGATGAACATTGGTTATTGTTTTTCCATATAAGCAATATTTTAGAGCAACAAACTTATTAAGAGTATATTCTTGATTACGCAGACAAATGCTCCACTCAAGAGAGCCTATTCAGCTAAATATTTAGAGAATTACTCAAAAGAGTTAGGTGCAATTTTTATGGCATGGACAATTATTTAATGCAGCTTAATAAGCTATAAAAGACAAGCGCAGTTACCATGCCATATCCGTACGGATGGAGACAAAAATCATTGATGAGCCAAATTCAATCATCCACTCCTTTATTGCACTCAAGAAAATTGGCAAACCGCCCATCTCATCACAAGCTGCCAGACCCCGCAAAGAAGAATCATTGGTATCATCATCAAGACAGAATCCACTTCCATCATCCTCGGTCATCAAACCTGATCCAAAGATGGTTACATCAATATCTTCGCATGATCTCATTGGAAGAAGCTCCAACGAAATCAACCTTGAGTCAGAGTTATATAATGACCAATTATGGAGCATCTGCCTAGGGAGATCATCAGGGTACATAATATCCTCACTATCAACAGCGACATATTCATCAATTTCTTCTTCAGAGTGCTTGTAATATGCAGGAAGAGGATAATCATTAGCAATCTCATCTTCATTAATTTTGATGTACATTTTGTTTGATGCAGAAGCTGAACCCTGAAATTTCTTCTGCTTCTTAATCGAGTCCCAGTACTCTTTTTCATGTAACAATCTTGCTAACTTTGCATCCTCATCTTCCTCAGCTCCATTGATGGATGAATTAGAATGGTCCTTCTTTGCCTCCGTACCTCCACTTTTGGAACCAATTGTCAGGTTCCCACTTGCTGATTTTGCTGGCACAAGACTTCCATCTTTGCATCCTTCATCTCTTAATGCAACCAAAACTGGCAACTCAGCAAATTTCTGCTCATTCTTCGAAGTCTCATCTAGACCTATTAGTTGATTATAAATGAATTCCCCTTGAGAAATTACAAAATTCTTGATGGATGCTGCACCAGAAAAAATCTTGCTTCCACTCATTGATCGAACAACTCCAGCAAGCAACTCATCAAGCGTGACATCAGGATTACCCCCAAAAGATTTTGACAGTTTCTGGTAAACCTCTATGCAAGCACGGGCTTTCTCAAAAAACTGATCATACAATTTTTTGTAGTTACCTGCAGGTTTGATGCAATCATAATCAGCAATATCAGTTGTAAGCCATATGACTGGGGAACCATCTTCATAACCAGAGATGGCCCACGATTCTATTCTTCCAAAGCCTTCACACCTCACACGCTTTTCGTGTTCCTTCTTGTCAGGACTCTCCTCAAGAGGCAATATAATGCCAGAAATAAAAATGTCATTAATTTCAATCATCTCAAGGGGCTGTGGGATGCCATCTCCATCATGCAGAACAAATTCAGTCAGTCTCCTGTTTGAGCGATCTTCTTCTTTTCCACGAGTGAGGTGAACAGCCGAAATCTCTGTGTCAACAAGATGATCTTTCTTTGATTCAACAAAAGAAGCCTCGATAGAAAACCTAACTGACTTCTCCTTAAAATCTTTGCAAGCAGCTGCTCGCTTCGGTCTTTTAAGTGCACCACCAGATTCTGAGTTGCTGTCAGAGGAATTTCTTTTCATTACTTTTTTCTTGTTCTTTGTGTCCTTTCCATTACCAACTGAACAACTTTGTCTCCCTATTCTGTTCTTCATTGCTGCAGCCAGATAACAATTCTAGTAAGGCAAAAAGAATACAGAGCTGAGCTGGCAAGGATAATACTATGATACAGACAGAGTTAAACATATATAGCAAAAGCAAGACCAAAAATAGAATAAAATCCTCAATGTGAACAAATTATTTAATGTGATGCATCCATTTTCTCAACATGTCTGAATTTAAATATGAACCACCCAACAAATTTCCCGCGCATGCACGTATACAACCACGGATTAACATAATAAGCACATTTGCAGAGATACGTAACACATGCACCAGGAAAACTAAAACAAAATAAGTCAACCTAACAAAAACCTAATGCAGAAAGGATAGAATCAAATGAACCAAATGACCTAACAAGCAGCAGGACCATACTACTCCACTTGACCCTTCCACACAAGTCTAGGCTTCAAAATCTTACAAGGCAAGAGGCAAGACCAAAAATAGAATAAAATCCAGAACATGAACAAGTTGATTCGGTGTGACACATCCATTTCTTATCACATCTGAATTTAAATATGACCCAGCCAACAAATTTCCTGCACATGCACATATACAATCACAGATTAGCATACTAACCACATTTGTAGAGATAACACAACACATGCACCAACAAAACTAAAACAAAATAAATCAACCTAACAAAAACCTAATGCAGAAAGGATAGAATCAAATGAACCAAATGAACCAAATGACCTAACAAGCAACAGGACCATATGACTTGACTTGGCCCTTCCACACAAGTCTAGGCTTCAAAATCTTATAAGACAAAAGGCAAGACAAAAAATAGAATAAAATCCAGAACATGAAATCAAATCAGAATTTAAATATGACCCAGCCAACAAATTTCTTATGCATGCATGTATACAATCACGGATGAACATAATAAGCACATTTGTGGAGATGCGTAACACTTGCACCAGCAAAACTAAAACAAAATAAATCAACCTAACAAAAGCCTAATGCAGAAAGGATAGAATCAAATGAACCAAATGACCTAACAAGCAGCAGGACCATACTACTCAACTTGACCCTTCCACACAAGTCTAGGCTTCAAAATCTTATAAGACAAAAGGCAAGACCAAAAATAGAATAAAATCCAGAACACGAATAAGTTGATCAATGTGACACATTCATTGCTTATCACATCTGAATTTAAATATGGACCAGCCAACAAATTTCCCATGCATGCACGTATACGATCACGGATTAACATAATAAGCACATTTGTGGAGATACGTAACACATGCACCAGTGAAATTAAAACAAGAATAAAACAGCCTAACAAAAACCTAATCACAGAATCGAATGAGACAAATGACACCCAACTTGACCCTTCCACAAAAGTCTAGGCTTCTAAATCATATATTTGAATCATGCAGTACTTAGTTAAGAGTGAACTTCTAGATTTTCAATTCCAGTCAGCTATTGGCCTGTAGTTACATGATCTTTGTATTCCATCTAATAAGCCACTTCACTATTCATCTTCAAAATGGGTTTCTGAAAATTTGCATAAGATTTGCTAAAACTGAACACAATTAGTGTTTCCTCTCTTGAAACAGACCAACTTGATCATCATGCAATAAGTACTTTTTCAACAACCAAACACAACAAAGTCAATAATCAGTAAAAGAACAAAAAAAAAACAACAATAGAGGAATTAATTATCTAAAATCCAACAAAGAATACGAAAAACCAACTCTCTTTCTCCAATCCAATCCACCCCACTCCAAGAATCCCGATATCCTGGTTTGGGAATCAATGGGCTAACCCACCAAAATCAGATAAACGTATCAACATATTGATAATCAAAATCAACAAGAAACAGTAAACTGATAATATCAACAAAAAAACCCAAAAACTAAACAAACTGAAAAATTCTAACTTTCTATCCACAAAGAAACCCAGAAACTGAACAGACGAAAAATTCTTATTTTCTATCATCAACAAAGAAACCCCAAGAATTCAACAGACTAAAAATTCTAACTTTCTATCAAAAAAGAAACCCAAAAACTGAACAAACTAAAAATCCTTACTTTCTATCAGCAAAGAAACACCAAGAACTGAACAGACTGAAAGATTCTTACTTTCTGAAGCAGAAATGTTAGGTAGCTCAACATCCACTGGAGTTGTCCCCATTTTATACCCAACCCAGGCCAGGCCCTTTTTTTTCTATACAAAGGAGGAAAAACAAAAACCAACCCAAGACCCGCAGTAATGGCTATAGAAGGGAAGTGAGAAAGGGGGAGCCAATGGGAATTTTTTGAAATTTTGAGAAATGGGTCTTGTGCTATGAATCAAAGAGAGGCCCTTGTGAACTGAAAGAGAGGGAAAGGGGGGAAAAGAAAGAGCGGGAAAAGGATGGAAGGCAGCCCAAATGCGAAAAAGACTTCGGCTTTAACGCCTAAGTCCATTTTTTTCAAGTCCAAGGTCAGGAGTTTTTGTGGGGTTAAATGTAGGTAGGTTAATTTGCAGGGAAAAAAAAAATACCAAAGAGGAGGAGACCATTGGCGTATCGGGTCGGGCCAAACAGATTCGAATCGAGTTATTGGCGAGTTATATTTTGAATTTGAATTATAAATTAAATTTTTCTTTATCTTATATAACTTATATTAGAGTTACTCTTTGTAATCATGTGATATTTATCTCATAAATTTAACGTTTATGATTTTTTTCTTTCGATAATAAAAAATATTTTATAAATATGTTTATTATTATATTTGAATTATAATTAAAAATAATTAATTTTTATTTATATTTAAATTTATTTAAATAAATAACGTATTTAATATTCATAATTATTTTTTTATATTTTTATTAAATAATTTTTTAATTAAAATAAAAAATATAATACAAAAATATGTTTTAGAATTAAAATATATTGATTTGTTTAGAGGAGACCAACTCTATTTCCCCTTTCATTTAGAAGTTGTTAAAAATGATGAATTCACGAGTTTTATATCTTAATTTGTAACTTTTAATATCTACATCTATTTCTTAATTTTATTATAAAAAATATAATTAAATAAAAAAATTTCTTTAATTTTATACAAAATTTATATTTTCTTTAAATTTATCTCAATATATCTGATAATAAATATAATAAAATTTTAAAATATAATTATAAATAAAATAAATTTGTATCTATTAAATAATAATTATTAAATTAAGTTAATATGTTTTTTTTTGACTTTTTGTATAATTTATTTCAAGACTTATAAATTTGTCATAATTACCTAACAATGTTTAAAACATCTTAATATTGTCATAAAGAAGCAAACCTTTTGCTTTGAATTAAAGTGGAATTGAATGTCAATGTGTTTGATTATTAGCAGCTAATGAATCAATTTATGAATATCGCGCTGCGCACAAATAATCAAGAGGCAATGAATTAGAGGAAAACAAATGAAATATTATAACATGATAATTGCTCTTTGCCTTGCACAGATGAATTCATGAAATCTAATTTCATGAATTTTAGCCTACACGAACACACACACACACACAAAGAGATTAATTATTTATGAACATTCCTACCTAATAAAAAACAGAAAATAATTAGAAAAAATAAATAAAAAAGAAGAAGAAGAAGAAGAAGACAACTCAGAGTCAAAAGGGTAATGATCTTTCGTCCCATCTCATAAGATGCATTTACAACTAATATGTTTGCATTAACTTGTAAATGAAAAACTTACCTCAATTTGCACTATTGTCCCCTGCAAATCCAAGTATCCAAACCAAAACCACAAACAAAAAATTATAAATTAAAAATTAAAAAAGTTAAAAACACACACACACACACACACACACACAAAGAGAGAAATAAAACCCTTTCTCTAAAGGATTTATAGGCTAGGTTTAACTTGAAAGATGAATGCTAGCCCAAACAGGTTATGGGACTCTAGCGACATATCTTTCTTTTTTTCATTTTTTTCATTTTTTTTTGTTTTTTTGAGTCCCCTTCATTGTTTAGCTAATGCCCTTTTTCTCTCATTGCCAGTCATAAAAGACAAGTCAATCCATTATCATAAATGTTGTTTTATCAGTATAGAAAGGTTCGTCCATTTAATTAAAGCTAAAATAGTCAAAAAGCAAAAACCACGTGTTCCACCAAAAATGGGCAAAGAGTACTCAATTCAATTTTTGAAGAAAAGACTGTCAGAGTTAGGTATAAACATCATTTCGATAATATCGAACAGGTAAATTAAAAATGGACTAGCAATTGCTTGGACATTGTTGGACGAACCATCTGCTTAAGTTTTCAACAGATTGGGCTGCCCGTTCGCGGCCCAAAATCTACATCCAAAACCAACTAGGGCAAGCTGACTCTCTCTTGGCATGCATAACAAAACCAATCTCTACACAAAAGGGGGCTGCCATTTGGGTCTCAATATGCACTTGCCTATGCCAAAACCACTCGAATGTGTGTGAAATGCCAAAGGTCAAGAGTTCAAATCTCTCTTTTTTGAATGTGAATTGCCTTTGGGCTATGTTTTGGTAAAAGAAGGACAGAAAAGAGAGGAAGGAAGGCAACTCCTCTTTGCCCTCCTTTCTTTCTCTCATCTCCTACTTTTGTCCTCACCTTGATGCCAAACTTATTATTAATGAATGATTACTTGTATAACTAGACAACTAGCCAACTTATCGTGTATGATATCAGCTGCGTTCTTTATAAGAAAAACAAATTTATTTAATATCTAATGAGATTTATATTTATTATCGTGTACAATAAAATTAACAAATAATTTTCAATATAAATTAATAAAAATAATAACTTACATCCATACTCATGAATATATTCACCGCTAAAAAAATTGGGGTTTTTTTTTTTTGTTTATAATTTGGAGAGTTCCCTTAAATAGCAATGATTCAGTTTTTTTTTTTTTTCTTTTTCAGTTCGAACAATGGTTAATCTGATCTTTGCGGGATGCCGGTCAAATTCCGCAACTGGAAAAAGGAAAAATAAAATCAAACATCAGAAGTTACCATTTGTTGTGCCTAGTGTTGGGTTTGGATTTTTAGGCCAATAACAAAAGAGGCTTTGCAATTGAATTTTTGCAAGTCCTGAGTCTACAATAATCAACTTAAGCACTTGTTATTCCCCCCCCCACCCCACAAGAACATGATTTGTGCTTTGATTGGAAAAATTGTAAACAAGAAAGCTCCAAAAATCAACAGCTGAATTACCAAGCTATAACTAGTAAGATAACCATATTGTACAAATTTAACAATTAATGAAAAGAAATTGTTCCGGACCCATAAGAATAATTGTTGAGTTGTAACCACAAATAGTCACTCTGTTGATAAAGATAACTTGATATTGTTTAGATTAAGGGGAGGGTTCAGGTTCAATCTCCTTTAAGTGTATTTCATGAAGTAAGTGGGAGCTGCGATGAAAGAAGTGGTGCTAATAATTTGAAATTTGTTTGAAAGAGATTTCTTGTAATCAAGAAAATTAATTGTTGAGTAGATGAATTTACATAGTTTGATGGTAGAATTACTGAAACTTCTAACCTTAACGCGAGGTTCCTCTTGGTCCCAGTGAAATGAACAAGAGAAAGGTTGTTGAGTTGATGACCCTTTTATGCAATAATTTCTCAATTGATTGAAATGTAGCCGTGTCCACCCCCAAGACACAACAACCATATCACAACAGTTAATCAAAGTCAAATGTCCCACTTGCTTGAAAGTCTACAAAATCTGAGTTTTCTTGAGGTTTCAGCACACGCAAATTGAGTACCCTTGGGAACTTTGTTGCCATTGTCAACTTGAATGATGATGAGAGACATAAAAACAAAAGAATAAAGGAGAGATCTAGGTTCTTTTCACCACAGAATTGTCCAAAGATAGCATATAACCCAAACCACAAAAAACCTATTGTATGCACTTCACCACCCTAGCATCATTGTTATTATTTAATAGGCGATCCATTAGCATGTCTCATCCAATAATATACATTTTTAAATTGATTGATTTTTTTTTTTTAACCTGACAACTTTACTTGTGAGGAGATATGTTACAGTTTTTTTTTTTTTTTAAGTTTTACTTAACAATTTAAACTTTTGATTAAATGGTTTCTTAATCATCATGACCAACATGATCGGTTGGACATATAAATGTTTGTACATTGGACCGGGATTCGAATCTCAAACCTGTCCTCCAAGCATGGCTTGGGTGGTTATTGGACTAGTCCCAACAGTTATTTAGCTAAATAAACTAATCCAGGAATTATGAAGTTTTAAACTCAGGAGAAAACGGTGATTAATTACAACCATAAAAAAAAAAAATTAATCAAGCTACATGCCATGGAAGAAGAATAAAACAAGTGCTAGCATTGATATTTGAGTTAACTTTCAAGGGCACGCTTTGGATTCATTCGAGGAGACAGGACCACACTTCGGGGCTTAGTACCCCTAAGAGAATGTCTTTTGCATTGATTAGCTAACAATATTGCATTTCAAAAAAAAAAAAAAAAAAAGAAAAAACGATAGAAAACTGAGCTTTTAGTACACATTGGATACATTAAACAAGCTATAAAAATACAAGAAGCAAAGTGACTTTTCTGGGCCTTGATTTTAATCATAGGCTCTATAATTACGATGCCTCTTTTTTTTTTTTTAATCCTATGAGAAGGCTGTGATAGACTTAACAATTTACATCCCAGTTTTCACTATTTCCACTGTAATGTTTTCTTCATAGTTTCAGTGGGAGCAGCAGGGGAACTAAGACTTCTGCCCAGAAACTCTTACTTTTGCTCTTTGGTTGGTGGGTGCCATGATGATGATCATAATAAGGACATCTGTGGATGTAGTAGTCAACATTGTGCTAAGGATACTGAATTAGCTTTTGTACTTCCTTTTCTGCTAGAATATTGGCTTTGGACTCTAAGTCATTGGTGTTGGACATGATGATAAGTAACATGATTAAGGATCCATTATTAGGTTATCGTTGGGGTTTAAAGGTGAGGAATATGATTAAGGTTTTGGAGTAACAAAGTGAGTTTGCGTGGGGAAAGTGTGGTTAAATGGTAAAGAAGAAGAAGAAGAAGAAGAAGAAAAGAAAGCAATGTTTGTTGTTGGTGGACAATTCACAAGTGAGTTATGCTTGTGGCCTAAGTTTTCTAGTGCCTTGACTTGAGACCTTAAGAACTTAAGATAATTTGCAGCCTCATCAAGCATTGATGCTGTATCCATCTTGCTCCCACCGGGGACCAGCCTCTGCAAAAGCCTGATTCTTTCACTGATCCTCTCCCTCCTTTGCCTTGCTGCCACCGTTTGTGGGTCACTTGATATTTTCACATTTTTCCTCTTAGGCTTGTCTATCACTTCCAGGCCTAAATTCACAGGCCGAAAAGCCGCAGCCCGGTATGTTATCTCCTTCATCTGTGCAACTGCTTCTGGATCAAGCTCATCAATGGAATAAGTTACTGATGAACTAGGCTGCTGAAAGTTGATATTCAATGAGCTTGGGCGCTTATTCAATCTCTCTTTCTTACTTGGTCTCGGAGGATTTTCTGAAATGAGCCTAAAACCACCTTCCATGGTTGAACAAGCAGTTTGGAGATTGTCTAAATAAGGATAATCGGCAGCCAATTTGAGCTCATTTTGATCACCGATTGTCTTAGTAGAAGCAGGCTTAGGTTGCAAACATTTCCCTTGGCTTGCATACTGATTTGAAGAACTTTTAGAGATAGTTCCATCCATATCGCTTGCAGGGCAATGCATCTCTTTGTTTCTGACATTAATGCAAGCATTGTTGCCAGACTCTCCAGTGGATGAAACGGCACTGTTGGCACCAAAATTCAACATGTTCCTGCAATCCGAGAAAATCACGGATATCTCATCATTTTCAAATGATGTGTCAGTGTTACCATTGGTTGCTGACAGCAAGCAGTCAAGAGACTGAAAAGAGCCTGCCTTGCTGCCATTTGGTAAGCCATTGCTCACTTGTGATTGTGCCTGATTGCTCAAGCCAAAATCAGTTGTGGAAGGAGCTGTGGAACAAGGCTTATTGAATAAAGGGGAAGAGTATAATTCTTTGCTTCCCGGCATCATTGCATTTGCAACTGATATTTTTGCTTCCTGGCACTGCAGTAAGAATTCAAGTTTGAGACTCCAATAATTCTAGGATCATCAAAAGCTGTAATCAATCTTGTTAATCTTTGCAGCTTTTGACTTACTCTTTCAGAAATTGGATACAACTGTGATGCTTGAGCTTTTTGGAATGCTTGAACTTGACTGAAAAAGTCTTCTGGGAGATCCATCTTGGCACCAAGAAGACAATGATTTGAGTTAGAAACTATCAAGCTTTCTTCAGTTCCTTCATGTAGGTTGCTCCACAAGGAAGATGTGTCTTTGACAATTTGTGATTGATCCCATCCCAGACCATCCATGGATGAATACTTTCAATGCAAAGAAAAGGCTCTTCAATGCCTACATGCACAAGAAACAGATATCAACAAAAGACTAGATCATGAAAATTGAGAAAAAAGCAATAACTATTAGATATGCCAATTACAGATCCAACTGCAGCCCAAATTCGAAAGCCAGAAAAGTATAAAAAAAAAATTTGAAATTCTCTTTAATACAAATACAATTGGTCCAGGCTCCAAAGTTGGAACAAACCTTTATCTTTGTACTACTCTGTATACAATCTGGTACTAGCAATAACCACCCTCTTTAATTCCCTATCGTGAAAACTTCGATCATGAATCAAAACAACCATTGCTAACGTCAGTTTTGGCAACTGATATCTTTGTCCTCCACTGTAACAAAGACAAACAAAACCTCAGAAGAAACTTGAAGAAAGAGTTCCAAGAATTCAAGCATTCAGTGCAGCAGAACAAGCTGATATACATATGTATAAAAGGTAGCAGAGGAAGTTTGAAAGAGAGAAGCTTCATTGACATACCTTGAACTACCATGGATGTCCGCTGAGTCCAGAAATTAACATTGGAACAGTGTTAATGTTTCTTGAAGAGATTGCTTATATAGAATTTTTATGGATAGAAATAGCATATGGTTCAGTTTTGTAATGCTAAATATACTGCTAGACAGTACTTGAACATGTCAAATATGAGAAAAGGAGGATGTGAATTAAATATACATGCATATTTTCAACAGTCAAAAAGGTGATGTAATGGGTTTTGAAAAAGATGAGCCTTTCTGGTCAGCAAGGTGGGGGTGTAAGAGTTTATTTTTGGCAGATGGGAAGCACATTGAATCTTCACTGATTGATTATTTTATGATTTACTGTATGTTTGATTATTGTTTTGTTTAAGTGGGGAAAGCTCTCTGCCCTCCTTTTGGTTGCTCATGCTATATTCCATGCGCACTGTAAAATTCCAGTAAAATTGAGGCATTGATAGGATGAGCATTTTTTTTTTTTTGCTTTTACAGCGCCCCTTTCTCCCTAAAGTTGTCCATTAATCATAGTTTTAATCATAACCAGAATTAATGCTTTCCCCGTCTGTTATCTTACTGTCACACAAATGTTTTATACTTCAGAGCACTCACCAGTAACTTTTTGCTTATGTCAGTGCTCACTTCTTACATGTCTGTTGTGCTCTATAAACCCAAATTATACCTTGCACTTTCTTAAAAACAGTAAATTTGAACTGGATATAGCAGTGCAAGGCGCCAATTGCCAAACTTGGATACATGGGGTAGAATAGACAACGGAAGTGAGAGAGTGACAATATAGGATAGTTAGAATAGAGAATTATTTATTGAAGTTTAAACTGAGAATTATGGATCTGCTGGCACATTTCTTTGGATTGTCATTTTGCTCATAAAACTAGTAGTGGGGGTTTAGGACATAAAAGAAGTTGGCAGGCAAGCAAAGCCAGGCAGTCACAGGAGAAGATAGCACAGGCAGGCAAGTTGCTCCAAAAAATTTTCCCTCCTCACATCGTAGTTCCTTCCTTTTGTTTCAATGCACTATTAAAATACACATATGCTTTTACTAGAGAGAGAAAGAGAGAGAGAGAGAGAGAGAGAGAGCTCTCTGGTTCTGAGTTTATTCACATGAACCCCATCATTACAGTTCAGTCTCAGTGAGCATTATCGAAAGCACAGAAATTGTTGTTTATTTGTATAGAATGGTAATATATGGTGTAACTCTGAAACCTATTATTTGATCCCTCGAATACTCTCAGCATAAGAGCGGTACACTCTTGAGAGTCTCAATTGTCAAAAATGAAAAAAAATGCTGAACATCTTAAAATATATATTAGGATTCTAAATGAATTAAATGTAAATTTAACCCGCACCATCGCAAACTTACCCTGAATGTAATGCTAGGAATCTGGAAGGTCACTACAATATATATATATATTACTGGTCACTACAATTAAAGATGAAATTGCTGACACTGCACCGGCAAGTTTGCTGACCATCAAATCTGGACCGCTGATCAGTGACATCAAAATTCAAATAATCGCTGACCCCACTTGATCACGGGGTTGATCAAGCGGTCCCACTAAGTCAAGAATGTCAAAGTCTTCAATTAATGCCATTTGGTCTCATCTTCCCCCGCGTCATTTCCTCTAACAGCTTCTTTGTCTCTGCTCCACCCTCCTCCACTGCTCGGCTCACTTTCTGTAAGTGCCCGTTCGTGTGCCATGGTCCCTATAATTAGATGACTCTGTCTTAATTATTTGTTTTATATTCTTAATTTTTTTGATATATAATTATATTTTGAAGTAAAAATTATAAATATATATTTAATAATAATAATAATAATAATGGTATAATATAAATTCGAATTAAAATAAGTCAAGTGCAATAATATGATTTAAATCCTAGGTCAAATGCAAACAAATTGTATTCAACAATTTCATTTATTTTGATGGTTTGATATAGTTTGATTTGAGATTCTCTCCTAACCCACACAAAATAAAAATTGCCCACAAGTGAGTTCAAGTCTCTTATTCACGCGTGGCCTCCTCTCATTGGATGGTCACCTGGTGAGATAGCTGCCTGCCACAAGGGGGAAAAGAAATCTAAACATTGTCATCAATAGCTGTAAAATGGGACCATCCGATTGGATTTTGATTCTCTTCTGTTAATTTTGAAAGTTATCTTGATTCTTGAAGGATTTAGATCAAGGCGTATGTTACCTTTGATGTGGATGTTTTATACCTGATATTTTGTCTTTTTATTCTCTCTGCTTTAGGTTAACTGTTACTCTAAATCCATTTGCAGTAAAAAAAAAAAAGAAAGCAAAGTTTAGTATTTTTAAAAGGTTCCCGTTAGCAGAACAAAAGATAAGTAAATGCAGTAGATTGAATAAAATTTGAACCGTTGAATTTAGATAAAAAGTAAAAAAAAAATTATGATGATTAATTATAATTGACAGTTAATATTCTATCATTTCCATATCTTTTATTAATTCTGTGCCCTCCAAGCATTTTCTTTCTAGGAGAACCAATCAATAATTGATTGAGGAAGGGATTCTTTTGGCCAATAGCATCATCCATCCACATGGATATTGTTGAATAGTGGGGTTTTGAGTTCATCACAATTAATTTTTCACATGTAAATGGTTTAGAAGGAAATGATGGATTATATATAATACGGTATCACAATTCTAAGAGTGATCATGATCTCGACCTTGTTGAACAATGTTAAACCTCTCGAAATGAGATAAAAGGAATGTACTGGTTTATAACTATGCTATAAATCAGGGAACAAATCACTAATATTTTCTTGTATTAAAGACACCGACCCCATTTGATGAACGTGGCATCCCTGTTAGCAACAGTATGCTGACGTGAAAAAAGTCAACAGAAAAGTTGATTTGTGGGTCGGTTCTTATTAAAGGAGTAACATCAGGAGTAATATGAAAAAAAAGGAAAAAAAGTGGATAGGTGCCAAAAATCTGTGAAACATGATAGGTGTGTTCTTGATTTTTTTGACATTTGTATAACCTCAAAACTAGTAAAAGTTTGTCATATAAAATTCGTAACAATATTTCCTTTTGAAAATGACATGACGTAGCTACAGTGGTCCATGAGAGCACGAAGAAGCATGGAGAAAACACTGAACCAGCCTGAAATAGACACAACACACCCAATGGCCCCATGGTAAACAACAAGTCGGCTAATCTGGGAGCTGGCAGCACAACCCCACGATTGATGGAGGAAGGAACTATCCAGTTCATAGAATCAGAACGTGCTCCTCCTAGAACGGCATGTCGGCAAGTATCAAAGATGAGAGAAAACCAATACTGCCACCACCACCACCGCGACCACTGCCCTCTGGAGAAGACTTTTGAGGTCAGCATGACTTGTCACCGTCGTTTTAAAGACCGCTGGGTTCAATCCCTTTTGGGTTCCCTTTTGTGTCGAGGAGCTTTATGTACATGCATGGACATAGAGAGATTTGTCACATTCAATGGCCTTTACTCAACACCCCAAGTGGGACAATATGAGGAATTGTTAGGAAAATGTTACCTCGATGCAGTTGAGTTGCCGCATTCTAAAAACTAATTCATATGTTGTAATATAACAACTATTAATTATATAATACTAGTCTTTCGATGCATGATAGTGCAATTTAAGTGATTTATAAAACACATTAAATTTAACCTATTTGTATAATAAAATTTTAATTGATTTTTTTTATTTTTTATTTTTTTGAAATGGACGCATAAAAACAATATTTAGAATTACTAGAATTCAAATTTACAACTGTAATTATTGATGAGTCAAGAATTAATATAGTTATAAGAAAGTGAATGTACTTTTATAAAATTTTATTATGTAATAACTCAGTTCAATAGATCTTTTATTAAATTAAATCACATCACCAAAGCCCTCTTTCTTTCTCGGTTGAAAGAACTCAAAGTCGAGTTAAAGAGTATGGTTATTTATAAGCAGGAGAACAGCCCCAGTCCAAAAAAGGAAAACTTGTCAACCACAACCTTAAGCTCCTCGCACTGCTACTCCCCGAAGGAATGCTATCAGGATTGATTGTCTTTGAAAGCAGAGACACGCGCAGGATGAACTTTCTTACCTCGCTTGGCTTGGTTGAGAAGAAAAGAGATGATCTCCATACGAATTGGACTAATCCTTATTGGTAATAGATACAATTCTAACATTAATGCCATGGACAATCCATCTCCAACCTACTTTAGAAAAAGACCTACTTTAGAAAAAGAGAAAAGAAAAAAGACAAAACAACCAATATAACCCCATGGATTGGATTAGATGATGTGGGGGACCCTTATGCCCCTTCCAATTTTGATGGGTCAGTTTCCCCATGTTTTCTAGAACTGGAATCTGTGTACAAGGCTCCATACTATGATATCTACTTTAAAAAAAAAAGAAATCTACAACTTATAAGTTATAATGAAATAATTTAACCGTAACACTAATACTCGCCTTCTAGCTATGCTTAGACAAAAATCTACACTGTGAATTTCCTTTTTATTCTTGTTACCCCAGACCCAGCCCATCAATAAACCAATCATTTTCTTTTTCTTTCTCCCTTTTTAGTAAGGCCAGAGGCTGGACAAGCTGCATCCAGTCCAGTTAAGAATTTAACATGCTTTGCTTTGGGCCTCAAATGTATTCCTGAGCCTACTCCAGAATAAATCTGCAGGGGGCTTCAGTTACACTCACAAAACTACCTATCAGTACCTGTTGAACTGGACAGCTTCCAGCGAGCCCACCATGAATTGCGGTTCAACACACCACAAAAATTTTATATAAACACAAATTCTGCATGGATAGTCTGTGTTTACTTGCTGGGATATCTTCTTAGTTTCCATAAAATTTTTCTTGAGAAAAGAAATCTCCCATGGTTAGTATAGTAGGCCAAAAATGGGATTGTGTGGCTTAAGCATAGAATTTCAAATTCAAAATTTTCTAAATACATTCTATATTTTAAGTGAAAATCATGTTTTCTGGTCAGATTAAGCGTTCACAAATATTCCATGCAGGGTAAATTTAGAAGGCGTTCTATGAATTTACAAGTATGATAACTCTGTATTTTATTATGTTTTCGTTATGGATTTTAGCTGGAAATTTACAAGAGAAAAAAAAAAAATCCCCATATAAGAGCTAACTACGATGAGCATTTGGAAATGGCGCTAGCCCTGGACTAGAGCCCATTTGACTTGCACCTACTAAAATGGCCCAATCAAGCTTTATTTGGTTGGTCACTTGGGACTCATGTTCGAAGGTTTTCCCCTTTTTTACTTTTATTTTTAAGAATAAAAGACACATTTTAAATGTTAGAATGTGAAAATAGATTAGAAATTATTTATTATTTAATTTTTTTATAAGAAATTATTTAAATACTAAATTTAAGTGAATTTTTCTTATATTCGATTTTATTGATAATAAATACGTAATATTATAAGTTAATAGAAATTTTAAATTGATTAGATAGATATCAAGAAAGAAAAATTTTCTCATTATTTTACAAATTAAATTTGAGATTTTCTTTATTTTATTCAAAGATTCAGTTAGTACCTAAAGTTCATCTAAATTTATAATTAATTCCCAAAACTTAGTTAAATTTGTAATTGGGTCCTCAAAAAATATAATATTTTATAACTCTTTTGACTAATACTTCGTCGCAAATACATAGTTTTTATGATAAATAATGATGTATTTTTTAGTTAACTTTCGGTTAAACCAGGATTTAACTTCTGTTAAACGTTAAACCTTGGATCCTTTTGACTTTTTCAGATAAATAACTGGTTTTCAAACCATGGTTTTTCCATCGTCATCCTCCCATGCACAACACTGTACTCCTAGTTTCTGAGGAAAAAAAAAAAAAGAAAATGAAAAAAAGTACAAATCCACAGAGTTGATGATGTTAGAGCCCAGCAGCCATCTTCGCCACTATGCATACTTTTTTACTTGTTAGGCAGTCTTGTTTGGTGAAGTTCTGTTTATGAACACAAAGTAGGTTTGAACTTTTTTTGTTTTGGACAAAATTAGAAAAACAAGGTGTTACCCTACACACTTAAAAATATCATTTAAAACTATAAGAATCGACCCACGATTCTCCCTTTTGATGACACAAAATGGTCGAAATATTGCACGAAGGTTCGGTTTCTTGATGCATGTTAAACGCAAATATATAAACAAGTATTAGTTACATTAATAGAATCGTTAATTGTACATTTACATTAATTTGACACATTATTATAATTAATAATAAAAACCATAAATTAATTTTTTTTAAAGAAAATTTTCCTTAATCATGTGCCATTATTAACTAATAATAATAATAAAAAAAAAACACAAACACAACAACAAAATTCAACTATCATCCTAAAATTCAACAAAATTCAACTATCCCCAGACCCGCAACTGGCCAATCACATAGGTAAGCTAGCAAGCCTCAATTCTCACGAGCAGAGTATCGCGCTTGCTTTCCACCGCACTATTATGAGCTATGATTAGAGTGTGAAGCGCACGCACCCAAAAGGATAACGGGCTAGAAACACTTGGGGTTCCCAAGGGTGATCTTAAAATGGATTTTCAGTCAAAAATTGGCCAAAAGGTTTGAGAAGTTTAAACGGAAAAGCACGAACGTGTGGATATGATGCTTACTTTCTTGCTCGCCACTTACTTACATGTAATTCAAGACTCTGTCTTTCACTTCCTCAGCCACTTTGTCAAACCCTTTTCGTTTTCTGCCACTTTTCCTGTGTACCCTCCTGCAATCTTTGACTATACACTGTATTTTTTAGGATCTGGGATGTTCATCAAGATGACCCCCTTTAAAATTTAGTGACCAAATTTATGAATTTGACTCTAATTTAACGAATAAAAGACATATTTAATGCATAAGACACTCACATGTACGACCTAATTTGAAAAAAATATAACATTTAACAACATTATATTTGTTTTAGCGTAAAGATTATTGTTCTAAACTCAAATATTTTATTTGTTTAATTATGATAGAGTAATCGTAATGTTATACTAAGTCTTGCCTTTCACCTCTAATTACTCTTTTTTAAAAACAATATCATTACAAATAAATTCAATAACATATGTGAAAACAGAATGTGCGAGTCTACAAGTCAAACGAATATTGCCTCAATAGGCAGTTATGATATTGCTTTCTCGTGCAAGCTAGTTGAAATTCAAAGAACAATGGAAGAATTTTATTCCCTTGCAAATACTTGCCTCTAAATCAAGAATATGTTTTTGTAATAAAAAAGTAATCTGAGTATGGACCTATCATGCAACCATCATTGGTGCCCACTGAAAATTATTTTATATGTAGATGGATAGTTTACGAAGGAACCTCTAAGGAGAGCACACGGAATTCATTTAAACAAGACCAAGAGCACACAGAAAAAAATTAACATCATTTTGCAATCCAACTTTCATGCAAATACACCGTAGAGAAAAGGTGCAAGTCTAATAATTCTTTTATTATGTAGCGGTGATTTAGTCAGTCATTGGAGAATTTTTTTATATTAATTTAAATTGAAAATTTTTATTAATATTTAGCTTAAGAAATCTAGTATTTTATTAAACGCAAAAAATAAATTGAATAATATATTAGTATAACAATTAATAGATTTAAAAAAAAAAAAGCAGTCCCTTCTAATCCAAAGTGTAAGTGTAATCTCAGTGAAATGTCAAAAAAAAAAAAAAAGTTAACATGTAGGAACTATTGAGGTTGATATTGTGGACCCTATCTGAACTGGCATGATCTAACCTTGTGGATGGTGGAAAGACAGGGTAAAAAGGATTTTTATGTCATTGAAAAAAAAAAAAAAAGACTACCCACGTACGACAGATAATTTATATTATATTATTATAATTATTAATTATATAATTTTAAAATTTATCTTTAACGCAGATCGTGCAACAAAAAGATAGATTAATAACTGCAACTAACATGGTAAGAATGAAACTTGTTAGTTTGTGTTTCTGCCGCGTCAACTAATGTAACATTTCCATAACGACTATGAGTTTTGTCTGCTTGGGACCCACAAAACCCACGCATGTTGTCGTTTTGTTGGTTCTGCGGTGCTCTTTGGCTGAGATCCTCTCTGGTTGAATTCCAAGGCAACCCTCTTCTCTAGCCGAGTCTATCTTTTGCCGCGTGTATCTGTTGATTCCAGCTTCACCCACTTTCTCCCTCCCTCTGCTCTTGTTTTTCCACTACAATTCTCTTTCTTTCCCTTTTCACCTCTGGATGATTCTGTGTCATTCTCAGTAATGTCATGTGTTCATCTTCTTAGTGCCTGAATTTCAGCTTCAAGTTTGGACTTTTTGAGGTGGGTTGATCCTGGGTACCTGTGAAGTTGGGAAAAATCAGCTTGGTTCACTATTTTTAGTCCAAAGATTTGGTCTTTGTTCAGGTGGATTGCTTTTGGTTCCTGTAAATTTTGTTTTTCTTTCTTTTTTTTTGGTTCAATATTCTATCATGTGCTCCTGTTGTTTGTTTATGCTTATCCATCAGGAAGTTTGCCTTTTTGAGATGGCTTGATCTTCAATAGCTGAAAAATTTATATTTATTATTGTTTTTTTTCCAAGTAGTTGCTCTTTTGGGTAGTCCTGCTTTTAACTTTTGGCAAAAGAACTTAAAGAAGTTATTGTACTTTTTGGAAGCAGGCTGTTCTTGGGTGCTTGTGCAGCAAGTGAATTCTTCATAGAACAACTAGTTTTTGCCACCTGGTATAAAAGTTTTTTGGGTCTTTGACTGTTATCCAGAAGGAAAATTTCAAAGAGAATTTTGATTGTTCATCTGGTTTTTGATTGAGAATTTTGATGGGAAAGGAGGGTATTTGGGTCGTACTGTGAATTTGGTACAAAAACAAGTTTCTGTGAGAGGAATTTTTGTTGAAGTGAGGAGAAGGAGAAAATGAGGGGTGTAAAAGATGAGGAAATGGTGATGAGCCCTCTTTTTCCAAGGCTTCATGTAAATGATACAGAGAAAGGAGGGCCAAGGGCTCCTCCAAGGAATAAGATGGCTCTCTATGAGCAATTAAGTATTCCTTCTCAACGGTTTAGCTCTGGATCAGCATCCATTTTGCATCTTCCTTCTGGCAATGGAAGCAGCTTGGTTCCTTCAATGTCCTCAAGCCATGTGAGTGCGATAATGTTACACAGACTTTCTATTAAGTTTTCTATGGCCTTTGTCCTTTTGTTTATGTTGGCCCATTGGAATTTTTCTTTTCTGCTTAGTGTTGTCGGATGGCATTGCTTGGTTTTGATCGTTCTTTAAGAATTTACGGGATGACCATCTTTTTCTCTCTTGATTTGTTTGTGGTAGAACAAATTCAATGTGCAAACACATTACACACATTTTTTAAGCAAGCAATAGATATTAAAGGGCGTTCCCAGTGCATGAGACTCCCACAATATGGGGTCTGGGGAAGGGTAAGATGTAACTGTTGGTTGTTTAACAAATGTGCATAATGTGTTTGCACATTGGATTTGTTCTAGCCTATAGAAGAGACATGTTAGATTAGTGGTGGACTTGTATAGTATATGAGTTTCATTCGGTTCATCTAGTTCTTGTTGTGCTTTGGTACTTTCCATAAAACATGCATGCTACCTCTGGAAGGCAAGTTTCTTTTGTTTTTTGTGCATCTATCTTAAAATTCCATGTAATTTTTTTGGCTGTAAGATATTCTGAATAGTTGCTCAACTACTCATTTGCTCTCCCTGGTCTTGATGCCAGGTTTTATATCACTGAACATTCAATAAATGGTTTCTTTTAACTCAAACTTTTATTTTATCTGCTTTGTGGTGTTTTCTGATTATCACTCATCATGCTCATAGGGATGTGGCTACAAAACAAATGGTTTTGCTCCATTCAGCAACTCACTTGCACCTTCTTGCTTAAGTGAAAAGGTTTTTCCAAATTCCTCTGATGCAGTTAAGTTGAGCAGTGTGATGCCAAGCAAGAAGCAGGAATCCATGAATGCAACAAATGATAATAGTTTGAGAATTCCACAGCCATTGTTGACTACTGCTAAACACAATTCTTCTCAGTCAAAAGAATTTTCCAACTTTAATAGCATGCTTCGGAAGAGATCTGAAGAAGAAAATGAATTTAGAGTACCTATCTCTGCTCAGTCGGGGACAGTTGTGATTTATAGCTGTGGTCGATGTACTAAAGACCAAGAGAATCGATCTCAATTGAACTTGTGCTTCTCAATGCCAATTCAAGATGTTTCCAAAAAGGACAAGAGAACTTATACCATATTTCAAAAGGAAAAAGATCAGAACCAAACCCAAGAAAATGCCAACGGATCTCAGACATCCCAGGAATCTACTGAAAGGTCTACTTCAGTCCCATCAGCTAAAGGTAAAACTTCAGTAGATGCATCTTCCAGCCCAGCAGGCAAAGATAAGAGTGCTGAATTGTTGAAGCGAGCATGTCCATCTCCAGATCAGGATTATCCAAACATTTCTACCAGTGTCTTGAAAAGCACAGATGGTACAAATGCCCAGTTAAACCAAGATCATGTCAAAACTGAGGACAAAACAGTCCCTCGAGGTAAGGAGGATGCTTCCAAGACAACAAGTGAATCATATATGAAGCTGCCACTAAAGGATTATATCAGTGGGCATGAGAATGGCACTGAGTACTGTGAAGACACGAAATCTAGGCAGTTGCAAGTGGAACATATTGCAAGGCCTGATGATAGCTCAGAAACTTCCATGGATTCTATACTGGCTTTGAATATAATGCCTGATGATGTTGTTGGAGTAATAGGGGAGAAGCAATTCTGGAAAGCAAGAAGAGCTATTGTAAAGTAAGTATATTAGTCTAGTGGTTCCTGTTTGACAAAAGTGAGTCTAATAGCAACAAAATTATGAAATCTACTTAGTATCAACGTTAAATTTTGAAACATATACAGTGATTGTTTACTTGTATGCACTGATTCCTGTGTTTTGTCTCTTTAGATGTTACATCAATCACTATGCTTATACATGTATCCATTCATATATCAACACAATACAGACCAAATTTTCAGAACTCTGATTGTGAATTGAGTAGCTTTTGTGATTATAGCTGCAAGAAATGGTTGGTTTTTCAAGTATTAGAAGAGAAGAAACAACTGAAAGTGCAGAAAGTAAAATGAAAAATGCTCCCTTTCTCTCATTTCATCTCCCTTCTTATGTTTGTTGCTTGAAATTGTGGATCAAAGACTTGGCATTATTGAAAATCATCATTCCAGAACTGACATCCACCATACTTGGAGTTGACTATTTACAAACACAACTTAAGGATGATATCTTGAAGCTGCTTCAAATCTACCCATGAGTTATGTCCTCTGGATCTTTTACTTGATTTGTCCATTTCCATTGCTTGCCATAAAGTTCAGTTTGGCTTGTGCTTAAATAGGAACACGATGTATAACTCAGCATGAATCTTAGCTGAGTAAATATTATATTAGTTGGGAAGCACTACTGGTTATAACCAAGAAGGCCAGAGTCCTATTTGTTTACCGAGTTCAGTTCCACAGGGCTTGAAAGAAAATTGTCCCTTACAGTTCTCTCTCTCTCTTGCACCCACACACAACAACAACAACAACAACAACAACAACAAAATAAGTTTTGAACAAATGCTGAAGGGAAGGACTCACAATATGAGCAGGACAATCTTGCAAGAATTTTATGTATTTTCTTATGGTCAGGTTGCATGATTCAATATTTTTCTTCTATATTGTGTTATTCTTAACTGTTTTCCTCTTGACAATTAATGAGTGGTGTTATTTGTGGTTATAGCATCCAATATCCACGGTTTCATTGTACACATATAATCTAGTGTTTGACCCCCTTTTTTTTTTCCCGCTGTTTCCAGTCACCAAAGAGTATTTGCAATGCAAGTGTTTGAGCTGCATAGACTCATAAAGGTAAACACCTTTTAATTTGCTTGGTGAATTTGCTATGTCCTTTTCCATGATGTCTATGCATGCTATTTTTGTTTGTTACACAATGGTGAAGAAAAAGTTTTATGTTTTAACGTTGATTTTGCAAAGGTGCAAAAGTCAATTGCTGAATCACCCCATCTGTTGCTTCAAGATGACATTTGTGTGGGACAAGGTTCACCAAAGGTAACTCCAGTGAAGAAGCTACCGTCTGAGTATGCTACAGAACAAACATGCTTGATTCTTAAACCAGCAGTTCGGTCTCAAAGACCACATTCAAACACTGAACTTGCTGATGAGAATGCTGTGAGGAAACCCCCACTTGCTGCCATCAACAATAAAGCCAGTAAAGAACTTCCTGCCCCACGATCAAATCATAGGTCCCATTCAGGAAGTGCACTACCAGTGGCTATGCCTACCACTGCCAAACCAACTCCATGGTGCTTCCCTCCACCCGGAAATCAGTGGTTAGTGCCTGTCATGTCCCCTTCCGAGGGACTAGTTTACAAGCCCTACACAGGGTCATGCCCTCCTACTGCAGGTTTCATGGCACCAGTTTATGGAGGCTGTGCTCCAATGAGCATTGCTCCTGGAAGTGGGAACTTTTCAGATTATTTTCTTTCAGCTTCTCACCAAGATGGGATTGGAATTGTTTCTGGCACTCCTTTGGGGCAGAATTACTTTTCAGCATATGGTTTGCCATCTATGAATCCATCAATTTCTGGTTCATCATTTGAGCAGATAAGCCTATTCAGCAGAGCCCACTCAAAAGACAATGAGTTGTCAGTCGGAAACATTAACTTGGTCTTTCCCCACCAAAGCTCATCTAGCATGCCAAGCCAGGCAAGTCGAGTGATCTGTGCAGGAAAATGTCAGGCATCAAAGGGAAGTGACATCCAGGGTAGTACGGCAAGCAGTCCCTCGGAGAAGGCTAAAGGAAACGAGCTTCCTCTTTTCCCCACGGAGCCAACAGTTCTGACATCTGATCAAAATGATCAAACTAACAAGCAATATGCACGTGTGGTTAAGGTTGTTCCTCACAAACCAAGATCAGCAATGGAATCAGCAGCCCGGATTTTCCGGTCCATACAAGAAGAGAGAAACAGTGTGACTAATTCGTGAGAATATATCCAATGAAAGATACTGAAGCAAATAACAGTGGTTTAGCGCCCATCAAACATGTTTTTGTACTTGTAGTTATCTGATATATGTTCAAACAATGTAAATATATGTTTTGTTTAAAGATAAATGTTATTAATGAGACCAATCATCCATGTTTTGCAATGGTTGTCTTGTGCCATAGCTTGTTTTTCTTCCAAACCACATCATGATCTTGACGTATGAGACGAACCAGCAGTGAAAGCAAGACGAACCAAGGTTAATTTGTTGGTTTACTTCACTAATGAAATAAGTACACATTATGTGATCTCATATTTACTTTGGTGAAAGCAACATTAGGCATTACTCGATTCTTCACTGATGTCCAGGACCTCCAAAGAAGAAATACACCCCCTGATTGCTGTCCGGATCCGGTACATGAACATCATACCAGGAAAAATTTAACATATGAACTAGGAGATTTTGGGGATCCCTGAAAAAGCCACTCTCATCCACAGATCCAAGATGACGGAAATATGCTGCCTTTTTTCAACCTACGGAGGAGAAGTTGCCACTTCCCATGTGCGAGAAAGGATCTGTTCCAACTTCTCCACCCCAGTATATGGAAGATGCGCCTTGGTTTATACTTGTGAAGAGGGAGGCAGGGCAGTATCCTATTGGTTGGTTATAGTAGCTTAGCCACCAATTGCCAGTATCTGTATCATGAAATATTCATTTGACATATTAATTATTGCTGAGGCCTTCTGGCTCTAATATTGCCAGTATGTATGCAGTGGCATTACAATGATATGGGAAATCAGGTGACTGCTACGGCAATAAGTGAGCTAAATAACCGACTACTGCAGGCTTTCAGGGTAAACTGATTGTTATTTGAAGTGCCTTGTGTATACTTATAATTATCTCTCGCTGAGCTCCCTCGTAGGTGGACACAGGTTCGATGCTAGATCCAACCCCAATGTTCTTGCTACCCTGCACAAATCCGGGGTAGTCCGCACTGCAGCAACCCGTTGTCTGATAGCCGTTTCTCTGAAAGCCTCGTAAAAATGGTCATTATTATTGAAATTTTGATATGTTCTTGACACAAGTTGATGACAGGAGTCATTGAAGAGACTTATAGTCCATCCTAAGATGAGCCTTGTCCTGGGATCAGAGGATCTGGTCTGGAAATAGGAATTAATTTGTCAACCTTGCAAATGATTTGATATCAACTTTGATTCCAAAGTGCTAAGCAGGCCAGAACAGAAACTTTCTATCCACCCAGCTTGAATAACGTTCCTTAGGTTTGTATCCTCTCCAGAAACAATCCATATTTAGGCTGAACTATAGGCTCCATTAATATATGCTTGTGCTCCATAGAATTTGCCACTAAGCAAACTAACTTGAGCATACTAATCCATATTGAATAGATAACAACATATTAGACAAGATATTAAACAAAATATTCATTAAAGTGTATCTCAGAAGAGCGTGAATGTTGGATGAGAGTTGTACCTCACTTCTTGTTTCACCAAGAGTCTTTGAAAGGTTTGTATCAACTGGCATAACCTGGTGACCATTATGGACCTTCTGTCCCCTTATCATGGGAACTGTTCCTTCAGGGCATTCTAGCAAAACTTCTGAGATTGTGGCTTAGGAGATATCCTCTGTGATTTCCTTTGGGTATGAACTAGGTTTCATCTATCAAATTGCATAACAACTTCAAACTTTTGCCATTATGATTATAGAATGCTGGAAATTGAAGGACTATAAACAATATGTGCTTGCAACTCAAAAAAATGTTTTTCCAGTAGACTAGGCTCCAACACGGTGCTTGCAACTTAGCAACTTAAAATTTTGGGTGGGCTGCTTGACTGATTTGATAAGCTGGTTCTCAATAACTCAACTCAACATATAACACTAAAACAATTTATTGTCCACTGTGGAAGCTAAAGAGACTTGGTAAAACCTGTATAGTGTGATTCTTGAGCAAAGGATGATCAAAAGCTGACTGTTTGTAGATGTCAACACTATCAAATACATCACCACCTTCAGTCTGCAACAAAAATAGTACACAATTACTAGTTTTGGGACTAGGGAAGACAAAAGCAACAAAGAAATGATAACTTTGAAAACATAATGTAGCTGGTGGGTCATTTTCACCTCTATGGTTTTGACTGTTCCTTTATGCTTAACCAACCCCATATCTTTTATTGCTGCAGTCCTTCTGTCAACAGATCCATCACTCAACACAAAAAACAAGGCTATTAGGATAAGTATTTAGTCTTCAGCTCTGGCATCGCTCCTTGCCTTGGCCATGGAAGAAATCCTGCAAAATTTTGAACCTGTTTGGACTATGTTTTTGGCCATGGTCCCTCTCCCTTGCAAGGGAGACCAATCTGTACAAACATATATAGTAAGTTGGCAATTAAAGATCATAATTATAAGGGCATGGTCAGCATAGTTGTGGCAAAAAAAAGAAAAAATGAAAATCAAAATATACGTGGCAATCAAATATCAGAAATATATGGCATGATCAGCATGGTCATGGAAACAATCAAAGTATACAACTAAATCAGCATGATTAGTACATATGATGAATACAATTAGTGGCAAGGTGATATGCATCTCTTATTTAGTGCTGCTAAGGGTCATCCACTCTAATTACGACTTTTCTTTATTTAAGGCTATCGTTCAAGTGACAACTGTACATTTCCAACGAGCATTTGACATTCAGTTGATTACGAGTGAATGCTGCATTTACTCAATTTGACTTGATGAATGAATAGAGGAATGACTTCACTACAAGTGTTTGGTGCAAATTTTTAAAAGGCTTTATTGCACGAAAGAGGTTAAATGGATGCGCCGGTGAGACATGGAATCACATATTATCGGAAAAAACTAGGCAAAAGGTAGATTTAGGTGGACTAAGCCGCTGTAATATAGCAGATGCATAAGGTTAATATATGTTTGCATGTTTTTCTTAATTATATGTATATTATATGTTTTATTAAAAAAAATAAGTGGGGCTTGTGCAAGACTTGATTTGAATAAAGTTTTAAAAAACTTAAAAATAAAATAACTATTTAAATAAATTTTAATCTTGTTTAAATTTAAAGTATTTTTACATAATTTTTATAATTTAACTGATAAATTATTCAAAATTTAAGAATAAATAAAAAAATTATATTTAAATAAAAAATTTCATTTAAATAATTATTTAAATAAATATTATCATTATTTAAATTTTAACTATTTTTATATAAGTTATGTAATTTAAATAATAATTACCTTAAATTAAAAAAAAAGTTAAAAACGTCTTTTTTTTTTTTGTCACAAATGATTGACTTTTGTTGGTGGGTTTTTTCCTCCCCTGGTGAGACAATCGATTGTGTTGATATCTATAAACAGCCAGCTTTTAGTCATCCACTGCTGAAGAACCATACAATCCAGGTAATTAATTATCCTCTAATCCCTTGAATCTATTGTTGGAGAATCACATCTGTTGCCATCAACATGTAACTAATTGGTCTATCTTCAGTTGATTACTAAATTGTTGATAGTTACTTTCAAATATATTGTTTTTTTGGTGTACATTTTGGGGAACCTTTTACACCTTATTTTGAAGGAATGATAAAATGTGCTCTAACTCATCTAGTGTGTTTTCTTTTAACATTGTAGATGAAATACAGCTCATATTTCAGAGGACATGAAGCAATAAATTCCTCAGCTGAGCTATTTCAAAGTTGGCACAGGAATGGAGAGTGCTCTAAAGGAACAATCCCAATCCTAAGGACACCCAAAATATTTAGCCCTCGTCGTGTTCCTCCACAAAGGTTAATATATGATTAATCCTGAGCTACTTTGAGACCAACATGTACTCATATAAGTACATAAACGGGCCTTTGGATCAGCCATTTGTAGTGAAGTAAAACGTAATTATTTCTAACACGGTGATGATTAAATGTGTTCTAATGTCATTTTCCCTCCCTAATTAGTATGCTAGAGCTTTTCTTCTTCCTGGAAATTACATTGGAGCGCGCGGATCATTCAACGTGTGGATCCCCCAAGTAGCCGATGATCCCCAAGAATTTAGTTCATCTCAAATGTGGGCTAGGGCTAGCGTTGGGAGTCAATGGATCGGCACTATCGAGACTGGCTGGCTGGTACGTTTTACAGATGACATATCCATATTCGCTTAATTATTTTGTATAGCTTCTTTTATAACTTGACTATTCTTCATCCTTCATATTAGATTGGGAATATTTGTTTACATCCATGAATTTGGTATCACATACATGATTACCAAACATATATAATGTGTATAAATCCGATCTGACAAAAAATAAGAGCAAACTTTTTGACTAACGCAATAGACTTAATTATCAATTGTTTCAGGTCAAGTCCGGCGACAAGAATGCAAGATTTTTCATCCGCTGGACTGTAAGTTTAGCTTGCGTTATCCATGAAATTATATTATACAATTGCCACTTGGAATCCCATAATCTCGTTTTGTTTATTTGGCTTCAAATTTTTATTAGTTTGTATCTCAGGACAAACTTGCACGATTGTTCTCAGTCAATTTGCATTTTGTGTACATTTGGTCTGCTTGGTTTCCAGAAAGACGGTTGCAAATCAACCGGTTGCTACAATCTTGACTGTCCTGGTTTTGTGCAATCCAGCCGTAGAATTGCTCTTGGAGCTACCATAAAACCAGTCTCCACCTACGCTGGAAAGCAATTTGAAGTAAAAATAGCTATGAAGAAGGTAATGCACAAATTCCGAATGCTATCTTGCATTCTTATAAATAACCATTACAAATGTGACGTTCAATAATTTACGCTAGCCGTCAACCTAGCTTAATCCTTTTTCTTTATCTGGGCTTAAGATTAGATCTGATGCAGACGGAGTTGTGTGTTCTTCTATTCGAATTGGAAATTTCAAGTCAGATTCCTCTTTTCATCTAAATGAGTCACGACATATTTCTGTCCTAGTGAAACTTTAAAAACGTTGGTCATGACCCTATGACATTTTCAGACTCATCCATTTTGTAGATGTATCAAGCTTCCAAGCACATGATTCATCTTGAAAAGTTAAGTCTTTTATTTTTATTCTTCTTCTTTTGGAAGAAGAAAAACAAGAAAAAAGATATCAAACACAATAATAATAATAATAATTATTATTATTTTATTGTTTTTAAGTGATCGTTTGTCTGTCTGGTTCATTAACAAAGGAAAACTAATGTTTCAAGACATGACGACAGGAGCTTGGGTACACCTGTTGGAAGACCAAGTAGTAGGATACTGGCCTAACTCCATATTCACAGACTTGGATGACGCGGCAATCTTGCTAAACTTTGGTGGGTTGGTTTCCGATACATGGCCAGAGGCCCACCACACAACTACTCAAATGGGCAGTGGTCATTTTCCTGTTGAAGGATACGGCCGAGCCGCCTACATAGCCCATTTTGGATACATTGACATTGGCAATGTCTTCAAGGATGCCTCTGATCTTTCACCATCAGTCACGGATCCCCCCTGCTATGACCTCCAAATAGTCAATGGTCCCCAATTGGGCTATGGACGATAATCCAAATTGTCGATAGAGTAAAAGAAGTGAAGGAAAAAAATATAGCGACTATCAAGCCATCTGGGAAACCTTGATTTTGGTTTAGAAAAAAAGTATATTCTACAACCACCATTAAGCAATAATGTTTTGAGATGGAGAATATTCTCTCTTTTCATTATATTGCAGTTAAATGTTAGGTAGTATAGGGAGACTCTTAATGATATAGTGTTTAGTGAAAATAAAATTAGTATTTAATAACATTTAGGAAAATAATATTTTTTAAAGAAAAATATAAAAATAAAATTGACATTTTCATCAAAAGTATTTATTTATTAAAATAGCTTCTCTTTTACCTTTACACACTTAATTATAATTAAAATGATCTAATTAACTGAAAAAAATACTAAAAATTAAATGAAAAAAATATTAATTAGGAAAAAAAATCTAACTAAGGAGGAAATAAAAAATAAAAATTCTTAAATAGTAAATATAATTCTTGAATAGTAAAATTATGTTTGGGAACCAAGTTTTCTAAAATTTTCTATTAGGATGAATATTTGGTGGCTGAAGTTTCGGCTGTCTTGTATATGTTAGTATATATCTATATTTGGTAATTAGGTAAATTGAGATTAAAGTTACGAAATTTTGGGGTGTACATTGTATATATAACATAGCAGGTTGCAATGAAAAGTAGCCGACGAAAATTTTTTCCTTTTTCTTCTCGGTTTAACATGGTATCAGAGCCTGGTTGAGAAGTAATTCAAATTCCCCGTGCTTGGTGGTCCTAGCCCTCCTGTTAAAGATTTGGCTCACCATGCTGGGTATTATAGGCTTCCCCATTCGAAAGCTGTAAGGACTGAAAGACCGAAGTACCGCCGGCTGGAGGTAAGAACGACGACGTGGTTCAGGGAGGAGAAAAGAGAGTTGGCGATGTGGATGATTTTGCTCCTTTGGTGTCGGCCAAGGTGCTTTGAAACAATACCTAACCCTTAAACTATAAACCCTAGGACAATGACAGGTCAAAAAGCCTCAAGTTCGAGGAACAATTCGTCGTTCTTATTGAGCGCGAATGACAACCCAGGCAATTTAATTATGCAAACACAATTCAAAGGACCAAACTACGAAGAATGAGCTAAGGCCATGAGGATTTCGTTGAGGGCAAAGAAGAAACAAGGTTTCATTGATGGCACCATTAAGGAACCGAACCAGAACTCAGATGAAATTGATGATTGGTGGACAGTAAACTCCATGATTGTGTCATAGATCTTTAACACCATCGAACCAGGCTTGCGTTCCACGATCTCATACAAGGAAACGACAAGGGAATTATGGGAAGATATCCAACAACGATTCTCTGTTTGTAATGGTGCGCGAGTTCATCAATTGAAAACGAAGGTTGCAAATTGCAAACAAAACGAGGATTCAATCCTGACTTATTATGGACGACTCAAGAAATTGTGGGATGATTTGAATGATTATGATCCTATGCCTACTTGTTCTTGTAATGGATGCAAGTGTAACTTCGTTACACGACTTTAACAGCGTCAAGAGGATGTGCGGGTGCATCAATTCCTCATGGGGCTTGATGAATCATCTTATGGTAATGTTCGCTCCGATATCATCGCTTTAGACCCTCTTCCAAACCTTCATATGGTTTATTCTCAAGTTACGGAGCAAGAACAAGTGCAGGTGATGACGCGAGCGGCTCCCATTCGGTCTGATCCGGTGAGCTTTGCCATGAAAACAGTCAGCTCAGGTCCTCAGAATTCAGGGGGGGACCAAAAAGACAATGAAGTAGTTTGCTCCCATTGCCAGAAACTAGGACATAGCATGGACACATGCTTTCGTCTACATGGCTATCCTGACTGGTGGCCAGGAAATTCGACTCAAGGAAGAGGCAGAGGACGTGGTAACCAGGGACACGGTCGTGGTAGAGTAGCACTAGCTAATGTTGCACAAGGGGCAGAAGGAGTGGTTGCTAATGTTCCTCATGGGGGACCACTTAATGATTCTGATAAAGCTGGGTTGGAGACCCTGAGTAAAGATGATTGGGAGACTTTGAAGTCTCTCTGGAACACTCACACGAATAATACATCTATTGTTCAACCAAGGCTTAATGGTAAGACATATTTACAATGGTTGTTTGACATAGGTGCGTCACATCATATGATGGGCGAGGAAACTGCATTTGTAGAGTTTCAAGGAATATCTCATTGTCCCGTGAAAATACCAAATGGTGAATACGTTATGACAACAGGAGAAGGAACAGTTCTTGTAGGAAAATTATTTCTCAAGGATGTTTTACATGTCCCTGAAATACGATGCAATTTGATATCTGTTTCAAAATTAGCCGAGACAAAGTTCATATTTTGAAATTCATTGATCGTTTATGTGTTGTTCAGGACCGCACTTTGAGGATGTTGACTGGAGTGGGTGAAGAGCTTGAGGGGTTGTATGTTGCACGAGGGGAGCTTCTGGTCAGTGCTCATGGAGTCGTTGCAGTCAAGAATATGGGTCTATGGCATAAAAGATTAGGACATCCCTCTATGCGAGTCATAGAAAAGCTCCTTACAATAGAAGGTAGTACCGAGATAAATAAAGAAGTTCATGAACCTTGTGATGTTTGTTTCTGGGCAAAACAAACTCGTATTCCTTTTTCTATTAGTGACAATAAAGCTGGTGATATCTTTGACTTAATTCATTGTGATTTGTGGGGAGTTTATCGAGAGGCTAGTTTTTGTGGTGCTGCTTATTTTCTGACTATTGTTGATGACTGTTCTCGTGGTGTATGAGTTTATTTATTAAAAAGGAAATATGAGGTCCCATATATGGTTAAGAATTTTTTGGCTATGACCGAGAGACAATTCAATAAACAAGTCAAAATTATACGTAGTGACAATGATACAGAGTTTACTTGTTTAGGTGATTATTTTAAGGAACGTGGGATTATTCATCAAACCTTCATGGTTGAGACACCTCAACAAAATGGAAGAGTTGAGAGGAAACATCGACACATTTTGAATATTGGTAGGGCGCTCCGTTTTCAAGCTAACTTGCCCATTCAATTTTGGGATAATGCATTCTCACTGCAGGATATTTAATTAATCGTACTCTATTATCGATTTTGGGTGGAAAAACTCCATATGAAATTTTGTTTGGAAGCCCTTCATCTATTTCTCATCTTAGGGTATTTGGTTGCCTATGCTATGCTAAGAACATTAATCGGGCCAAGGATAAGTTTGCAAGTCGAAGTCATAAGTGCGTATTCATGGGTTATCCTTATGGTAAAAAGGGGTGGAGGGTGTATGATCTAGATAGGAAAGTTTGCTTTGAAAGTCGAGATATGGAGTTCGTTGAGCACATGTTTCCTTTTGCCCATACGGACTCTGCCAGGCAGACAACTCCAAATTCCCTGCCTGCTGTCATTAAGTCTACTATATTAGAGGACGTGCCTGAGATTGAGGCACCTCCGCCAGCCTCTGAATATGATGGATAGTCCGTGGAAGAAGGTGTGACAGCAGATGGGGTCGTACCAGTGCCGGAAGTTGCAGAGGTTACGGGTACAACGGATGATCTTGGATGCGGCAAACGGGCGCGACAGCCTTCAGTTTGTTTGCATGACTATGTGTTGCATACAGTTGCCCTCAATCCCTTGAGCTCTCCTTCCTCTTCGTTGGCATCCTTAGGTACGCCCTACCTCATCACAAACTATGTGAATTGTACTAAATTTTCCTTGTTGTATCGTCGATTCGTGGCTGCAGTAACTACAGGGATTGAACCAACCAGTTTTAAAGAGGCCATGTAGCATTCATGTTGGCGTGAGGCAATGAAAAAGGAGGTTGAGGCACTAGAGGATAATGAAACATGGACAGTTGCTACTTTGCCTAAGGGAAAGAAGGCTCTTGGTAGTAAATGGGTCTACAAAATCAAGTATCATGCAGACGGAACCATCGAGCGATACAAGGCACGCTTGGTTGTTTTTGGGAATCACCGGGTCGAGGGTCTGGATTATAATGAGACGTTCGCACCTACTACAAAGATGGTCACAGTTCGTACCTTCTTAGCAGTAGTAGCGATCTGTGGGTGGGAATTGCATCAGATGGATGTGTACAATGCATTTTTGCATGGCGATCTTGAGGAGGAAGTTTATATGTGTTTTCCACCAGACTTTACGACACCCGAAATGGATAAAGTGTGTCGTCTGCGCAAGTCTCTCTACGGGCTGCGACAGGCACCGCGGTGTTGGTTTGCCAAGCTTGCTGCGACTCTGGTTTAATATGGATTTCAGCAATCTGGCTCAAACTATTCTTTGTTCACATTTCGGCATGGCAAAGTTCAGTTGACCATTTTGGTCTATGTGGATGATCTGGTGATAGGTGGGACTGATAGTGATGCCACTCAGGCATTTAAAACTTACTTGAATGCTTGTTTCCACATGAAAGACCTTGGCAAATTGAAGTACTTCCTAGGTCTTGAAGTAGCGTGAAATTCGACTGGGATTTTCCTTTGTCAGAGAAAATATGCTCTCGATATTATTTCTGAGACTGGTTTGTTAGGTGCTAAACCTGTCAGCACACCAATGGAACAAAATCATCACCTCGCTTTGGCTAAGGACACGCCTCTTCCTGATCCTATGTCTTATCGGCATCTTATTGGTCGTCTCATCTACCTGACAATTACTTGACCTGAATTGTCTTATTGTGTGCATATCTTAGCATAATTTATGCAGGAGCCACGACACAGTCATTGGGAGGCAGCCCTTCGGGTTGTTTGTTTCTTAAAACTTCATCCTGGGCAAGGTCTTCTGCTCCGCTCTAATTCCTCTCTTCATCTTACGGCTTATTGTGATGTGGATTGGGCAAGTTGCCCCATGACTCGATGTTCTTTGATGGCATATTTTGTCTTTCTTGGGAACTCTCCAATTTCCTAGAAAACGAAAAAACAGCATACTGTATCTCGATCTTCGGCTGAGGCAGAGTATCGATCTTTGACCTCTACGACTTATGAATTGAAATGACTCAAGGGTTTGTTAGTTTCTCTTGGCATCCCTCACTCATCTCCTATGCAGATTTATTGTGATAGCCAGTCAGCTCTTCACCTTGCTCACAACCCTGTGTTTCATGAACGCACCAAGTATATCGAAGTTGATTGTCACTTTGTTCGTGATGAGATTCGTCGTGGTATCATTCTTCCTCAACCTGTATCCTCGTCTCACCCACTCGCTGATATCCTTACCAAAGCTCTTGGCAAACATTCGTTTGATGTTATTCTCTGCAAGTTGGGCATTTCCGATTTTCATGCTCCAACTTGAGGGGGTATTAGGGTGAATATTTGGTGGCTGAAGTTTTGGCTGTCTTGTATATATTAGTATATATCTATATTTGATAATTAGGTAAATTGAGATTAAAGTTACGAAATTTTTGGATGTACATTGTATATATAACATAGCAAGTTGCAATGAAAAGTGACTGACGAAAACTTTTGCCTTTTTCTTCTCCGTTTAACATTTTCCACTAATGAAATTGTGTTTGGGAATCAAGTTCTTAAGAATTTTCCTCTCTCTAATAGTCAATATAACTCTTGAATGGTGGAATTATGCCTGATGACCAAGTTTTCTGAAATAATAATAATAATAATAATAAAAGAAAGAAGATTTGAAATTGGAGCTAATTGGGTGGCCAACATGGGGGAAGGTTTTATGATAGGAAGATAACTCGTCCGACGATATGTAGGTGCTTGGCTGAAATAGTTTGGCGAACGAGATACTTTTTCTAATGACCTATGCTTAGTCCAGTACTAAAAGCAAACTTGGCATTGCCTTGCTTAGGCATGCGCTGCTAATTTCGAATCCTCTCAAGTGGATTCAATGTTTTAAGTGAGGCTACCAGCAGTGGGAGGTCGGCTAACAATCCCGGAATTTTTCATTAAAAGATTCCTCGTAATCAAAAAATATTTTCTCGAACGAGATATATAGGGAGGGTTTAGTTTTACATTTAACCGTCGTCTACGACGTTGTTCTCCTGGGAAATCACACACTGGTGAACGGACGAACATGAACAGAATAGTTGAAATAGTCCCCAATTTGTTCCGTTCCTCTACGTATTGTACCAATGTTTTTAATTATCCCCATTCATATTTTTTCACCGATGAGGAATAAGAACTTAAGGATGAATTATTGGAAGAAAGTCAAGAATGGATAACATATTAAATTCGACTAAAAATGTGAATGAAGCGCAAACCTTCCTTAACTATACAAATTTACAATTAAATGTTAAGAATAAGGGCAATGTAATTAGAATTCAAGACCTCTTGGATTCTGTTTATTTATCATTTCTAACACGAATCTTGCTTTTCTTTTCATGCATTTCAGTGATAAAATATAGATAAATTTATTACCAGAAGAAAATTCATGGGGTCACATAGCAAATATTTACCTGTATTTTGTGATTTTTGAGAAAGTTGTCACCGAAAGCAGTTGCTTATACATATCAACACAACAAATTATTTCTCCGTCGCCACTCTGGAACAAAAAAAAAAAAAGAAGCCATTTTTAGCAGCTGAAAACTTTAAATACAAAACTTCATGCAAACTCCTATAACCTCTTGTTTGTCATTTCAGTTCTGCCTAGTTATGGTTCCTGGTCAGTGGTTCCAGTGGTTTCCAATTGGCCCCATCTCTATTTTTCCCCCTTTTTATTTTACGAAATAAAATGAAAAGTAACCCTTCCCTCCTTGTCTTTCTGAGCCAGTAGTCAGTTCTGATTATAGTTATGGTTTTGATTTTTGGAGGAAGTGAAGGTAACTGAACCCTCCCTTTCCAGGGCTCCAGTTATATATGGAACTGCATTAGGCTCAATTTCTATTCTAGTTTTGGCCCAAATTAGTTCTAAATAAAATTGAATTATGCTCATAGATGGTGTGAAAAGGAAGTTCGGGGTAATCCCACCTCAAATCTCGTGCACACAATTGGTTAGGCGTTAGATGTTAGTGAATGGAAGTGTAAAAGTCCAAGGACACCACGATAGGGCGATCTGCATCCCGACTAAAACCGCTTTAACGTGGGAGATTTTGGAAGGTGAGTGGATTCAATCCCCTAGCCTCCCTCAGATCACATAAGCTTGTTGGTCACTTGGGCCAACCAAGTACTTTGTGTTGACCCCATCTCATATCATAAAATGGACAAGAAGACGAAAAATTATCCGTCTAGCCAGAAATAGACCTCGAAGAATATTAAAATCAGTTACTAGTGAAGAGGTGCGTTAAAAGTTAATTCAATTTGACATCGAATTTCATGGTTAGTTAACATTTAAGATATAAGAATCTTGTCAGATATTAAAAGCTGAACTCATTTATGAAATTGCCTTGAGCGCCACCTATCTGTTTTCCCCCGTTGTCAATGCAAAATCTGTGACGATTACCCCATTATATAATATAACATCATGAACTCATGTTTGAAGAGATTAGTGAAAAACTAAGGTTGGAGAATCACGATGGCTTGCAATTATCGTCGAGGAGGCTGCATATTTATCTTACTAGCATCATTAATTCAATTGTGGGGCAATGAATTTGCTATTGCAACTGGGATTTCAGCCAAGAAAACCATAGAGGTGACTTTGCTTAAACGTTAATTTTGTAATGAACCCAAAGTTTTGGGAATGTTTTGTCTTCTAAACGATCGACTTTTTTTTAAAAAAATTTTTTTTAATGATAAATGATTGACTTTTGTTGTTGGGTTCTTCCCTCCTCAGAGTGATGATGGGGATACAATCGATTGTGTTGATATCTATAAACAGCCAGCTTTTAGTCATCCTCTTCTGAAGAACCACACAATACAGGTAATTAATTGTCCTATAATCCCTTGAATCTATTGTTGGAGAATCACATCTGTGGCATCAACATGTAACTAATTGGTCTATCTTCAGTTGATTACTAAATTGTTGTTAGTTACATTCACACACACACACACACACACACACACAGAGTATCTATATCTATATATATATGTATATACATATTGTCTTTTGGTGTACATTTGGGGGAAGTTTTAACACCTTATTTTGGAGAAATGATAAAATATGCTCTAAATCATCTAGTGTGTTTTCTTTTATCTTTGTAGATGAAATACGGCTCAGATTTAGGAGGACTTGAAGCAAGAAATTCCTCAGCTGAGCTGTTTCAAAGTTGGCACAAGAATGGAGAGTGCCCTAAAGGAACAATCCCAATTCTAAGGACACCCAAAATATTTAGCCCTCGTCGTGTTTCTCCACAATGGAATGAACGATTCAATGGAAGCTCTGCCGCATCTAATGCTGCGCCTGTTAATCCCGAGGTACTTTGAGACCAACGCGTACTTGAGTAAATACTTATTCGGGCATTTGGATCAGCTATTTGTAGTCAAGTAAAATGTAATCATTTCTAACACGACGATGACTAAATGTGTGCTATTGTCTTTTCTTTTTCTTTTTTTTTTCTTTTCCCCCATATTAGTATGCTACAGCTTTTCTTCAAGGTGGAAGTTACATTGGAGCACGCGGATCATTCAACGTGTGGATCCCCCGAGTAGCCAATGCTCCCTCAGAATTTACTTCATCTCAAATGTGGGTTACAGCTGGCGTTGGGAATCCATTGATCAACACTATGGAGACTGGCTGGCTGGTACGTTTTACACAAGGCATATCCATATTCGCTTAATTATTTTTTCTAGCTTCATTTATAACTCGACTATTCTTCATCCTTCATATTTGATTGGGAATATTTGTTTACATCCGTGAATGTGGTATCACATACATAGTTATCAAACTGACTGGTTATTAGTGTGTATAAATATACATATAAAGTGAAAGTTTTCGATTAATATAATAGACTAAATAATCAATTGTTTCAGGTTAAGACCGGCGACAAAAACGCAAGACTTTTCATCCGCTGGACAGTAAGTTTAGATTGCTTTATCCATGAAATTATATTGTACAAGTGCTACTTGGAATCCCATAATCTTGTTTTGTATATTTGGCTTCAAATTTATTATTAGTTTATACCTCAAGACAAACTTGCACGATTGTTCTCAGTCAATTTGCATTTTATGTACATTTGGTCTGCTTGGTTTCTAGAAAGACGGATACGAATCAACCGGTTGCTACAATCTCGACTGTCCCGGTTTTGTGCAATCCAGCCATAGAGTTGCTCTTGGAGCTGCCATAAAACCAGTCTCCACCTACGCTGGAAAGCAATTTGAAGTAAAATTAACTATTAAGAAGGTAATGCACCAATTCTAGCTACTATCTTATGTTCTTATGAATAAGCATTACAAACAAGTGCGACGTTCAATGATTTACGCTGTCGACCTAACGTAATCCTTCTTCCTTATCTTGGCTTAAGATCGGCAAGCAAATCTAAAGTTTAGTTGGATCTGATGGAGGCGGACTTGTGTGTCCATTTATTCGAATTGCAAATTCCAAGTCAGATTCCTTTTTTCATCTAAATGAATCACAACATATTTCTGCCTTAGTTAAAGTTTAAAAACGTTGGTCATGACCCTATGACATTTTCGAACTCATCCATTTTGTAGATGTATCAAGCTTCCAAACATATGAATTGCCTTGAAAAGTTAGTGTTTCCTTTGTTTTTTTTTTTTTCCTTGAAGAAAAAGAAAAGAAGATATCGAACACGATTATTATTATTATTATATATATATATATATTCTTTTAAGTGGTCGTTCATCTATCTGGTTCATTAACAAAGGAAAACTAATGTTTCAGGACAAGAGGACAGGAGCATGGGTGCTCCTGTTTCAAGACCATTATGTAGGATATTGGCCTAAATCCATCTTCACAGAATTGGCCGACGCGGCAACCTCGCTAATCTTTGGTGGGTTGGTTTCCAATACAAAGCCACAGGGCCACCACACAACTACTCAAATGGGGAGTGGCCATTACTCCGTCGAAGGATATGGCAAAGCAGCCTACCTAGCCCATATTGGATACATTGACATTGGCAATGTCTTCAAGGATGCCGATGGCCTTTCAACCTCAGTCACAAAACCCTCCTGCTATGACCTCCGCATAGTCCATAGTCCCCAATTGGGCGCTCACATTTACTTTGGGGGTCCTGGATATAATTCAAAATGTCCATAGAGAGGACAAAAATATAGTGACAATCAAGCCATCTAGGAAACCTTGATTTTGGCTTAAAAAAAATAAAAATAAAAAAGTACATTTTACAACCGCCATTAGGCAATTGTGTTTTGAAATGGAGAGTATTCTCTCTTTTCCTTATATTGTTGTTAAATGTTAGGCAGTCTGGGGAGACTCCTAGTTTCAACAACCAGAGATCGAATCCTGAATCGTTTGAAGAAAGTCGTCATAGCAGTATATCGACTGACCTGAATTTTTAAGCCCACGTGTGCAAATTAATTAGGAATAATCCAAAATAGTAGCTTTAACACGTAGTAGTGTCTAAATGACACAGGAGTCCTCCACGGGACTGAAAAAAAGAGAAAAAAAAAAAGAAAAAAAGGAAGATTTGAAATTGAAGAAAATTGGGTGGCCAACATGAGGTAAGGTTTTCTAATAGAAGAGATATCTCGTCCGCCGATATGCAGGTGCTTGGCTGATATTTTTCTAATGACCTATGGTTTAGCCTGCTAATATAAGCAAACTTGGCGTCGTGTGGTTTAGACATATAGTGTCAATTTCAAATCCACTTAGGTGCATTCAATGTTTCAAGTGAGGCTACCGGCGGTGGGAGATCAGCTAACAATTTCAAAGTTTACCCAAAGGGATTTCTCGTCAACAAAAGAATATTTTCTCGAACGAGATATACGCGGAGGGTTTAGTTTCACATCTAAACGTTGTTGACGACATTGTTCTCTTGAGAAATCGCACACTAGTAAACATACTATTGGTGTTTAGAGTAACTCAAAGGGGATGAATTGAATTTATTCAATTTAATCGTTAGACTTACACTTAATCTTAATTCCAAATAACAATAATAAGATAATCAAATATAATGACACATAACAAGTAATATAAATAATTAAAAATAAATAAGATAAGAAGAAAGAGAAGGTGTGTATAGTGATTTATAATAATTTGACTTAGATCAAGAGATTATATCCACCCCTTAAGTTCTTTTTTTTAAAAGTTTAACTTTATTAACTCTTTTTTGTTTTTATAAGGTAAAAATAATTCTTTACACTAAGTTATTTTGGTCTAAATTATAACAAAATTTTTTATGAAATTTTCTTAAGAACTAATGGTTCTTTAAACACTTAAAATTTCATACTCTATCGCTTTCACTAGAATACTTTAACTCTTTTTATAATCTCAAAATGAGTATTCTAACTCTTTCGTCATTTAACTTCTCACTCTAAAACTCTTTATCTCTATCTTTTCACTAGATGTATATACTAAATAGCTTTTCTTAGTCTCTAGGTCTTTTCTTTCTTATACTTACAAAAGCATTCTACAAGCTATTTATAAACATAACAAATTAGCTAGAAGTGAACACGAATTGTGAAAAAAAGAGATTCTCAAAAATGGAAGGGAAAATTGTAAGGATAGTTTAAAACTCAATATTAGTTGATTAGAGTAAGTTATGGGTTGATTCGATCAACTGATCCTACCTAGACAAAAAATTGATTTTTACATTTTAATATAAAATGTCTAAATAATCATATAATCATATCATAAAACACATAAAACATATCAAATTACAACAATTACAAAATGGATAAATCAATCTAACTCCATGATACCTAATTTCTCCCTAATGGTTACAAATTTATCCTCATTCAAAAGTTAGTTGTAGATATCAACTAATTAATCTTCAACATAAACTCTAGGGACATATTTCCTTTGAACACATGATCTTTAATGAAATGGTATCTCAGATCAATGTATTTGGTATAGGAATCACACTTGATAGACATATGAGAATAGTGCAATTTAAAGTTCTCTAAAGTTTGTTTCATCCAAAGTAATTGAGTACAACGAAATCATACTGTTATTTACTTTGCTTCAACTATACAAAGAGCAATTAAATTTTGCTTTTTACTATACCATGAGATTATGACTTGGCTAATGAATTGGCCTACATCCGAGGTACTCTTTTATTATTTTTTTTTAATTTTATCTCTTGTAAAAAAGTTTAAGTAACCAAGTCAAAGGTTGATATATTGGGATACCAAAGTCCAAAACTTATGGTTCCTCTCGCAGACTTAAGTACTCTTTTAAGGGCAACTAGGTGTGACTCTTTGGGGTAGATTGAAATCTTACACATAAGTAGACATCAAACATAAATTCTGGTTTAGTAGTAGTAAGATAGAGATGATTACTAATCATACATCTATATTGCTTTTTATCCATAATCTTACCATTTACATTATTGTTCAACTTTGTGTAGGTAGACATTGAAGTACCGTAAGGTTTGGAATCATTTATACTGAACTTCTTCACTAGTTTCTTTGTATAATTGACTTTGGTTGATAAAGATTTCGTCCTTTGCTTGCTCGATTTAAAGTTCAAAGAAGAAATTCAATTCTCTTATCAAACTCATTGCATAATGACTCATTTGTAGTACTAAATATAATGTCATCAATATAAATTTAAATAATAAAAAAATCCTTACCTTTTTATTTAGTAAAGAGAGTAATGCCAACTTTATTTTTAGTGTAACTTTTGTTAACTAAGAAAGCACTTAACTTTTCATATCAAACTCTTGGTACTTACTTTAACCCACACAAAAATTCTATAAGCTTGTAAATATAGTTAAGGAATTTTTATTCTTAGAGTTAGGGGGTTGACTAACTTAAATTTCTTCCATGATATTTTCATGATGTAGTTATTGAGAAATGCACTTTTCACATCTATTTGGTATAACTTGAAATTCTTATGCGATGCAAATAAAAGTAACATTCTAATGGCATTCAACCTAGCAACAGGGGTAAAGGTCTTATTATAATTAATGCCTTTTTCTTAATTGTAGTTTTTAACAATTAACGTTATCTTATTTCTCACAATTTGACCAGTTTCATCAAGTTTATTTCTAAAGACCCACTTAGTTCCTATGATAGTATGATTTCTAGGTCTAGGTACCAAAGTCCAAACCTTATTTTTCTCAAATTGGTTGAGTTCATCCTCCATTGCATGTGCATAAGATTGATTAACCAATGCATCTTTTACATGTGTTGGTTCTATTTGTGAAATAAGTACTACAATGCTAGTATTTCTAAATGCAAATTAAGATTTTAAAGGATCGGAAGGGTTATTGACAATTTAATTTTGAACTACCTTTCTAGCATGTTTCCATTCTCTTGGAATTCATTGAACAATAGTATCAAGATTGCTATGCTTTGAAATATTAGATTCATTTACTTGAAATTGTTCAGTATGCTCTATTTGAACATGATTAAAATGTTGTTATATCTTGATGATTTATTTGCCTTCTCTAAGTTTTGTTTGTACCTATAAGGTCATATAATTCTTCCTTTCTAGGAGAAAAAAATGTTAGTTTCATTAAATGCAACATACATGGACTTCTTTACAACAAGAACCTTATTGTTGAACACTGTGCATGCCTTACTACTAGAAAAGTGTGCCAAGAAGATATCTTTATCTATCTTAGAGTTAAATTTGTCTAAGTTATCCTTTGTGTTTAGAATATAACACTTATAACCAAAGGCATGTAAAAAGTTTATTCTAAATTTTCTCTTATTCCATAACTCATAAACAGTCTTTGGAAGAGTTGGATGAATAACAACTTTATTGGACACATAGCAAGCAATATGAGCTACTTCTATCCAAAAGTGTTAAGGAAAATTATACTCATTTAACATAGTTCTATCTATCTCTTACAATGTTAAATTCTTCCTTTCAACTACTTCATTTTGGTATGGTTGGAACTAAAAGATAGAAGTGTAAAAGTAAGTTCAAAGAATGTCAACAAACATTAAAAAAATTACAACATAAAACAATTCTTTTTGGCAGGACTGTGAGATACCTACTATTATATGCGGTAAAAATTATTTAATGTTATAATTATTTGTAATGAATATTTCAATAACAGGTAAATTTTGTGCATCACCTTCTTTATGGTCACTTTCAATTGCCATTGCATCCTTCCATGGGTGGTGATTGGCTCTAAGATACTTGTAAGAGCAATTTTATGGCTGGCTTGCACTAAACTAGGATAGTCAGGATTGTGGCAACCGTTGTTTTGAAACTGTCTTTATTAACCAAGCGGAGAAGATGTATAAAACAAGCCAATCGACTTAGAAAAATCATGCAAAGCTTGTCTAGAGACATATAACTTATGAAAATTTGAAGCAAAATAAATAGAATTAGATTATGGGATTGAGTAATTGGTTCGATAGTCCAGGCAATGAAAAATCTTACTATAATGTTGTTGTTGCCCTTAACCTCAAACCATTAACTATTAATTCAGTTATAATATTTAGAAAGTTTTGCTTTATTCTTTTTGATAAATATTTATATCACTCTGATAAAATTAAAGATAAAATTTCATAACCATACCAAGAATTAATATGATATATATTAAACATTAAACATATGGATAATTAAGTTAAACATTAAATATGTGAATAATTAAGATAAACATTACAGTTAAAAAATTATGTTCTATCGATTTTAATTATAATGTTCTTATTCTTTTTATAGTCTTAGCTTGAAAATTCTTACTCTTTCAAAATTCAACTTTTCACTCTAAAACTATTATTCTCTCTATTATAATCACTTTACTCTTTTTGCTAGACCTAGACAATAAATCTCTCTTCTTAGTCTCAAGCTCTCTTCCTTTTTATACTGACAAAAGAGTTTTATATATGTTTTATAGAAAAATACAACAAACTAGTCATTGAAAATGTGACCCATACGCATTAGATACCAAGGAAGAGTTGCGTTGAAAGTTAATTCAATTTGACATTGAATTTCAAGATTAGTTAGCATTTAAGACACGAGAATCTTGTTAGAGACAAAAGCTGAGCTCATTTATGAAATTGCCTTAAGCGTTCACCACGTACCTGTTTTCCCTTGTTGTCAAAGCAAAAACTTTTACTATTACCCTATTATACAATATATAACATCATGAACTCACATTTGATGAGATTAGTGAAAAACTAAGGCTGGAGAATCACCATGGCTTGCGATTATCGGCGAGGAGGGTACATATTTATCTTACTAGCGTCATTAATTCAAGTGTTGGGCAATGAATTTGCAATTGCAACTGGGATTTCAGCCAAGAAAACCATAGAGGTGACTTTGCTTAAACGTTAATTTTGTAATGAACTCAAAGTTTTTGGGGTGATAAATAATTGACTTTTCTTGGTGGGTTTTTCCCTCCCCAGAGTGATGATGGTGATACAATCGATTGTGTTGATATCTATAAACAGGCAGCTTTTAGTCATCCACTTCTGAAGAACCATACAATCCAGGTAATTAATTATCCTCTAATACCTTGAATCTATTGTTGGAGAATCACATCTGTTGCCATCAACATGAAACTAATTGGTCTATCTTCAGTTGATTACTAAATTCTTGATAGTTACTTTCAAATATATTGTTTTTTTGGTGTACATTTTGGGGAACCTTTTACACCTTATTTTGAAGAAATGATAAAATATGCTCTAAATCATCTAGTGTGTTTTCTTTTATCTTTGTAGATGAAATATGACTCATATTTCAGAGGACTTGAAGCAAGAAATTCCTCAGCTGAGCTATTTCAAAGCTGGCACAAGAACGGGGAGTGCCCTAAAGGAACAATCCCAATTCTAAGGACACCCAAAATATTTAGCCCTCGTCGTGTTTCTCCACAAAGGAATGAACAATTCAATGAAAGCTCTGCTGCATTTATTGGTGCGCCTGTTAATCCGGAGGTACTTTGAGACCAACATGCGTTTGAGTAAATACATATTCGGGCATTTGGATCAGCTATTTGTAGTGAAGTAAAATGTAATCATTTCTAATATGACGATGACTAAATGTGTGCTAACGTCTTTTTTTTTTTTTTCCCCATATTAGTATGCTACAGCTTTTCTTCAAGGTGGAAATTACATTGGAGCTCGCGGATCATTCAACGTGTGGATTCCCCGAGTAGCCAATGCTCCCTCAGAATTTAGTTCATCTCAAATGTGGGTTACAGCTGGCGTTGGGAGTCAATTGATCAACACTATGGAGACTGGCTGGCTGGTACGTTTTACACAAGGCATATCCATATTCGCTTAATTATTTTTTCTAGCTTCCTTTATAGCTAGATTATTCTTCATATTAGATTGCGAATATTTGTTTACATCCATGAATGTGGTATCACGTACATGATTGCCAAACTGACTGGTTATTAATGTGTATAAACCTAATCTTAGAAAAAGAAGAGCAAACTTTTTGACTAATGCAATAGACTTAATTATCAATTGTTTCAGGTCAAGTCCGGCGACAAGAATGCAAGATTTTTCATCCGCTGGACTGTAAGTTTAACTAGCATTATCCATGAAATTATATTATACAATTGCCACTTGGAATCCCATAATCTCGTTTTGTTTATTTGGCTTCAAATTTTTATTAGTTTTTATCTCGAGACAAACTTGCACGATTGTTCTCAGTCAATCTGCATTTTATGTACATTTGGTCCGCTTGGTTTCCAGAAAGACGGTTACAAATCAACCGGTTGCTACAATCTCGACTGTCCTGGTTTTGTGCAATCCAGCCGTAGAATTGCTCTTGGAGCTACCATAAAACCAGTGTCCACCTACGCTGGAAAGCAATTTGAAGTAAAGATAGCTATAAAGAAGGTAATGCACAATTTCTAGCCGCTATCTTATATTCTAATAAACAACCATTACAAACAAGTGTGGCATTCAAGAATTTACGCCAGCCGTTAACCTAGCTCAATCCTTCCTCTTTATCTGGTAAGACCGTCAAGCAAATCTAAAGTTTAGTTGGATCTGATGCAGGCGGAGTTGTGTGTCCTTTTGTTCGAGTTGGAAATTTGAAGTCATTGGTTTTTTCATCTAAATGAATCACAGTATATTTCTGCCCTAGTTAAACGTTGGCCATGACCCTATGACATTTTAGACCCATCCATTTTGTAGATGTATCAAGCTTCCAAACATATGCTTCATCTGGAAAAGTTGGTTCTTATTTTTTTCGTGGTTTTTGATGAAGAAGAAGAAGTGAAGAAGATATCAAACACGATTATTATTATTATTATTATTATTTCAAGCGATCATTCATCTATCTGGTTCATTAACAAAGGAAAACTAATGTTTCAGGACAAGAGGACGGGAGCTTGGGTGCTCCTGTTTGAAGACCAATTTGTAGGATATTGGCCTAAATCCATCTTCACAAACCTGGCTGACGCGGCAAACTCACTAACCTTCGGTGGGTTGGTTTCCAATACATGGCCAAAGGGCCACCACACAACCACTCAAATGGGCAGTGGTCATTACTCTTTTGAAGGATATGGCAAGGCCGCCTACCTAGCCCATATTGGATACATTGACATTGGCAATGTCTTCAAGGATGCCTATAGTCTTTTACCCTCAGTCTCATTTCCCTCTTGCTATGACCTCCGGATAATCAATAGTCCCCAATTGGGCGCTCACATTTACTTTGGGGGTTCTGGATATAATTCAAATTGTCGATAGAGTAGAAGAAGTGAAGGAAAAAAGATATAGTGACAACCAAGCCATCTGGGAAATCTTGATTTTGGCTTTTGAAAAATAAAAAGAACATAAAAAAGTACATTGTACAACCATCGTTAGGCAATAATGTTTTGAAATGGAGAATATTCTCTCTTTTCGGTATATTGTTGTTAAATGCTAGGTAGTATGGGGAGACTCTTGGTCTCAAAGACCAGAGATCGACTTCTGAATTGTATGAAGAAAGTTATCATAGCAGCATATCTACTGACCTGAGTTTTTAGGCCCACGTATACAAATTAATTAGGAATAATCCAAAGTATTAGGTTTAACACGTAGTAGTGTTTAAATCACATACGAGTCCTCCACGGGACTGGAAAAAGGGAAAAAAAAAAAAAAACAGAGAAGATTTGAAATTGAAGAAAATTGGGTGGCCAACATGGGGTAAGGTTTTCTTATAGAAGAGATATTTCGTCCGACGATATGCAGGTGCTTGGCTGAAATATTTTGTGGAACGAGATATTTTTCTAATGACCTATGGTTAGCCTAGTAATATAAGCAAACTTGGCGTTGTGTGGTTTAGACATATAGTGTCAATTTCAAATCCACTTAGGTGCATTCAATGTTTCAAGTGAGGCTACCGGCGTTGGGAGATCAGCTAACAATTACAAAGCTTTCCTAAAGGGATTTCTGGTCAACGAAAGAATAATTTCTGGAATGAGATATCCAGGGAGGGTTTAGTTTTACATCTAACTGTCATCGCGGCATTGTTCTCTTGAGAAATCACACACCAGTAAACATAATGTTGATCTTTAGAGTAACCCAAGAAGGGTGAATTGAGTTAATTCAATTTAAATTTACACTCAATTCCAATTCCAAATGATAATAGTAAGATAATTAATAATAATAACAAAGAACAAATAACAAGCAAATAATACAAATAATTAACAATAAATAAGATAAGATAAGAGATAAAGTATATAATGATTTATAGTAGTTTTGCTTAGATTATGAACTTATATGAACTTCTTAAGGCCTATCTCTTAATAGTTTAACTTCACTTACTCTTTTTACTTTTACAGAGTGAAGATAACTATTTATACTAAGTTACCTTAACATAAATTACAATAAAATTTCTATGAAATTTTCACCAAAACTAATAATTTTTTAGAAATTTAGAGTTTCACACTTTATCACTTTTTATTAAAATACTCTTACTCTTTTCATAATTTCAAAATGAGTACTTTTACTTTTTCATAATCTTAACTTCTCACTTTGAAGCTCTTTATCTCTCTCTTTTCACTAGATGTATATAATGAATAGTTATTCTTAGTCTCTAACTCTCTTCTTTCTCATGCTTACTAAAGCATTTTACAAACTGTTATAAACAAACATAACAAACTAGTTAAAAGTGAAAGTGGATTATGAAAAAAAAAATAAAAAAAGATTTAAAGAAATGAAAGGGAACATTGTTGGGGCAATTTTGAACTCGATGTAAGTTGTGGGACAACTATTCACATTGGTTGTCCTATACTTCTGATATGATTAATTAATCTTACTTGGACAGAAAAACTAATTTTTACATTTCAAACATAACATGTCCAAATAATCATATAATCATACTATAAAACATATCAAATCACAACAATTACAAAAATGGATAAATCAATCTAACTCAATCTTACCCAATTTCTTTCTAATGGTTGCAAAATTATTGTTACTCAAGGATTTGGTGAAGATATTGACTAACTAGTCTATAATATGCATAAATTATAGGGACATATCTCCTTTAAGTAGATGATCCTTAATAAAATGGTGTCTTAAGTTAATGTGTTTAGTATAGGCATGGTGTATAAAGTTCTTTGTCATATTGATTGCTCTTGTATTATTAAATTTGATAGATACATAAGAGAAGTGTAATCTAAAATGCTTTAAAGTTTGTTTCATCCAAAGTAATTGAGTACAACAAGCTCATACTATTATGTACTCTACTTCAATTGTACAAAGAGCAATAAGATTTTATTGTTTACTATACCATGAAATTATGGCTTGACCAAGGAATTGATATGCACTCAAGGTACTCTTTCTCCTAATTCTATCTCTTGCAAAGTCTAAATATGAGTAACTAAGTCAAAGGTTGATTTATTGGGATACCAAAGTATGGAACTCGTGATTTCTCTCATGTAATTAGTTACTCTCACGTACTTAGTTACTCTTTTAAGGGTAATTAGGTGTGACTCTTTTGGACTATATTGAATTCTTATATGTAAGTAAATAGCAAACATCAAGTCTAGTTTAGTAGTAGTAAGATAAAGATTGATTTTTATCCACAACCTTTCTATTTACATTATTGTCCAAATTTATAGAGGTGGTTATTGGAGTACCATAAAGTTTGGAATTGTGTATGACAAACATCTTCAATAGTTTCTTTGTATACTTGACTTGGTTGATGAAAATTTCATCCTTTGTTTGCTTGATTTAAAACTTAAGGAAGAAGTTCAATTCTTCCATCAAACTCATTTCAAATTTTGTTTCCATGTCACTAGGTGGTTAGAGAATTCTTTATTCACAAAGCTAGGTGGTTAATCAACATAGACTGTTTTTTGTGATGTAATAATTAAGAAATATGTTTTTCACATTTATTTGGTATAACTTGAAATTCTTATGTGATGCAAATATAAGTAACATTCTACGAACATCTAACTTAGCAACAAGGGTGAAGGTCTCATCATAATTGATACCTTCTTTTTAATTGTAACTTTTGACAACTAACCTTACCTTATTTCCCATAATCTGACCATTTTCATCAAGTTTATTTCTAAAAACCCACTTAGTTCCTATGACAGTATGATTATTAGGTCTTGGCATTAAAGTCCAAATCTTATTTTTTTCAAATTGGTTGAGTTCATTTTTATTGCATGTATATAAGACTAGTTAACCAATGCATTATCTATATGTGTTATTCTATTTGTGAAACAAGTACTATAGTACTTGTATTTCTAAATGCAGATTAAGTCCTTCAAGGATTAGAAGAGTTACCAATAATTTAATTTTGAAATGCCTATATGTGTTGTTCTATTTGTGAAACAAGTATTACAATGCTAGTATTTCTAAATGCAAATTGAGTCCTTAAAGGATTAAAAGGGCTACCAATAATTTAATCTTGAAATTCCTTTCTAGCATGTTTCCATTCTCTTCAAATTCATTGAACAACACTATCAAGATTGCTATACTTTAAAGGATTGGACTTATTTACTTTAGGTTGTTTGCTTTGCTTTATTTGAACATCATTAGAGTGTTGTTGATTTCTTGAATATTCATTTGCCTTCTTTAAGCTTTTGCTTATACTTCATATAACTCTTCCTTTCTAAGAGAAAAAGGGTTAGTTTCATTAAATACAGCATGCATGGACTTCTCTACCATAAGAGACTTCTTGTTAAACACCCTGTATGCCTTTATACTATAAGAGTATTCCAAGAAGATATTATTATTTGCTTTAAAATCAAATTTGCCTAGGTTATCTTTTGTATTTAGAATATAACACTCATAATCAAAGACATGTAGGAAGTTTATTCTAAATTTTCTCTCATTTCATAACTTATAAGGGGTTTTTAGAAAAGTTTTAATGAATAAAAATTTTATTGGACCCATAGGAAGAAGTATGAACTGCTTTTGCCCAAAAGTGTTGAGAAAGATTATACTTATTTAACCTAGTTTTATTAATCTCTTGCAATGTTAAATTCTTCCTTCTAGCTATTTCATTTTGTTATGGAATTCTTTGAGCTAAAATATAGAAGGGTGAAAGTAAGTCCAAAAAACATCAATAATCATTAAAAAAATTAGAGCATAAAATAATTCTTAGCAGGATTGTGAGATAACTATTGTTATGTGTGGTAAAAATTATTTAATATCATAATTGTTTGTAATGAACATTTCAATAATGGGTAAAGTATGTGCATTACCTTTTTTATGTTCACTTTCAATTACCATTGCATCCTTCCATAGGTGGTGGCTAGCTTTAAGATACCTCCAAGAGCAATTTTATGACTGGCTTGCATAAAACCAAGGTGGTTAAGATTCTGACAACCGGTTGTTCTTAAATTGTCTTTGTAAACCAAGCCCAAAAGATGTACATAAAATGCCAATTGACTTTTAAAAACCATGCAAAGCTTGTCTTGAGGTATAAAACTTATGAAAATTTGAAGCAAAATAAATAAAATCAAATTATGGGATTGTGTAATTAGACTTACAATCCAGGTAACAGAAATTCTTACTATATTGTTGTCGCCACCCTTAACCTGAAACCATTAACTATTAATTTAGTTATAATAGTTGGAAAGCTTTGCTCTATTGTTTTTGATAGATATTTATATAACTTTGATAAAATTAAAGAGAAAATTTTATAGTCATACAAAGAATTAAGGAGACAAACAGTAAACTTTAAACATATGAAGAATTAAGATAAATATTAAATATACGAAGAATTAAGATAAACATTAATATTAAAAATTCATGTTCTATCACTTTTTATTATAACACTCGTACTCTTTTTATAGTTACAACTTAAGAATTCTTATTTTTTTACAATTTCAACTTTTCACTCTAAACCTCTTGTTCTTTTTATTATAATTTCTTTTCTCTTTTTACTAGATGTATACAATAAATATTTCTTCTCAGTTTTAAGCTCTCTTCCTTTTTTTTACTTACAAAAGAGTTTCTCTTTCTTTTTATGCTTACAAAAGAGTCTCACAACTATTTTATAGATAAATATAACAAACTAGTCATTAAAAAAGCAACCCATAAGCATTAGATACCAAGGAAGAGGTACGTTGAAAGTTAATTCAATTTGACATTGAATTTCAAGATTAGTTAGTATATGGGCTACTTTTGTCCAAAAGTGTTTAGGAAAGTTATACTCATTTAAAATAGTTCTATTTATCTTTTACAATGTTAAATTCTTCCTTTTGGCTACTTCATTTTGTTATGAAAGTCTAGGAGCTAAAGGATAGAAGGGTAAAAGTAAGTTCAAAGAATGCCAACAAACATTAAAAAAATTATAGCATAAAACAATTCTTTCTGGCAAGACTATGAGATACCTACTGTTATATGTGATAAAAATTATTTAATGTCATAATTATTTGTAATGAATATTTCAATAGCAAGTAAAATTTGTCAATCACCTTCTTTATGGTCACTTTCCATTGCCATTGCATCCTTCCATAGGTGGTGATTGGCTCTAAGATACCTCTAAGAGCAATTTTATGGCTAGCTTGCAGTCTGTCAAGATTATGGCAACCAATTGTTTTGAAACTGTCTTTATAAACCAACCAGAGAAGATGTATAGAAAAAGCCAATTGACTTAGAAAAATCATGCAAAGCTTGTCTTGAGACATATAACTTATGAAAATTTGAAGCAAAATAAATAGGATCAAATTATAGGATTGAGTAATTGGTCATACAGTCTAGGCAACGGAAAATCTTACTATGTTGTTGTTGTCATTTTTAACCTCAAACTATTAACTATTAATTCAGTTATAATACTTAGAAAGTTTTACTCTATTCTCTTTGATAAATATTTACATCACTTTGATAAAATTAAAGATAAAATTTTATAACCATACGAAGAATTAATATTAGAAACATTAAACATATGCAGAATTAAGTTAAACATTAAACATACAAAAAATTGAAATAAATATTAAAGTTAAAAACATATATTTTATTGATTTAAATTATAATGCTCTTACTCTTTCAAAATTTTAACTTTTCACTCTAAAACTCTTATTCTCTCTATTATAATCACTTTACCCTTTTTGCTTGACCTATACAATAAATCTCTCTTCTTAGTCTTGAGCTCTCTTCCTTTTTATACTTACAAAAGAGTTTTATAATCGTTTTATAGAAAAATAAAACAAACTAGTCATTGAAAAAGTGACCCATAGCGTTGAAAGTTAATTCAATTTGACATTGAATTTCAAGATTAGTTAGCATTTAAGATTTGAGAATCTTGTCAGAGACAAAAGCTGAACTCATTTATGAAATGGCCTTAAGCGTTCACCACCTACCTGTTTTCCTTTGTTGTCAAAGCAAAAACTTTTACTATTACCCTATTATATAATATAACATCATAAACTCACATTTGATAAGATTAGTGAAAAACTAAGGCTGGAGAATCACCATGGCTTGCGATTATCGTCGAGGAGGGTACATATTTATTTTTCTAGCGTCATTAATTCAAGTGTGGGGCAATGAATTTGGAATTGCAACTGGGATTTCAGTCAAGAAAACCATAGAGGTGACTTTGCTTAAACGTTAATTTTGTAATGAACTAAAAGTTTTGGGAAGGTTTCATTTTCTAAACGATTGACTTTCTCTTCTTGGGGTGATAAATGATTGACTTTTGTTGGTGGATTTTTCCCTCCTCAGAGTGATGATGGTGATACAATCGATTGCGTTGATATCTATAAACAGCCAGCTTTTAGTTACCCACTTCTGAAGAACCATACAATCCATGTAATTACTTATCCTATAATCCCTTGAATCTTTGTTGGAGAATCAAATATGTTGGCATCAACATGTAACTAATTGGTCTATCTTCAGTTGATTACTAAATTGTTGATAGTTACATTTATATATATACATTTTGGGAAACTTTTAAAACCTTATTTTGGAAAAATGATAAAATATGCTCTAAATCATCTAGTGTGTTTTCTTTTATCTTTGTAGATGAAATATGACTCATATTTCAGAGGACTTGAAGCAAGAAATTCCTCAGCTGAGCTATTTCAAAGCTGGCACAAGAATGGAGAGTGCCCTAAAGGAACAATCCCAATTCTAAGGACACCCAAAATATTTAGACCTCGTCGTGTTTCTCCACAAAGGAATGAACGATTCAATGAAAGCTCTGCTGCATCTAATGGTGCGCCTGTTTATCCCCAGGTACTTTGAGACCAACATGTACTTAAGTAAATACATACTCGGGCATTTGGATCAGCTATTTGTAGTGAAGTAAAATATGTGTGCTAATGTCTTTTTTCTTTTTTTCTTTTCCCCCATATTAGTATGCCAGAGCTTTTCTTCATGGTGGAAATTACATTGGAGCACGCGGATCATTCAACGTGTGGATCCCCCGAGTAGCCAATGCTCCCTCAGAATTTACTTCATCTCAAATGTGGGTTACAGCTGGCGTTGGGAGTCAATTGATCAACGCTATGGAGACTGGCTGGCTGGTACGTTTTACAGATGACATATCCATATTCGCTTAATTATTTTTTCTAGCTTCATTTATAACTCGACTATTCTTCATCCTTCATATTTGATTGGGAATATTTGTTTACATCCGTGAATGTGGTATCACATACATGATTACCAAACTGACTGGTTATTAATATATATAAACCTAATCTTAAAAAAAGAAGAGCAGACTTTTTGACTAATGCAATAGACTTAATTATCAATTGTTTCAGGTCAAGTCCGGCGACAAGAATGCAAGATTTTTCATCCGCTGGACTGTAAGTTTAGCTTGCGTTATCCATGAAATTATATTATACAATTGCCACTTGGAATCCCATAATCTCGTTTTGTTTATTTGGCTTCAAATTTTTATTAGTTTTTATCTCGAGACAAACTTGCACGATTGTTCTCAGTCAATCTGCATTTTATGTACATTTGGCCCGCTTGGTTTCCAGAAAGACGGTTACAAATCAACCGGCTGCTACAATCTCGACTGTCCTGGTTTTGTGCAATCCAGCCGTAGAATTGCTCTTGGAGCTGCCATAAAACCAGTGTCCACCTACGCTGGAAAGCAATTTGAAGTAAAGATAGCTATAAAGAAGGTAATGCACAAATTCTAGCCGCTATATTATATTCTAATAAACAACCATTGCAAACAAGTGTGGCATTCAAGAATTTATGGCATCAATCCTTCCTCTTTATCTGGGCTTAAGACCGTCAAGCAAATCTAAAGTTTAGTTGGATCTGATGCAGGCGGAGTTGTGTGTCCTTTCGTTCGAGTTGGAAATTTGAAGTCATTGGTTTTTTAATCTAAATGAATCACTGTATATTTCTGCCCTAGTTAAACGTTGGCCATGACCCTATGACATTTTTAGACTCGTCCATTTTGTAGATGTATCAAGCTTCCAAACATATGCTTCATCTGGAAAAGTTGGTTCTTATTTTATTTTATTTTTTTGTGGTTTTTGAAGAAGAAGAAGAAGAAGAAGAAGTGAAGAAGATATCAAACACGATTATTATTATTATTATTATTATTATTATTTCAAGCGATCATTCATCTACCTGGTTCATTAACAAAGGAAAACTAATGTATCAGGACAAGAGGACGGGAGCTTGGGTGCTGCTGTTTGAAGACCAATTTGTAGGATATTGGCCTAAATCCATCTTCACAAACCTGGCTGACGCGGCAAACTCACTAACCTTCGGTGGGTTGGTTTCCAATACATGGCCAAAGGGTCACTACACAACTACTCAAATGGGCAGTGGTCATTACTCTTTTGAAGGATACGGCAAAGCCGCCTACCTAGCCCATATTGGATACATTGACAGGGGCAATGTCTTCAAGGATGCCAATCGTCTTTTACCCTCAGTCTCACATCCCTCTTGCTATGACGTCCGGATAATCAATAGTCCCCAATTGGGCGCTCACATTTACTTCGGGGGTCCTGGATATAATTCATATTGTCGATTGAGTAGAAGAAGTGAAGGAAAAAGGAAAAAAAAATAGTGACAATCAAGCCATCTGGGAAACCTTGATTTTGGCTTTAAAAAAACAGAATAAAAAGGTACATTTTACAACCGCCATTAGGCAATAGTGTTTTGAAATGGAGAGTATTCTCTCTTTTCCTGATATTGTTGTTAAATGTTTGGCAGTCTGGGGAGACTCTTAGTCTCAACAACCAGAGATCAATTCCTGAATTGTTTGAAGAAAGTTGTCATAGCAGCATATCTACTGACCTGATGTTTTAAGCCCGCAGATGTAAATTAATTAGGAATAATCCAAAGTACTAGGTTTAACAAGTAGTAAACGATATACGAGTCCTCCACGGGACTGGAAAAAGGAAGAGAAAAAAAAAAAAAGAAAAGAAAAAGGAAGATTTAAAATTGAAGAAAATTCTGTGGTCACGATGGGGTAAGGTTTTCTAATAGAAGAGATATCTCGTCCGACGATATGCAGGTGCTTGGCTGAAATATTTTGTCGAACGAGATACTTTTTCTAATGACCTATGATTAGCCTAGTAATATAAGCAAACTTGGCGTTGTGTGGTTTCGACATATAGTTTCAATTTCAAATCCATTTAGGTGCATTCAATGTTTCAAGTGAGGCTACCGGCGTTGGGAGTTCAGCTAACAATTACAATGCTTTCCGAAAGGGATTTCTGGTGAAAGAAAGAATATTTTCTCGAATGAGATATCAGGGAGAGTTTAGTTTTACATCTAACCGTCATTGTGGCATCGTTCTCTTGAGAAATCACGCACCAATGAACATAATGTTGATCTTTAGAGTAACTAAAGAAGGGGTGAATTAAGTTAATTCAATTTAAATTTACACTCAATTCTAATTCTCAATAATAATAGTAAGATAATTAATAATAATAACAAAGAACAAATAACAAGCAAATAATACATATAACAAAAATTAAATAAGATAAAAAAAGAGACAAAGTACATAATGATTTACAATAATTTTAGTTAGATTAAGAGCTTATATTCTCTTTTTAAGGTTTATCTTACAAGAGTTTAACTTTATTTATTATTTCTACTTTTATAGAGTGCAGATAACTATTTAGAGTTATTAGAAATTTAGAGTTTCACACTTGACCACTTTTTATTAGAATACTTTTATTCTTTTCACAATTTCAAAATGAATACTCTTACTCTTTCCTAATCTAAACTTCTTATTTTAAAGCTCTTCATATCTCTCTTTTCATTAGATGTATATAATGAATAACTATTTTTAGTCTCTAACTCTCTTCGTTCTCATGCTTACTAAAGCATTGTACAACATTTTATAAACAAACATAACAAACTAGTTAAAAGTGAAAGTGGATTATGAAAAAAAAAAAGATTTTAAAAAATGAAAGGGAATATTGTAAGGATAATTTTAAACTTGATGTAAATTGTCAGTCAACTATTCACATTGGTTGTCTTATACTTTCGATCCAATTAATTGATCCTACTTGGACAGAAAAATTAATTTTTACATTTCAAATATAATATGTCCAAATAATCATATAATTATACCATAAAACAAATAAAACATATCAAATCACAACAATCACAAAGTTAATAAATTAATCCAACTCAATCTTATCCAATTTCTTTGTAATGGTTGCAAAATTATCATTACTTAAGGATTTGGTGAAGATATTGATTAATTAGTCTGCAAAATACACAAATTATAGGACATATCTCTTTTAAGGAGATGATCCTTAATAAAATGGTGTCTCAAGTTAATGTGTTTAGTATAAGCTTAGTGTATAAAGTTCTTTGTCATATTGATTGCTTTTGTATTATCATATTTGATAGACACATATGAGTAGTGCAATCTAAAATCCTTTAAAGTTTGTTTTATCCAAAGTACTTGAGTACAACAAGCTCATACTACTATGTATTCTACTTCAGTTGTATAAAGAGCAATAAGATTTTGCTTTCTACTGTACCATGAAATTATGACTTGATTAAGGAATTGATATGCACTCAAGGTACTCTTTCTCTTAATTCTATCTTTTGTAAAGTCTAAATATGATTAATAAAGTTAAAGGTTGATCTATTGGGATACCAAAGTATGAAACTCGTGATTTCTCTCATGTACTTAGTTTCTCTCTTAAGGGCAATTAAGTGTAACTCTTTTGGGCTGGATTGAATTCTTACATGCAAGAAAATAGTAAACATCAAGTCCAATTTAGTAGTAGTAAGATAGAGATTGATTTTTATCCACAACCTTACTATTTACATCATTGTCCAAATTTATAAAGGTGGTCATTGGAGTACCACAAAGTTTGAAATTGTATATGACAAACTTTTTCAATAGTTTCTTTGCATACTTGACTTGGTTGATGAAAATTTCATCCTTTGTTTGCTTGATTTAAAACTCAAGGAAGAAGTTCAATTCTATCATCAAACTCATTTCAAATTTTGTTTCCATGTCATTAGCAAACTTTTTGCATGATAACTCATTAGTAGCACCAAACATGTTATCATTAACTTAAATTTGAACAATCAATAAATCATACCTTTTTATTTAGCAAAAAGAGTAATGTTAACTTTACTTTTAATGTAATTTTTGTCAATATAGAAAGAACTTAACTTTTCATACTAAATTGTTGGCGCTTACTTTAGCCCATACAAAACTTTTATAAGCTTGTAAATATGATTAGAGAATTCTTTATTCCCTAAGCTAAGTGGTTGATCAATATAGATTTTTTTTTTGTGATGTAATAATTGAGAAATATGTTTTTCATATCTACTTGGTATAACTTGAAATTCTTATGTGATGCAAACACAAGCAACATTTTAAGAACATCTAACTTAGCAATGAGGGTAAATGTTTCATTATAATCGATACCTTTTCCTTAATTGTAACTTTTGACAACTAACCTTACCTTATTTCCCACAATTTGACCACTTTTATCAAGTTTATTTCTAAAAACCCACTTAGTTCTTATAATAGTATGATTATTAGGTCTTGGCATTAAAGTTTAAATTTTATGTTTTTTCAAATTGGTTAAGTTCATTCTTATTGCATGCATATAAGACTAGTTAACCAATGCATTATCTATATGTGCTATTCTATTTGTGAAATAAGTACTATAGTACTAGTATTTATAAATTTAGACTGAGTCTTACAAGGATTAAAAGGGTTACAAATAATTTAATTTTGAAATGCCTACATGTGTTGATCTATTTGTGAAAAGGTATTACAATACTAGTATTTCTAAATGCAAATTAAGTCCTCAAAGGATTAAAAAGGCTACCAATAATTTAATCTTGAAATGTCTTTCTAGCATGCTTCCATTCTTTTGAAATTCATTGAACAACATTACCAAGATTCTCATACTTTTAAAAATTGGACTCATTTACTTTAGGTTGTTCGCTTTGCTTTATTTGAACATCATTAGAGTGTTATTGATTTCTTGATGATTCATTTTCCTTTTCTAAGCTTTTGCTTATACCTATAAGGTCATATAACTCTTCCTTTCTAAGAGAAAGAGGGTTAATTTCATTAAATGCAACATGTATGAACTTTTTTACCACAAGAGACTTCTTGTTAAACACTATGCATGCCTTTATACTAGAAGAGTATTCCAAGAAGATATCATTATTTGCCTTAAAATCAAATTTGTCTAAGTTATCTTTCGTGTTTAGAATATAACACTCATAATCAAAGGCATGTAAGAAGTTTATTCTAAATTTTCTCTCATTTCGCAACTTATAAAAGGTCTTTGTGAGAGTTTTGATGAATAAAAATTTTATTGGATACATAAGAAAAAGTATGAACTACTTCTGCTCGAAAGTGCTGCTAAAGATTGTACTTATTTAACCTAGTTCTATTAATCTCTTGCAATGTTAAATTCTTCTTTTTAGTTACTGTATTTTGTTGTGGAACTCTGTTGTTCCCACAGCCTTGTATGGGTTGTAATTGTTGTCAACTAGGGTTAAGTGTGCAAGAGAGTAAAGTCATATGGAAGGGCAGTAAAGTCACATGGAAGGGCAAGAAAGTAAATCTGCCGCGTAAGGGCAAGAACGTAAATCCGCCATGTAAGCCCTATTAGGGTTTTATGGAAGAGAGTATATAAAGGCCTTGGAAGACAAAACTAGGGCAGAGGGCCAACACAATTGAATAAACAGCAACCCTACAGCAACCGGCCAAAAGGAAGAGAGAGCAGAACGGCAAGAGATCAGAAACAACACCACCAGGAGAGCAAACCAGAAACGTCACCACCGGGAGAGCAAACCAGAACGTGCAACCTCCTGCAAGCAAACCAGAAACACGTCCTGCAAGCAAACCAGAAACACATCCTGCAACCAAACCAGAAACGCACAACCAGCAAGAGGAGAAATAAGAAACAGACCACCCGGAAGAGAAGACAGCAGACCTGGTATCCGTGAGACCACCCGGAAGAGAAGACAGCAGACTAGAAGCGTGAGGCAGGGCAAGAGACGTGAACCAGAAAAACCAGTAGTGTAAGGCAGGCCAAGAGACGTGAAACAGCAGACCAGGAACGTGAGACCAGAACGTGCAACGGCGTGACTGATCAGAAGCGTGGGGCAGGCCGTGAGACGTGAAACGGCAGACCAGAAGCTTGAGTGCAAGCTGTGAAACCTTGAGACGGTGAAAGCAGGAGCTGTGTGAGACAACCTAGAGAAGGAATTTGGCGAAGTATCGGAAAGAACTCAACGTATTTCTAGATTTCTTCAAGAGAGGTTAGAGAGCGTTGCGGTGAACTTCTAAGCGGCAGTGGAGCAGCCTTTCAATTCAACAGAGGCAAGACAAGCTAGACGAAGGGTAGACACAGTAAGTGACACTCTTTGTATTGTACTTGCTTAGTAATTGCAATAGTGAAAGGAGCAGAAGATTAAGACATCCATTGTAACTGGAATTCTCAAGTATAGTGGATAGTCTCGGTAAGGGAGAGTCCCTACCACCGTGGATGTACGTTACGTTGACGGAACCGCGTAAATCTCGTGTGTCCTTAATTTGCTTTACGTTCTGTGTTTTGAATTGAGTTGTGAACGCAGCTAAAGTATCAGCCAACCCATAACCTAACGAAGACCTAAACAAGAACATCCGAATTGTCTATTAGGCAAGGTGTCTGAAAGGTGACTTTGGGGACTATTGTGATTAGTAGGTAGCAATAGATCTACCTTAGTCGAATCTGAGAAAGAGTTCGCTTTTAAGAAGAGATTGAAGTTGTTCACTTTCCTGCGAATTGTGAATTGTGGTGATACTGATTCACCCCCCCTCTCAGTATCACAAACTAGTAGATCCTAGGGTGAAGTTGGGAACTTCAATTGGTATCAGAGCACAAGTTCACCAGGATAAAACTTAACAGCTTGGTGTACTAGTTTGAAGAGCTCCAGAAGTTTTAACTTGTTTAGCATACTGAGAAATGGACGCCGGTACCAACACCAGCACTACTTACAGCAAGAAGGTTCCAATCTTCAACGGAACCAACTACCATATGTGGAGAGCGAGAATGCAGGTGGTATTTGCAACCATGGGCATGAACGTGGTGAAATCTGTACAGGAGGGTTTTGAGCCTCCAGAAGAAGGTAAAGATCCAACCCCAGAGGAATTAAGACAGTTTGAGATAAATGGGAAGGCCTCAAATGTCATCATTTCAGCATTGACAGATGCTGAATATGCTAAAGTTATGGACTGCAAATCTGCCAAGGAGATATGGGACAGATTGCAGAAAGTCTATGAAGGTGATGGCAGAATGAAGGAGGCCAAGCTTCAAGTTTTCAAGGAGAGATATGAATCTCTCAGAATGCAGAAAAATGATACAGTCCAAGAGTTCTTCACCAGGGTTATTGATGCTGTAAACGATCTTAGAAGTCATGGGAAGAACAAGAAGGACTCATCTATTGTGAAGAAAATTCTGAGAATTCTGCCTGAGAGGTTTGCCTCAAAGGTGGCAGCCATAGAGGAGAGTAGAGATCTCAATTCCATGTCTCTGCATGATCTCCAATGCAATCTCATTGCATATGAGATGAGAATAAAGTCAACTGAGAGCTCCTCAACGTCAAAGGTATCAAAGGAGGCAGCTTTCAAAGCTATGAAACACTTGAAGATAAAAGAAGAGGAAGAATCATCCAGCGAGGATGATGATGATGATGAGGAAGAAAGTGAAGGTGAAGTGTTGGCATACTTCACAAGGAAATTCAAAAGGGGGTCTAAGAAGGGAAAAGGACAGTTGTCCTTGAGATGTTATCGTTGTGGACAGACTGGACACTTTGCTTCTCAGTGCAAAGTGAAACTTGATGATGAAGATGAGGATGGTGATGATGAGCAGAATTCAAAATGGAGAAGACCATCATTCAAGTCAAGGAAGTCCAGCAAGAAGACTGCTAGCCCACAGAAGAAGAAGAGAGGCTCATTCAAGAGTTATGTGAGCCAGACAAAAGAAGCCGATGAGGAGGAAGATGTAGACTCATCAGATGAGCATGCCTTTATGGCATCAACTCAAGGTGGTAGTTCAACCTCTGAAGAGGAAGAGGAGGTTGATGAAGAAGAACCAGATTTTGAAGTTGAGTTGGAAGCAGCTTCAAAGGAGATAATCAGAAGGGGCAGAACCATAAGAAGGTTAGAGGCCCACATAAAACAAGTTGAAGCAAAGTCTGAGGAAGCTGAAAGTCAAAAGGATGAAATAAGGGCTGAACATATTGACTTGAAGAGAAGATTTGAAGAACATATCAAAATATGTGAAGACCTTACTATGGAGCTTGGCTCAAGGACTTCAACAATTGAAGAAATGGAGATAGAGTTGCTGAGACTTCAGCAACAACTCAAAGGGAGTGAAGAGAACGTGCAGAAGCTTGAAATGATAGGAGAAACAAGTTCTGCAAGAGAAAAGAAGAATGAAGAGAAAGTGCAGCAATCTGAGGCTGCATTGCCTAAAGATAATAAGAATGTGCCACAGAAGTTGAAAGAGAAGGTTGTGACTCAGGAGAAGATAGCTGAGAATAAAGAGGATTTGAAGAAGCAACCTAGGGTGGCAAACAAAAATGAAGAAAAGAAGATCAGCCAGCAAAGGGCTATGGCTGAACAGAAGAAGGAGAAAAAGGTAGCTGAAATGAAAGCCACACAAGCAAAGAAGCCAGCCACGTTGCCTACACAGCAAGTAATGAACAAAAGAAAACAAGCTGTGATTAGACCCAAGAAGAGGCAGTTTCAAGGTCACTGTCTTTATTGTGGAGTTTGGGGTCATAAGGCAAGTAACTGCTGGTGGAGAAGGCCAGTATATGTCTCCAACTTGAGAAGATATGATGCTGTATACAGGGGGAGACAATACAAAATTCAGAGGAGAACACCTGTCGTGAGTTCTTGCACATACTGTAAAAAGCAAGGACACACTGACAAGGATTGTTGGTGGAAGCCCAAACCAGTGGTTTCAAAGAACAAGTTTGCTATATTGGGAGACTTGGAACAGTGTGAAAGGTGTGGGCAGGATGACCATAATGCCAAGAGATGCATGACACTTCTCCCTGAGCAAGAGAAGGCACTCAATGGTATAGTGAAAACAAGCGGTGTAGTCAAAGCTGAGAAAAAAGAGAAAGCTATCTTCCAGCCAATTCAAAAGAAGGAATATAAAGCTAAAAGGGAGGTGGCTAATATAGCTGAAATTGCACTCAAAGCTGACTACAAGGATAAGCAGTGGATCCTTGACAGTGGATGCACTTCACACATGACGGGAGACAAGAGTAAATTGTCAAAGCTAAACAAGTCAAGAGAAGGCAGAGTCAAGTTTGGCAATGATGATTCACTCAACATCAGTGGTCAAGGGTCAGTAAATATTGGAAAAGGAAAGCTGAAAGATGTTCTGCATGTTGAAGGACTCAGATATAATCTAGCATCTGTCAGCCAACTATGCAATGAAGACCATAAAGTGATATTCACAAAAACAGGTTGCCATGTAAAGAGTAAAGAAGGCAATACTGTTGCAGCTGGGAAAAGAACAGCTGGAAATTTATATGTAATTGATGAGGACAAGACAAACAGCTGTTTACTTACAAAAGAAGAAGAAAATCAACTCTGGCATCGGAGGCTGGGACACTTAACACAGAAGAACATGAGGAAGCTGACCACTACTCATGCAATCAGAGACATTCCAGACCTTAAGAGAGAGAGAGAGTATGTCTGCTCAGCATGCTCTAAAGGAAAACAGGTCAGAAAGCAGTATAAGACCAAAGAGGTCAGTTCTAAAGTAGTGCTTGACATTGTGCATACTGATTTGTGTGGGCCGATGAGAACAAAAGGGTTGAATGGTGAGAGGTACTTCATCTTGTTTGTTGATGATTATTCTAGAAGGACCTGCATCATGCACCTCACACATAAGTCAGAAGTTTTGAAATGCTTCAAGAGATACAGAAGATTGGCTGAAAATGAGAGTGGAAAGAAGATCAAAGTATTGAGGTCAGATCAAGGCACTGAATTCACAAATGGAGCTTTTGAAGATTACCTTGAGAAGCATGGAATTCACCATCAGATGGCAGCAGCAAGAACTCCTCAACAGAACGGGGTGGTAGAGAGGAAAAATAGAGCTGTGGTTGAAATGGCAAGAACTCTACTGCTGGAATCCAAGCTTCACACAAGATTTTGGACAGAAGCAACATTTACAGCCGTGCACCTATTGAACAGAGTTTCACTAAGGCCCAATACTGATAAGACTCCATATGAGCTATGGAGTGGGAAGAAGACAACAGCCAAGTATCTTAGAATCTTTGGCAGCCCATGTTTTGTGAAGAACAAGGAGCAAAACTTGGGAAAATTCCATGCTAGGTCAGATGAAGGCATCTTTGTGGGATACTCAGCAAAGACAAAAGGTTACAGAGTTTTTCTACATAAACTGGGAAAAGTGGTCACTTCCAGTGATGTGAGAATAGATGAAAACTGGAAAACAACGCATAATGGAGAAGCTGAGGATAGTGAAGAAGATGACTTCAAGATAGATGAAGAATCTGACCAACATGAAGAAGTGGGAAAAGAAGTAAGTTCAGACTCAGAGAAGAGTGAGTCTGAAGATGAAGAAGGAGATTCTCTTGCAACTAAGACTGTGCAAGAAAGAAAGACAAAGAAGACATGGACCAGTGCTCATCAAGGAAATCAGATAATAGGTGACCCATCAGCAGGAGTTACAACAAGAAGAAGAGTTGTGGGAGCTACTGCTTTACTCTCACAAGTTGAACCTAAATCTGTTGAAGAGGCTGCACAAGACAAAGCATGGATCGAAACTATCAATGAGGAGCTAGATCAAATCGAGAAGAATGAAACATGGGAGCTAGTTCCAAGACCCACTAACAAGAATGTCATAGGAACAAAATGGGTGTTTAAAAATAAACACAATGAGGATGGCAAGGTGGTGAGGAACAAGGCTAGGCTGGTTTGCAAATGCTACACTCAGATAGAAGGAGTAGATGTTGATGAAACTTTTGCACCAGTAGCAAGGTTGGAAACTATCAGAATGTTCTTAGCTTTGGCAGCACATAAGAGGTATAAAGTTTACCAGATGGATGTGAAATCAGCCTTTTTGAATGGGCTCCTAAAAGAAGAAGTGTATATTGAACAACCCGATGGAGTACAAATCAGTGAGGATGAGACACATGTGTGCAAGATGAAGAAAGCCTTGTATGGCCTTAAACAAGCCCCAAGAGCATGGTATAGCAGGCTGGACGCGTATTTGAGAAGGTTGAACTTCAAAAGAGGAACAGTTGATAATAACCTATATATGTTCAACTCAGAGAAAGGCCAACTGATAACCATAGTATATGTAGATGACATCATCTTTGGAGGGGATCACTCTGCGCTATGCCAAGAATTTGCACAGAAGATGAGTGAGGAATTTGAGATGTCATTGATTGGAGAAATGACTTACTTTCTTGGATTACAAATAAAACAATGTGAAGAAGGTATTTTATTTCTCAGACAAAATATGCCAAAGAGATGCTGAAAAAGTTTGGCATGGAGGATAGCAGACCTGTCAGTACCCCTATGACAGTGGGCTGCAAGTTAACAAAAGATCAGGAAGGAAGGAGTATAAGCCCTACAGAATACAGGAAGATGATAGGGAGCCTTCTGTACCTTACAGCATCAAGGCCTGATCTCATGCAAGCTGTGTGCATCGCCAGCAGATTCCAAGCTGATCCTAAGGAATCTCATGTGTTGGCAGTGAAAAGAATCCTAAGATACCTCAAGGGGACACTGGAAATGGGATTGTGGTATCCTGCCATGGATTCTGTAAAACTACGAGCATACACTGATGCAGACTGGGCAGGAAGCACAGATGATAGAAAATCAACCAGTGGCTGCAGCTTCTACTTGGGTTCAAAGTGTGTTGCATGGGCTAAGTAGAAAGCAAAACAGTGTTGCTTTGAGCACAGCGGAGGCTGAGTATATGGCTGCTTGTGCAGCATGTACTCAGGTGATATGGATGCAAAGACAATTGGCCGATTTGGGTGTTGAAGTGAAGTTACCAGTGAGTGTACTTTGTGATAATCAAAGTGCAATTGATCTTAGCAAGAATCCAGTTCAACATTCAAGGAGCAAGCATATTGACATCCGGTATCACTTTATCAAGGATCAAGTGGAAGAGGGCACAATTCAGTTGGAGTATGTCGGTACTAAAGATCAAATCTCAGATATTCTAACTAAACCTTTGTCCACAGAGCTGTTTGAAAAGCACAGAATGAGTCTGTCTGTGCAAATGCCTCCTCAAGCCTGAAGTTCAGGTGAATCCTCCATCTCTACTTTGCAAGTTTTTCAAATTTGTAATTGGTTGGCAAAGGGGGAGAGAAGCAACAGTGCAGGGGGAGTTGTTAAGGAAGGGGGAGTGCATATTTAGGGGGAGTTGTAATCCATCTGCTTCTGGATTGTTACTCCAAGAAGATTATGAAAGACTGCTGCATAATGGCTTTTGTTATGAATGTTGCCAACAATTACAAAGGGGGAGATTGTTGTTCCCACAGCCTTGTATGGGTTGTAATTGTTGTCAACTAGGGTTAAGTGTGCAAGAGAGTAAAGTCATATGGAAGGGCAGTAAAGTCACATGGAAGGGCAAGAAAGTAAATCTGCCGCGTAAGGGCAAGAACGTAAATCCGCCATATAAGCCCTATTAGGGTTTTATGGAAGAGAGTATATAAAGGCCTTGGAAGACAAAACTAGGGCAGAGGGCCAACACAATTGAATAAACAGCAACCCTACAGCAACCGGCCAAAAGGAAGAAGAGAGCAGAACGGCAAGAGATCAGAAACAACACCACCAGGAGAGCAAACCAGAAACGTCACCACTGGGAGAGCAAACCAGAACGTGCAACCTCTTGCAAGCAAACCAGAAACACGTCCTGCAAGCAAACCAGAAACACATCCTGCAACCAAACCAGAAACGCACAACCAGCAAGAGGAGAAATAAGAAACAGACCACCCGGAAGAGAAGACAGCAGACCTGGTATCCGTGAGACCACCCGGAAGAGAAGACAGCAGACCTGGTATCCGTGAGACCACCCGGAAGAGAAGACAGCAGACTAGAAGCGTGAGGCAGGGCAAGAGACGTGAACCAGAAAAACCAGTAGTGTAAGGCA